>JAJQWJ010000001.1:152618360-153088360 GCA_023637945.1 Phaethornis superciliosus | reverse complement strand
TTATGTAATTAGCACTTGTTGCAATTAACACTTTTTGCCATCATGCTTACTTGGCTTAGCACAGTAGACAAAGAGTAACATAAATGGTTAAAAAACTAATAAAAAAATCTAATATAAATAATATAACTGCTCCAAAAATTACCTGTGGCCTGACTATTGCATCAATCTGCAACTGGCAAGATTTGGTTGCACAAAGATGTTAACACTTGCCAGTTTTGGAGCTCATATTCATGTAGAAGACACAGTCTTCCTCTGTAATGTAACTTGTAAAATTGTATGAGATTAAAAAAAGATAAGGTTTGTTTGTGGAGTTTTTTTGTTTGTTTGTTTGTTTGTAAGAATTTTTTTTTTTTTTCAGGGGGCTGGGGTTTGTTGTTTGATTTATTTTTTTTTTTTATTTATTTTTTTAAAATTAGAATATTTTGCAGACATCACCAGAATATGCTGTTCTTCAGGACATGGTCAACTGACACAGTTGGCCTATGAAAGAAGCTCATGTATCCTCTGGCCTCTTTCAGATGTGAGTGGGGAGATGTCAGGAAAACTGAGCCAGATGAGACTGTTCTGGCAGCATGAGCAGTCTCGTCTTCACCTTTGCATTCAAATATTCTTCAAGTCATGAGGCCACTTGCTGCATGTGGGCTCCTTGTGCACAGCAGATCTGTTCTGTGCATGCTCAGAAAGCCAGGGATTCCTTGGCATGCAGCTGTCTTCCTCCTCATTTGATCAGGGCATGCCTGACTGCAAAGCCAGCGTGCATAGGAAATGTAGCATTTTCTGAAGATGCATTAAAAGAATGCACTCCTTTACATACCTAAAGGGGTATTTTAGCAATTTTCCTTCCAGACATTTTTTGTGTTGATGAGGACTCTAGTTTCCTGGCTTTGGCAGGGTGCCTTTTGAGGAGATGCATTTTGATGCAGAGATGTTGTAGTAAAGAACGCTGAAAGAGGTGGCAGATTCAAGGGTCTTTTTCTTGTACAGTGTTTATTACAGGCACGAGTAGACTTAACTCAGCCTGGTAAGGTCAGATACAGTACATTTAAAATGCATCACACATTGAAGGCTGATACATTTTAAAACAACCTTTTAAGCTATGTTGGATCAGATCTAGAACTGTGTTTTTAGGACAACTCAGAATTTATATATTTCCTTTTTTCTCTTAGGCTTTAAGAGTTCATCACTTCTGGAAAATGGTCTCTAGTGCTTTCTGAGTAAAGTAATTACAGACAAGTGTAATGAAATAAATTCACTTGACTGAGATCATCAGTGGTGAAGACACGTTTTGGCTCTTAAGATTTCTAGTTATGAATTTCAAAGTGCTTAATGGCAAGCTGTTTGAAAATGAGGATAAGTAATTTTTTTTTTATAGATGATCTCTCTTTTTAGAATTCAAATACTCACATGAACAGACAAACACATGCATAGAGCAACAGCCAAGACTTTCATAACTTAGCAGGAAAAAGTTCAGTTTTTAAGGGAATGAACTTTAGAAGATTACATAAATTGGGTAAAGTGTTTGTGCTTTGATTACCTAGGAATACTGATGTATGAATTTCCCCAAAACGGGTTGTTAACTTGAAAGACCTGCCTAACTGGGCAGGATGTAAAACAAGTGATTATGGTAAAGATAAGAGGAATGAACTCCTAATAGGCATGAAAACAGATATGCAAGAAATGGTTGGTTATTCAAGATATCTGAAAATGATGTTACAACAAAATCTAAGAAAGTTTCCTTAGTATGCTATGTAATGAGGCTTTTGCATTGTTGTATATATATATTTGTACACAAATTTTAAGCTGCAGTCCAGATAGGTCTGTCATTTGCCTTGAAAGGGAAAATTAATGGTGAAGGGTTTGGGCTTTCTTGGTGGATGCATTTTCTTTTTTTTTTTTTTTAAACCCTTACAATTCACATAGTCTCTGTTTCCTTCTGCAAAGCTGGGACAAGTTTTTAGAGTTACAGAGATGAAAGAAAGATTATTAGTTTACTTCAGTGTCTACAAACAGATAATGAAGAACCTTCTGCTTTCTTTCCTTCTGGAATTAAGAGAAGTGTAAATGTGGCATAACTCCATACAAAAAGTTAAAACAGATTCTGACAGATGTGATTGTGTGCTTCCTTTTAACCTTTGGCTGCTTAGCTATTTCTTTGAAGTCATTCCTGCTACAGGTAGTGAAAACTGAGTGCGTGTTATTTTAGTTATTCCTTCTTCCCAAACAGGAAGCAGTCTTTTCATAATGTGCATTTTTTATCATCTGATTTATAGTCTTTGTTTGCTTTACCATTCTGTTCTTTTCTTTGTGGAGGAGAAAAAAAATATCTCTAGTGCGTATCTTTGTCCAAGCTACTTCCTATTCTTTACAAGAATTGAAAAACTTTTTTTGGGAAAAATGTTCAGTCTTTATTGAAATATTAGTCGAATATTCATATATGTGAGCATGTTCTTATTTCACCTTTCAAACAGCTCTGTTTAATGAGAAGAGTGTTTTGTTCATTCTCTTGGAATTGCTTTTAATCTTTTCCCTTTTTTCCTTTTTTTTCTTTTGTTTCTCAAAGGTAGGATTAGTTTGAGTACTTATAGTAATGAAATTTGAAGGCCACAGGAATAAATATCTTTAAAAATTATACTTGTGTACTCATTTCATGGGTTACTTTCTCACCAAAGATAAAGCAGACCATTCTTTCATTATGAAAAAATTTGCAATTTTTCCCATTGAAAACAATGGCTACAACACATCCCACTGAAGTATTCAAGAATTAAAGTAGACAATATTACTACAACAGTATTAAAGAGAAAATGAAGTACAAAGGTATAGATACTGAAAAGATTTTAGAATGAAAGGGGCTGAAGTTTTTGTGTGTTTCTTATGCATCCTGACTCTTTGTGTATTTAAAAAGGCAATATAAAAAACTTTTTCAAACAGGAATCTGATAACTATGCACCTTTATAATATCTTGATATTGTCATATCTGGTTTTTATGCAATGACTGTAAAATCCATTTAGCATTGTCTGAATTCTGCAGTGTGAGCAAGATCTTAAAATAGATAAAACACAATGTATTTCTGTGGGGTGGAAGAGATATATTCTTAATGCAAACTAAAGTGCATTAGGAATTAGAGAAATACATCTCTATTACAAAATGTACAGATTAAGCAAACTGCTTTTCTCATTGAAGTCAACCTTGGCTATTCTCAGAAGAAATGTACATTACCTTTGGCTATGTATCTATAGCCTACACTTGATTGCTCCCAAGTTATTAAAAAAATAATCCCACCGTAACATAATGTGCATTTAAAAACATCTGTTACTGGCTATGTCTTCTGGGGGAACAACTATGCTAACTCAGCCCCTGGTCAATGAGAACTTGGTGTGCTAAACAATATAAAAGCAGATGTACAATAACGGCCGGAAGGCTGGAATATTTTGGCTACTGCCTCTTCCTTGGTAACAGGAAATGAACAGCTCATGGCATAATCTGTCTAAATATTTCTTTGTCATTCTTTGCCTGACTCCAGAATGAATTCAATAAGACAGCACTTTGTTCTTTGAAAACATCCATATTCCACCACCTAAGTTTCAATGTTTCTTTTGCACAAACAATGCTTTTGTACTGACTTGCGAAAGGCAAATATTTTCTTTCGGGTTTGAAGTTTTTTTCAATTGTTTTTGCAGTGTTTCTATACTTTCAAAGAGTGCTTAAACTAGTACTAAAGTTTTTTTTGCATTCAGTGTTTATAAACTATATGAATGTCAGATTACAAAGAGAAAATAAATCCAAAAAAACACCCCAGTGTAGACTAAATTCTTTAAAAAAGATTAATTCTTCTCCCTCACAAGGAAACATCTTTGTCTATTTAAACTGAAGAAATATTACTTCCTTATTTTTCTCAATTCTCATTTTTTCTTAGCAATTCACCAACAATTTTATATGTTCTTATAAGCAGGTCTTTCCAAGCAAATAGTTTTCTGTAAAAGTAGATTCCTAGGGTGAATTTAATATCAGTTTTTGTATTCATTATTTGAAGAAGGTACTACCTAACTGAATGGTTTTCATACAGAATTTATCTGTAAATTTCAGAGATATTTTGCCACTGCATATGATCGCCTGATCATACTTTTCATTGTAGTAGGGCTAGAGAGGTTTTTCTTCTTTTCTTTGGCAGATGTTCAATTTGAAGTGTTTGGTATAATGATTAGAAAGGGCAGTAATGTGCTGGATACTTCATTGTCTGTGTTCAGTCAAGGCACACGTTTTGTTAAGTTCTTAAAATATTCTGCATTCCACTGACACTGAAGATCTTACCATCATCCCATAGTGCAAAATATAATTTTACAATTTTATAATTTTTTTTACAATGTCATATTTACAATTTTTTTCCAGACAGCAGAATTTTCGAAGGACTACCTAGAGAACTGCAGTTGCTTCTGTTACTTTGACTAGAAAGATACATAGGAGGTACAGAGCTACCTGTACTATTTTTCAATTTGGCTACAACAAATTGCATCTTTGTCTTTCCCAAAGGGTTTTTTTAAAGCAACTTAATCTGCATTATCCAAACAGGTATTTATCCTGTGGAAGAAGTGACATATTCATTTTTGGTTTACAAAAACAAACAAAAAATGAAAAATGTCAACATACTTGCATATGTGTATATATATGTCAATGAAAGTACAATATGTATTTAAGAACCAGCAATTCACATTATCTGTCATTTCTGTTGGTAACACCTATATGCTCTAAAAATTTGTCTTCACTAGTACAAGAGCTACCTACATGAATAGGCCTGGAAAGACTTAGTAGCACAAAATCATTGACAAAATGTGAAACTTCTAAGAATTATAGTGAGCTGTTAAGCTGCTGACTTTGACATCTCATCTATCCTACTTCTTCTTTGACAGAAGCAAGATGGGAACAAGAGAGAGAAATGAAAACTAAAGAACCTGTTTCATCTGTTAGTTCATATTTTTTTTCAAAACCAAGTGTTTAAATGCCACAATTTTCATATTCTGATTTGCAAGCTTTGGGGCATGTACTCTTTGTATTGAGCTTTAATACTACTATATATAAGTAGGAAATTCTGAACTACAATTGGTTGTTCATTTATTCAAACAGGAGAAATAAGCTTAATATTAGAAGCATGAGGTTTTTATAAATTTAGAAAAGGGTTCAAAAAATGTAAACAGATATGATTTTTTCATTTAAAACACTTCAAGAGTATACACTTCAGAATGATTTCCATCTAAGTAATAATTTCACTGGATGGATGCACTGGCTATATCTGAGAAAAAGGATATATGTCACAGTCAGACATACAGTCTGGAAGACAACAGTAGAGAACGAGAGGGAGAGGGATTCACATATGGAAGATGTTAGAAGAGTCTAAGAAATTCAGTTGCAAATCTAATGTTTCTTCTCCTTTTTCATGGCTCTAAATCAAACAATTGCCACCAAACCACTTTGCAAAATTTGTGGGTTATATGTGGGAGATTCAAAATCCATCTCTGAATCAGCGGTCTGTGTCCCAGAGCTGTCACTAATACTGAAGCATAATACAACTACAACAGTGTAAGAGATGTGTATTTATATGCACTGTTCATGAAAATCCCAAACAACACTAATGGTGTTTTATTTGAGAGCCTTTGATGTTAATAAGAGATAGGCTTATGCCAAGTCTGGCACATCAGAGTTTAAATTGTATAAAGGCAGCAGCCACAGCAGCTTTGTTCTGCATGAAGGTTTATATTTTGAGACAGAGATTGTGTTTACAGTTGTGAATAGTGTAAAAATGTTTTCAGAGGCCATAATGCTGTTTCATGTCAGTTATTTGTTGAACAGAACTGAATATCAAGCTTACAGTTTTCAAACCAGTGGGAAATGAAGCAATGTATTTCCTCCTCCCTTTTATACCAGAGACTTCAGTAAGCTATGTCCCAGCCCCAAAACAGTTCTTTGATATTGTTGGAGTTTATGATCTATTTACAAATGAATATTCCTAATCTCCATGTTATTTTGATTTTACTTGGGAAAAAAATTCTTATGTTCTAAATGGTTTTACTTAAGAATCCCTTTTCTTTTAAAGAGGAGGAAGTTAGAAAATCTACCCATACATGTGAATAGGTATAGATCTTATAAATACATATAAATACATATATATGTATATATGTAAGTTACAAGTAATACAAATTTGAAACGGTCATAATGAAGTTAGAGGAATTAAAAGTACCAGTGTTTTGTGGATTCCCCCAGCTCAAAGAATTTCCATTTCCAGATTAATTTAAGCTTCTAAAAACAGTGGTTGAAATCATCATTGCAATACAGTTGCTTAAGTGTAGACATCTAAAAACTAGCAGTCAACACTTAGTTAAAGCTCCGATCCAACATTATTGGCTATGAAAACCCAAGGCTTCATTCAGTTGCTTGTGCACAGATACTCCGTAGCATGACAGATACCCCAGTGTGAAGAAGACAGATATTTAATCAACTACAGCACAAGAGCCACACACTTTCAGATTGGCAGCTGAAAGCAAAGCCAGAAAGCAGAGTACATCAACACTGTGCACTCAGGTGTGGAGAGCTGAAATAAACCTCATGGAGCTTAGAAAGGTGAGCTGTGCAGAATGTGGGTAGCTTGGTACATCTCAATCTGCTGACTCTTTTGATGAGATCCCTACTGATTTGATTGGAAATCTAGGTGACTATCTCATGTCTAAAAACCTACACTTTGTCAATAAAGCTCAACCTACTCAGTCTGACAAATGGCTGTATTCAGCAGTCTAAACAAGCAAGTTAACCCATTTAACATTCAATAGACCACTCAAGGTATCTGCACAGGTCTGACAAGGGACAAACAATACACCTACATCTTTGTATAGCTAGGTTTCTAAACAGAAACTAAACTAAATATCAGGAATGTTTAGAAGAGAACTCTAGCAGATATGTACAAGGCAAAATCTGAAATAATTCTCCATGTTTTGCATGTGTGTTTTCACAGACATTTCTCATTATTTCTCTTTGTCTATTCTGTGTGCCATTTCTCTTAGATATAACTTTCTTTAGATATCACTGTAGGCATCATTATCCCCCTTCCTATTTTTCTGGTTTCTGCCTCTTCCTTTTCCTTTATCCTGGTCTCATGACTTCCAGATAAGGACATACTCTCAATCAGTCTCCACAAGGAATTCCAAGAAAAAGGATTATCTCCCTTCTCCCTACAAGGATTACTTGGCTCCCTTTTCTAGGAGCCCTGCTTTAACTCTCCCTTCTCTCTTTCCCATGTTCTCCTACTCCATACCAGGCCCTCTTACCTCTCTATCCTCTGGGTTACCTTCTATAACCCTTCTATATGGGTTACCTGTATTTTTTTATTCTTCTTTTGAGAAATATTCTTTACTATTATATTAAACATGATCAGAGTTGTTGTCTACCTAGTGTAGAACAGCCCACTGTTTCTTACTAAATTTTCTTATTGTCCAAAACACATGGCCTACATAAAAACTGTCTGTTGGAATGGCCTGACCTTCAGGCTTGCCTGAAGTCATAGAAGTACCACTTCTAACAATGTTAGTGATGTTAGTGAAGACTGATTATTAGAAGCTATTTCATATACTAATGTAGACAGTCTCTTTGGTCTGGTCTTTATGTTTGGGGTCTTTTTTCTCTCTTGAATGTCAACAAAAATAATCTTTCTGATTAAGAACATGTCTGTTTAAGTGCACATCTTCAAGCAGCTGACTGTAGGATGTCTTTCTACTCATCATGCCAATAGGTTGAGGCTACCACATATTATGTCATGCATAAGGGGTATATATGCTGGATTTAATCTTCTGGGAAATATCAGAAGAAAACAGATAACCCTTAGTTCACACTCAGACACATCTTAGCAAGACAAGCAAGTCATGCCTGGATGAGTGTCTTTCATATAACTTGTCTGCCCTCAGTCATTCATGACCCTTGCAAGACCAACTGGACAAGAGGAAGGACTAAGTTCTTCCTTTTCAGAAATCTTACTGTAGATGTTTAAACACTCAGTAACACACATTTTAACTGAACAGACTGTTCCACAGTGTTGTCTGAAGATCTGAATTTTTAACTATTGAAAAGAATAATATTCAGAAATCACTATTTTTTTTTAAACTCAATATGTTTATTAACCCTAACCCTTTAAAATGTCATTTACAACCACATTTTATATAAGTAGAAGAGTTTGAAGAGTTACTCGTCAATATTTCATAGAATATGGTCTCAAATAATTATAACTTTAAAAAAATGGGTAATATTGAAAAGTTTTACATGTTACATTCAATACAATAATTTTTTATTTACAATATAATTGAAATAAAGTGAAAATTAAATACAATTACAATTTTGAATCTAAATATTGTAACTATTCCAAAGGAAAGTATTTTTATACTAGCAGGAAAAACTTAGTCAGCGTAAATCCTCCTAGTTTCTATTTGCTTTTTGCCCCCAAGTTTACATATTTTCAAACCCTGAAATTCCAATAGAGCTAGGTTTGCCAATAAGCAATCTTTGATATAGTTGTTGCATTTAAATTTCTGCCCAGAGACACTTTTCAGTCCTCCTAATTAAATTACTTTGAACTGGTGACTTTGTATTAATTTAATCACGACTCAGTGCAGTCGTGCCCTAGATAGAGACCTCTTTTCAGGGCTTACATCACTGTTGCATGCATATTCTTCTGGGAAGAATTATTAGAAGCAGGAAGTCTGTTAACATTTAGAATGGATAAATGAGATTACTGATTAAATTGCTTTCCTACAAGTGCAACCTTCAAGAAAAAAAGTATTTACAGTATCTAGAAGCACTGCAGTGTAATGCAAACCATAGTTTATAACGATGAGCATGATATAAAGATTAAGTTAATCCCCAGTGTTATCCCTACTTGATTGTTTATACTAGCTCATTGGTTTAAGAACTGACAATGAATTTTTTTTTTTGTTCCAGATCAAGTATTTAAAAAGCCTAGCTCAAAGTGCTAGTGACTGAGTAACATTAAGTTGGTAGTTTTATATGTATAAAATATTTTATAGAAAAAATACAATTTAAAAGATATTGAAGTCATAAAGGCAAGTATTAAAAAGTTGAAGGGAACCATTATTGTTAAAATCTCCTTACATAATCAGTCCCAGGGAAAATCAATCTTAGAAAATTTCAGCTAAAATGGTAGAAAGCTTGTAATGAATTAAATAGCTGAGGTGGGAGAGATATAATGGTTAGTGCAGGCCAAAAAGTATGTTGAATTACTTTTTTTTTACATATGAGAGAGGCCTTATTCTTTTTTGAATTCCCTGAGGTTGATTTGATGAAATTTTAGCAGTAATGCTGAAGGCCTGTTTTATCACCATAGACTGTAGCTATTTGATATAATTTAGTAGTCCACTGAGTTAGTTTTAATATCTACGAGAGGCTTGGTCTGTAGGCAAAGTGGAGTTTACTGTATAGTCATGGTTAAGGTTTAGTTTCAGCCAATCTTACTGAAACTTTGTAAACTATCCTCTTGAGATTTTGGATATCCTTCACTGGAAATTATGGAATATAGCCCTTCAAAAGGGTGCGTGACCTGTAATAATTTTTGTTTGCTTGTTTGTTTTTCTTCCTTTTTTGTTAGTTTTTATTTTTTTTAATCTCTTTGTTCTTTTTATTCTAATATTGAAGTAGCCTGCTGTCCAATAGTTTGACTCTTAGTGACGTATTTATTGCATGGAAAATATATTACTAATATAAAATCAAACAACATTGAGTTTCATTTTCTTCAGGGGGTTTTAGAATCCAGTAGACTTCTATCTTCACTAGAAGATGAAAGTTTTACCTTCAGTAGAAATCTGATATTCAAATTTTGATTATTTCATTCTGAATATATCTAAGTCTGCACATTCTTGATTAATTCAGAAAACTTGTATAGGTTCTAGGGAATCAGAAAAAAAAAAATATCCACAGATGACTTTGCTCCAAATTTGTCTAGAGCTTGAAATTTAATATTAAAACTTATTTATATAAATAGGAATAGGCAATACTAAGAATGATTTACTTAATGTGCTGCCTTGTTCTTTTGAACTGAAGAAAAAATATTACTTACAGTAGAAGATTCACTTCCAAATGATTTTTTTCCTGTTTTTTTTTTTTCTCTCTTTAGGAGATGTACCTACCTTGTAAGTGCTCCTAAAACAGTCCATAGATCTTATTCCCATTAACACATTCTTCAGAAATTTGACAGAAATGCCAATGTAAATGGCTACCCATCCTCCACACAATCCATTAAACAGTCTCAGCATCCTTTCCCTTCTTTCATGAATACACAAATGTACACAGAGATGAACCAGTGCTCTTCTTCCTATCAATCAGTATTGATGTTCTTAATGTTCTGTAATTAATATTAATACGGGCCAGCATTTTCTGGGGGCATTTGCTTGAGGTCTCTTCGTTGCTTAATTTAGTTTAAAATGAAATCCTACAGAGTAAGGTATAAGCATATGTGATTTTAAACATAAGCTATCGAGAGACAAATATTAATTAATTAATGGTGTAAGCAATCTTTTTTTTGTCATTGTAAGTACATAACATAATCCCTACCAGTGCTGAAATTTGCAGCTAAAAAGTGTAAATCATTATTACTTCATATTTTTGCTGAGTCAGATAGTATATGTATCTTCTCTGGAACTCATTTATAATTTAAAAAGCAACTTTTGCAACTCTACACTTTTGAAATAAGTCCATGAAGGTTGTATGAGTTGACCATAAGCATATTTAGCATTTCCTCTGTACCTTTGATACAAGCACTCAGACTGCTCTGCTTAGCTGTTGATAAGAGAGGAATTCTAGGAATAAATCCCTGAACTGGAATGGTGTAGCAGAAAACTGTTGTTTTACAAACTGATTCTTTTGCCTGGGGAATTGTTGCTGTGAGTAAATGAAAGGAAAATTAGAAAGAGTGTCTCACCAACTGGAACACTGATGAGGCCCAC
This sequence comes from Phaethornis superciliosus, assembly GCA_023637945.1. Classification (NCBI taxonomy): domain Eukaryota; kingdom Metazoa; phylum Chordata; class Aves; order Apodiformes; family Trochilidae; genus Phaethornis; species Phaethornis superciliosus. The sequence continues at coordinate 153,077,371 of JAJQWJ010000001.1, read as the reverse complement.
GCTTTTCAGGAGTGATAAGGAGTAGCAAATATTTCTTCCTATCATGTTAGCTTCATTATAGTATTTTTCTTTGCTTTCTACACTGGGGAATATAAACAGCATAGGTGGAGTAAATTATAAAGTTCTTGTAATTTAGCAAGACTCATGTAATGGAGTGTCTTTGCCATTGTTGACCTAAACTTGTAGTGAAATTTCTGGAAGAGTGACAGGAGAAATGTTGGATGGGGTTCAGGGAATTACTCATCTCACCTAAGTTTAGATATCTATGATATATATGTCTACACCTGTACTAGCATCCAATTGAGAGAAATAAGTGAAATGGGAAGTAATCATACATAACAGTCTTGTTTTACAAGATAAATTAGTCCACATAAACCTGCAGTAGAGATAATATGATTAACTCACATATGCCCCTCTATGCTGCTCTTGTAAGACCTCACCTGGAATGCTTTGGAGCCCCCAGCACAGAAAAAGATACAGACCTGTTGGAGAGGGTCCAGAGAAGGACCAAAAAGATGATCAAAGGGCTTGATCACCTCTGATATGAAGGTAGGATGAGAGATCTGGGGCTATTCAGTCTGGAAAAGAGAAGGTTCCAGGGAAGACCTTTTAGAAGCCTTCCAGAACATGAAGAGGGCCTGCAGGGAAGCTTTTCACCAGAGGGCAGTGACAGGGCAAGGAGTAATGTTTTTAAATAGAAGGAGGGTAGATTTAGATAAGATCTTAGGAAAAAAATCTTCACCATGAGGATAGTAAGATACTGGAATAGGTTGCCTAGGGATGTTGTTGATATCCCCTCCCTGGAAGAGCTTAATTACAGGTTGGATGAAGCCTTGTGGCACCTGGTCTAGTGGGAGATGTCACATTCCCTAAGGTCAACTTCCAACCCTAACCATTCTGTGAATCTATGATAATCATCATGCTTCAAATACCCAAAATTATATTATATAATTATATTAAATTAACTGTGTGTCTAACTTCTGGTTTAGAAAACACTCAAACTTTTACTTACTTTTTACTTTTATCTTCAGAGAAGGACACAAGATCACTGCAACACTTCTGGGATGACTGTGAAAACTGTTGTGAAAAGCAGGGTACTCAAAGGAACAGAATGCTTTTTACTGACAAATTTATTGTCACATATGCTTAGGTAAAACTGTGGGCAAGTTAAACCACAGTTTTAGTGTCTCTCTTGTATTGAGCCAGTGAACAGAAGAAAAAAATTCTAAATTATCTTGTCAGGTTTCATTTTTTAATTTATTTTTTCTATTTGCTTTTTTCTAAAAGTGACTGATATTTTTAGACTCATAGAGTCATAACATGAAGGCACATCAGCTTTTGATATTCTGAGATTATATATCTCTGGTGCTGTGTGTTTCTTTAAATAAAGTTCAATATAGTGATAATGTTCAGTAATTAATAAAAACTAATAATAGTGACTAGCAAAATTCATTACATTCTTTTTTTCTTTTTTGTTCTCTTCTCTCTCTCCCGCCCCCCCAGACCCCCCTCCATCCTTTCTCTCCTGAGAGCAGTAATCTCGGCCAAAAGAATCTGTCTTGGAAAGACCTGATATAGATTAAATAATTCACTTATTCAGTTGTCCTGTGCTTAACATTCTCCTTCTCAGCTGGTTTTGGCTGGACAAGAACAGAGATCAAAAGCAACAGAAGAACTTCCCATCCTCAAAACTTGTTTATGAAAGTGATATTTTAGACCTTTGTCTTTTAAATTTAAAGTTTCCTATGTATTCTTCTGTCTCAGGTGTGTAACTGACTTCTAACCACAGATGGAGCCAGTAGTTGCAGATACTCAGGTGAGTTAAGTAGTGAAAATAAATTATTACATATATCTTTTCTCTTTCCTGCCATCTGTTTCTAATGACTTTTCTTCTAAACCTGAGTTTCCTTTCCTAGTTTTTATCCTATTCTCTGAAGAAGTCCCTCCCCCAACAAATATCATTCAAAATTGAATTTACAGTAATCTAAAAGAGAAGAGAAAAATGTTCATGAGGGTCTCTGTAAATTCTTAGGTCTGCTAAACCCTTTTAAAGCCCAAATCCTACCAATATATCACTTTTCTGTAGAGCCAGATATGGGTGTAGGGTGCACCTCACGTAGCAGTTCTCAAGTCCACACACAGGTAGAGCACTGACCCTAAGATCTGCATATGCCAAGTACTTTATTTTGTGAAAGATTTATAAAATACACAATCCCTTGAACTATCCATTAGACTTGTAGTTATGATAAAATTTTACTTTATTCTTTTAAGTATGTTGCAAACATCAGTTTTTTTTTCTTGCTTGATTTTTTTTTTTAAACAGCTGTGAAGTAGATAATATTGCAGAAGCTCATTAAAACATTGCCAGAGCATAGCAGGAGCTAGTGCCAAGACTGGGTGAGACAATGTTTTATTGCAGTTCTTAGATCAGAATTTCCGAGAATTCCATGATCCTGAAAGAAGCTCAGTCTAAATGCAGGATATGGAAAAGGATGTGGTATGTTCTAACACACCCCAGCCTCCATGCATACAGAAATGTCTTGAATATTATAGTAGATTCTCTTAGGACGCAGTAGACTTCATTTGATCTCATCTGGCTTTGGGCCTGATCCTGTCCACAGGATGAATATGGAGATTTCCACAGCAAATAAAGAAGAGTGAAAAACACAGCCCCAAATCTATTTTTACAAATAGTGGGTCCTTTCCCTCACTTCTTATTTTTTTCAAATCGGATCCTGGAGCACAGGAGGTTTTACCATTTGAAAGGGGTTTCCCCCATCCCCTCAAAAGACAATTTACTGGGACACAGTTATGCCTGAAAATTTGCAGCACCCATAAATTCCAGAGACATCTACATCTTACTTTTTTTTAAACAATTTTTAAAACACACTAATTAGTTATAAAAATAAAATACTAACCATTTTTCATTGAAAAAAAAACAAATGCTCAAAGTTGCTCAGCTTCTTTCCGAGTTTCCTCAGTAAGGAAAGCCAACAAGTCCCATTCACAAGATTCTTTACATTTCTTGTGAAAGAATTACCGTTTCTAATTTCTAATGACTTTTGAAAAGCAGGTCAGATGCACCATCTCCAGCGCTAGTTCTCTAATCTTGCATGTACTAAGCTAATTACCCATCGGGGCTGGGAGCATTCAGAACCAGGACCTTTCCCAGGCTCTGGGCTGCACTCTCTCAATGTAGGCTGCCACTCTATCAGCTGTTCGCTGGGCCTCGAACAACAGCTGCCAGCAACTGCAAACATCCGGCCTCGACTCAGAGGCATAAAGAGCCAATTGATAGGAACAAACGTCAGGGTGCATAGGCATGCTTGCACAATTATAAATTAAGTCTCTGAATTTTGATAGTCTTAAGAGAATGAGAGAGAGGGGAAAAAATAAAAAGGAAGCTGATGTAAAGCTAAGCGAGAGGGTGGTATATTGATATTATGCTCCTCATTGCCTCGAGAGGGTTGCAGTGATTTTTACTCGAGTTGTCTTGGATTTAATCCTTTCTGACCTTCATTTCCCATGCATCTACCCTCACAGGAAAGTTTCTGCAAAACTCTGATAAGCTGCTTAGCCAAACATCATTTGGCTTTAACAGTGGGTTGATTTGTTTCCTTGTCAAAGGATAGCTAAACCACTTATTCAGCCTCCAAAGCATCAGGTGAGAGACTAGATGGATATGTTAGTCTTTCATGACTGTGAACTGATAGCCCTGCCAAAATGACTCTCTTGTTGTACTGCAATTAGTAATTACTAAAATATCTTCATGATAGCTTAGGCGTTGGAGCAAATGAACACTGCTTTGTTGGGAGAGGTCTCTCCTGGCTGAATTAACAGTGCCAGATCAGATACAATTTCTTTGTAAAATATTTCCATCGCTAGTTTCCTTTCTGAAAAACGAATGTGAAAAAATAGAAGAAAAGTGTTAGTTTTGTGCTGCTAAATATGAATAAATGGCTCTCAATCAGTTATAGTGACAAACTGGCTTTTCATAAAGTTAATGAAGCATTTCAAAATGGGTCACTAAAAGCACAGACTTCATGAATGAAGTATGTTCAGAGCAAAGCCACATTTAAATGGTTGCATGAGGAACTCTATCTGACAAACCCAATACAATTCAGAATATACAGTTTTCTCCAGTGGCTTTGAGACACGAACAACAGCATGATCTTGTAAAGGAACATCATCCTTAATTCAGAATCACAACTTTAACTGAGTGTAACTGACTTGCAACTCTAACAGTGCTTAGTTTTTTTGGTTCCTTGCTCCCCCCACATGTGAATCCCCTCAATGTACTGGTTCTTTGGTGTGTTTTTTTTTTTATTCTTGTTGTTTTGGTTGTTTTAGAAACAGTTTCGTGTCTTATATAAACTTGTAGTAATATATTCCACCAGTATTCTAAAATGTGGGTTTTTTCAGGTTTGAAACATAGTCTGGTCTTCATCCGCAGGCAAACTCAAACTACATCTCTTTAGTCACATATGGACTCTTGGCCAGAAACCTCTTTTCTTGCTTTGGACACATGACAGAGAAGAACAGGGTTAACAATTTCAGCAGGAAGCAAAGCCCAACCTTATGCAAGCTGCATAGGAGCATTAAGGCACTGCAAAAGCACGTGTAGGCCAAGAATGATGTGGGGCGAGATAAACTAATGCTGAAAAAACATTTTTACCCTGCCTCTCTGTACAGAGTGATCACAGGATTATACAAAGATAACTTCAGATGCCAATCTTTGGTGGATTCCTGGGAATAGACTCTTTATCCTCTCCTTTTCCAACAGTGCCTTTGACAGCTTTTAGCCAAGGATTCACATTAACACTGTTATATCATCTGTTTTTCAAAGCAGTGGGTGTCCACAGCTTACTAATTACACTACATCAGGCAATCTTCAGTCTGACTCTTTTCTTCCTGTTAGCAGGGAAAGGTTCCAAAATTTTATCTGTGCCTTCAGTCAAGTTCTATTTGCTATGAGGACAAAATTCAGGATGTGTTCTTAGGCTTCTTTTTACATTATCAGTTGAAAGTAATAGTTTGTTTAGCACTTCTTTGACTGTTTTGCTTTTCAGCTAAAATGAAGGTCTGAGGCTCAGTCGGCTGCTTTTCTGCAAGGAACACTCTTGGTCACTTTGTATGTTTGGGCACTTTGTATTATTGGTCACTTGATATGCATATTGTCAATCTTTGCATCCTTTTTATTCATCAGAAGGAAATAGACCCCTTCACAGCTGAAGTTACTGAACTTTGGTTAGATAGCTAACTTAGGTCAGGATGAATCACTAATCATAGAATCATAGAATCATAGAATTAGCCGGGTTGGAAGGGACCTCAGAGGTCATCAAGTCCAACCCTTGGCCCACCGGAGCACAGTTGCTAGACCATGGCACTGAGTGCCAGATCCAGTCTTTTTTTAAATGTCTCCAGGGATGGAGAATCTACCACCTCACCGGGCAGACCATTCCATTGCCTGATCACCCTCTCCGTGAAGAAATTCTTTCTAATATCCAACCTAAATCTCCCCTGACACAACTTAAGACTGTGTCCTCTTGTTTTGTTGAAAGTCATCTGGGAAAATAGTCCAACTCCCACCTCGCTACAGCCTCCTTTCAGGTAGTTGTAGAGAGCAATGAGGTCTCCCCTGAGCCTCCTCTTCTTCAGGCTGAACACCCCCAGCTCTCTCAGTCTCTCTTCATAGGGCCTGTGCTGGAGTCCCTTCACCAGCTTGGTTGCCCTCCTTTGGACCTGTTCCAGGACCTCGACATCCTTCTTAAACTGAGGGGCCCAGAACTGGACACAGGACTCAAGGTGTGGCCTAACTAGCGCTGAGTACAGGGGCACGATCACCTCCCTGGACCTGCTGGCGACGCTGTTCCTGATCCAGGCCAGGATGCCATTGGCCTTCTTGGCCACCTGGGCACACTTCTGGCTCATGTTCAGCTTCCTGTCAATCCAGACTCCCAGGTCCCTCTCTGCCTGGCTGCTCTCCAACCACTCTGTGCCCAGCCTGTAGCGCTGCATGGGGTTGTTGTGGCCAAAGTGCAGGACCCGGCAGGGTTGTTGTGGCCAAAGTGCAGGAACCTCATCCCGTTGGAATCCGCCCATCTCTCCAGCCTGTCCAGGTCCCTCTGCAGAGCCCTCCTGCCTTCCAGTTGGTCCACACTTCCTCCCAGCTTGGTGTCATCTGCGAATTTGCTGATGATGGACTCAATCCCTTCATCTAGGTTGTCGATAAAGATATTGAACAGAACTGGGCCCAACACCGATCCCTGGGGGACACCACTGGTGAGCGGCCGCCAACTGGATGCAGCCCCGTTCAGCACCACTCTCTGGGCCTGGCCCTCCAGCCAGTTCCTAACCCAGCACAGGGTGCCCCTGTCCAAGCTGTGGGCCGACAACTTTTTCAGAAGAATGCTGTGGGGGACGGTGTCAAAGGCCTTGCTGAAGTCCAGGTAGATCACATCCACCGCCTTCCCCTCATCCACCAGGTGGGTCACCCGATCATAAAAGGAGATCAGGTTGGTCAGGCAGGACCTTCCCTTTCTAAACCCGTGCTGGCTGGGTCTGATCCCTTGCCCATCCTGCAGGTGCTGTGTGATTGCCCCCAGGATGATCTGTTCCATAACCCTGCCAGGCACTGAGGTCAGGCTGACGGGCCTGTAGTTTCCCGGGTCCTCCTTCCGTCCCTTTTTGTGGATCGGCGTGACATTCGCCAACTTCCAGTCATCTGGGATGTCCCCAGTGAGCCAGGACTGTTGGTAGATGATAGACAGAGGCTTGGCAACCACTTCTGCCAGCTCCCTCATCACTCTTGGGTGGATCCCATCCGGTCCCATAGACTTGTGGGGATCTAAGCAGCTCAAGAGGTCACTGACTGTGTCCTTCAATATTTCAGGGGGGCTGTTTAGATTTTTATCACCTTCTATAGGCTCCAGAGGCCTGCTGTCCATAGGATAATCTGTCTTTTTGTTGAAAACTGAGGTAAAGAAGGTGTTAAATACCTCAGCCTTTTCCTCATCTTTGCTAACTATATTCCCACCCATGTCCAGTACAGAATGAATGTTTTCCTTGCCCCTTCTTTTACTATTGATGTATCTGTAGAAGGATTTCTTCTTATCCTTCACAGTGGTAGCGAGATTCAGTTCGTGTTGTGCCTTTCTCTCTCTGATTTTCTTTCTACAATCAAAACTCTGTTCTTTACCTAGGTGAGCAGTTAAGATGGATCAGTTTACATCGTAGAGGGGCTGACTTCTACCTCTAGTGTCAGTAAGAGCTTTAGCTGTGAAGGAGGTACTAGAGGAGACTAGAGCTGGTAGAGTCACATTACTGTATGGATCAGAAAACTTCTACTGAAGTTGGTTGCATTTTTGTCCCCAGAAAGCAAACTAATTTGTGAAACCAGTGGGAACTTTAGGAATTCAGCCTCTCCAAAGACTTAGAGCAAAGATACAGTATTTTTATTATATGTCAGTATACTGAGGAAGATCCCTGCTTGTCTGTTTCTCCCTTTTCTTCTTGCATATTAGTTTTTATCATCAAAATTAGGGTATTTTATCAATTGACTCTCTCAGGCAGAGAGTACAAGGTCTCTCAGTCAGGGAATGGAACTTAAGATCCCCTTCAGCCCAGGGACTTCAACTGTTCTAATCACTGGATAATTAATTAATAGGCTCTTGTTTGTGTTTCTCACTCATCTGGTTTTGTACAGTAGCCCAGAAGAATCTTCCCTCTGCAGTTCCAGCTTTGCAGAGAGACTGGTAGTTAGGCAGTCTTTTTAAAAAAAAGAAATGGCCATGCATAGAATGAAAAAAAAAAAAAAAATTAACACCAGCAGAACAGGGAAAATCTGCAGCTTCTCTCTGTCAGTTTTTTGAAACGGCAGTCCATGGGATAACTATGCAGTTGTGCTTTACTTGGTGCTCTGGGTGTGCTATAGTTGTGGTCTCTTCCTCTCTCCTTTTCTCCATGCAACATATACATTTCTGGTGATTTAGGCACAAGCCTCTTTTGCTTGATCCAGGTGGCCTGAAGCATGAGGTAAGCACCAAGATCCTTGGCTCAGACACAATGACACCAGTACAGTAGCAGATCTTTAGACATCTGAGTATGTAAACACTCCTGCATTGACCCCTGTTGTCAATGACTGTTTAGGCAACTAAGCTAACTGGTGCCCTAAAACAGTCATAATTTGTCTTCACAGTTCACTTCCTTAGCTGTTTTCTTGGGTTTCATCCTTAGTCATCAAACTAGTGGAGTTTAGCAACTTTTAGCAAAATCCTTTAATGTTTAGGAATTTGAATGAGACATGCATAAGTGTATCTGACCTAAAAGGACCAACATATATTTCATAAATACAAAGGAACAACACTGCATTTTCTTTTAAATGTAGTTTGTTACTTTAGTCTGACCCATTAAGTTTTCTAAACCAAGGCTTGTGGTATTTGGCATCTATTCTTCTGTTCTTTTGATAAGTACCTAAACAGGATGTCCTTGCAAATTAAATGAAAAACAGCACTGGAAGATTTCCTCCCTCAGGAATAAGTATTAAGATTGGCAGATTGCTTAAATGGAAATACACAGGAATGCACTTTAGCCAGTACTTGCAAATCGTTCCAACAGATATTACTGAGGTAGATTCAGGAAGCTTCACCAGACATCCTTCTGCATTGAATCAATTTTTGATGGTCTCAAGCAATTTAATTTATCCTAATTGCTGAAAAGCAACTTTAATAATATTTTAAACTCATTTTATACCACAGGAGTGTCCTTACCATTTCTTGGTAAGGCAGGTTGTTGATCTATCCTAGCTAGTAATCATCTCTGAAAATTTGGTGCAAGGTCTCTTAAATTTTCAGGCAGCTTGCAGCTGAGTTCAAATGAATGTCTGCATGCAGCATTCATGCAAGGATGAATTTAAGCGTGTTGATGTGTGTGGAAAAGCTTTGTGTATAATAAACTACATAAATCAGATAATATATTTATCTATGCAGTTCTGATGCCCTCGTGAGATTTGTGCACTTCAAATCTTTGTTTCATAAGAACTCAAACAATTAGATTCTCTGAGCAGTGTCCAGTGGCAAACAAGAAAAACAAAGCAGTCACAAACTGCCAGAAATAATATTTGCTCTTTACTCTCTCCAGATTCTTCCAGCATTAGCTATATAATAAGCAAGTTAAAGAAACCTAGTATCTACTGGCCCTCTAGTGGTGAAACCAGAGCTTCTTGGAAGGGGTGGATTCTTCAGTTTCCAGCAGAAAATACACTGTCTCCTAAACGGTGGGATTAGAATAAGAGGTAAAATAGTGTGCTTATGTATACATATTTTATATATGTATAGATGGATGGATGGGTAGAAGCTAATTGAAGTCACTTTAAGAGACTGGAGTGGATCTCAGATGGTTTGGGGGTCACCACATTCCTTTACATGATGCTAACATTTCTGATGACAGTACTGCCATTGTTTTCATAATAAGGCCTGGACTTCCTTGGTTGAAACAGAGAAAGAAAAATGAGTCTCTGACAAATGTAACATTTAAAAAAAAGAAAAAAAAAAAAAGAAGAAGAAAAAAGAAAAAAAAAGACTATCTAGTTGTCTTTTACAGAAGACAAGAAATAAGAAGAGGGATGGATATAAGTATCTTTCTAGCAGAGAGAAGTAGTAACAGTAGGTTTTTTTGAATTTTTGGCCTTGATCTTGCAATACTTCTTTTATCTTACTGTGATTAACTCACATGGTAGGCAGTGAGGTTGGAGGCTTTTCTTTGCCTTTACATTTCTTTAAAAGAAAGAGACACTCTTTATCTATTACTCCACAATGGTGCTTTTTTACTGTTGTAAACTTCATATAGTTGCAGGGACCCCCCTTTATTTTTTGTGGGAAACTACCTGCAGTGTGATGAAACGTGGTACTTTGCATACTAGAGTGTTTCCTTGATGTAAACAAGACTTTCTACATTGCTCTATCACCTGTTCCATGCCATCTGGAAACTGTAATTTGAAATAAAACAGCATGCACAGGTGCTACAATTTGCTGCCTAATTGCTACCATACAGCAGAATATATAAGGGAGATAACATTAACTACTGAATGGTTTTAAATGTTGAAAAGACAGTTCAGAGGCTAAATTAAACAATAATGTGAATACAGGTGCTTACAGAAGCACCGATAGCACACTTAATGTTATGATAGTGCTTGGATTTTTTCCTTTTCAAAGAGAGGAAAAAGGTTGTGTTCTTCTACAGAACTCTTTTATATGGGACCTGTGGCTTCTTTTTTATGGAGAGATAAAATTCTCTCTGGCTCTCTAAATAGTAAGAAAGGAACTGTACTTACTCTTATGTAGTACTTTTCATCATAGATGCAAGAAATGAAATAATCCTATTAAAATTGTATGAAAATATACATGTACTTTGTGCATGTTCACAATAGTGTAGTCAAAGGATCTTAATTTATATTTTATACTTGAAAAAAAAAGATGTAATTTTTTATACAACTAACTAGAAGGAACCCAGGTAGACTCAGCAAAGCAGAAAACGTCTCTGTAAAGGATGCTGTAGCCTGTGTTCTTGTATAATGGTAATTTTTTTTTCCTTTTTTTTTTTTTTTTTTTAATTAGAATTACCTCAGTCTCAGAGATTTACATAAAAAGAATAGTTTTCTTTGATAAAATACTCAGAAAGTATTTATTCTTGTCAGAGTTGAAAAGCCATGGTTATACCCTGCATATGAATACCCTTGGGAGATATATGTTCATATCACATAGATGAAAGAGTGTATGAAAGGCACTAAAAGCATAGAACAATAGTTCTTAAGTTAAAAATCAGCTGTGAAACAATTGTAATGAGAAAAAAAGTATGCATTTTGAACCTCAGTGTCTCTTCTGACTGGTTCTGTGACTTCCTAACTGATGAATTTAGTTTTTTCCTCCTTAATTGTTTCCTTCTTGAAATTTCAATCAACAAAGAGTAAGTGATAAAAATGTGTTTTGTTTTTAAAATTCTAAGGTATATTTGAAGTTTTTGTTTCTACCAGTCTTTTGCATCCCAGTTTTTAAGTTTATTTGAAACCATAAGAAAATTTCTATTCCATTATAATGCAAGTTTTCAGAAATATGTTCCCCCAAGAGAAATTGAGTAAAGAAAGTAAGCTGGGGAACACTGTTCTGTTAAAGGTGAAATTAAATGTTATTTAAATTTTAAACTTTTTCCTTAAGAAAGAAAAATTAATGGAGAGTATATATTTTGGGGAACATACCTCTTCAAAAGGACAATACTCCCACTTGCTGGGGAACTGAAATGAGAACAGGATGACTGAGTCTAAGCAGCTGAATTGTTACTCATAAAGTAGTTGCGTATGTTTTTCAAAGGAAGCTCAGGTTTATTTTAACTATAAAAACAATTTAACTGTAAGAAAAGAAGCTCTCAATAGCATTTACTTTTAGTGTTTTCCTGGTCAATAGTGTCCTCACTGCTCTGACATCAGGGTGAGCACCATGTGGGTTGGAAAGGAAATTGGCTTGTTTTTGCAGGGGGACATTTGAGGGTGTAGCATAAAATCCTTCAGGAATACCAGCTGATTTACCACCACTGAAAACAATAGATTCTCTCTCTTCTCAGCCACATCATGCCACAAACTCAGGATTTTTTGTTTCTTGTGCTCCACAAGAGATCTTTTACAGTACTATATGTGATTTTTATGACTAGAATATGTATGACATTTATTTGCAGTTCTGTGTCACTGAAGAAAGATGAAGTTGACATGAATATATAGTAACTACTATGTTTGAATGACAGTGTTTTGAATGTGATGTAGCTGTATAATAGTGGTGCAGAATACTATATCCCTAGACATCTTACATGTATTTTTTTATGTGTTGTGAATTCCCATTAACAGTTTCTAACATTAAGAAAGTCTTGTTAACAATGCATACTACTAAACATTACTACTATGGCATGGATTTTCTTTTGATAGACTGATTATATTTCTCTATGTAATTTGCTTCTGCTATAGATTTTAAAGTGACAAATCATAAAATTATAGCAATCTTTATTTAAAGAGAAAATATTTTATAACAATTAAAAATATATTTTCAAAATTGTATCAAGTGTTAACCTTAACAAAGTCAGTTCAATTAAGTTTTAAAGTACAAATACACAGACTATAAGAACTGCAGAATCAGGATAGTTTGATGTTTAGAAGAAACTTCTTCACTAAAAGGGTTACCACAGACTGGAATAAGCTGCCCAGGAAGGTGGTTGAATCACCAAACCTGGACCTCATTTTATTCCTTCAAGGAGAAAAGAGGAAGAAAAAGGAATAAAACATATAATAGTGTATCTCCTCAGCAGATGATTCAAAGCAACATTGTCCTTCCAAGGGAACTGGAAAAATGATGCTCTGTCAACATGGAAGTTTGGAGATACTGGAGTTGGAAAGACCTCTCATTGCAGAGGAAGTGGAAGTCTGGGAGAAAATACACATAGTATCAGCAAATTGAAATGTACATTGTAGTTACTAGGAAAATAAGAAAAACGTGAGTTTATCAACCAATCTGCTTTCAAGGAGAATCCTTTAGAAGAGGGTGGTCTTCTTATTAGCCTTCTGAAAAGCTTCTCTATTTGGAATTAAAAAATAATTCTCTTAGGAGGATCAAAAAATCTAATTGAATATAACAAAGTTTTAAAGTGAATATCAAAATCTTATAGAGAAGGAGATCTGTACTTTTTAAATGATTGAAACAAGTAAAGCCTGCAACAGGGTACAAACATTGCTAGAGATAGAAATTAAAAATTGGATGTTTCTGCATGTGGATGGTTGAGTTACTTTAAAAGAAGAGTGGATGAAAATAGCTAAAGACAAGAATTTCATAAATTTGAGGCCTGAGCAATGAATAGTGTGCTTCCAAATGTGCAATGCAAAATAGTTCATTTTAACAATTAGTGTGAAAAGCGGGACCAGTCTTTATTTTTTCTGTGATTCAGTCTGAATATAACTAAAATCTTCTGTATAGATTAGAGACACTTGCAATAAATTAAAATAATTATAAGGGAAGAACACACTTTTACAAAATTTTTTTTTTGGTCATATTCATTTCTGGGCTCTTTCATTGAGACCTCAGGGAGACAATGCCTCCCAGAGTAGTTAGAACTCTGTCAGGAAATGGAATCTCAGGGAACTTTCACATGAGTAGATGAAGATGTGTTCTGCTCCTCAAGGTTGTGCTTGAAGTGGTAGGACGGTAGAAATTTATCCTGGAAACCAATGGGTTGCATCAGTATAGCACAGTGCCACAATGAATATATCTCATGTTACTGCCATCCAGACAGACAGTAGATCTGTGCTAAGAGTCATGCACATTTAGCAACAGCACCAGGTAAAAATAACTAAATTACACTGTTTGTTGACTGGAGTTGCACATCTCCAGTCCAGGCTACAGAATAAGCAAAAGACATTGTGTCTTTTTATGTATGCAATAGTCTGAGTAGAAATTTGGCTGCTCTCCATCTATACTGATGAGGAGCATTATAATCAGTATTCACCTCATTATATACTAATATGCTATTCATATATCTTTATATGTGTGTAATCTATAATTTGTTAATATATTTTTATGTGAAAATAGATGTTTATATATATTTAGGGATACCTCCTCCTAAGGTAAGGTTTTTAGGAGCAATTGCATGAATCACTTCCTGTGATTCCTACAGAATCTCCTTCTGTAGAATGTCCTCATAACATGAAGTGAATGTATCTTACACAAGAAGTGTGAGACTTGAGATTACTCCAACATGCAGACCTCCACTGTTTTTCTACCATTTCTTTTTGGAATTACAGACATTTTCCTATCCATGTGTGGAAGAGGAAGAGAAGAGAAGAACTGCTTTATGATACTCAGTTTCCTATTCCATACTGGTCATAAGGAATTGCTATAAAAAATCTGTCACTTCACAGATAGACAAGGGCTAGAAAGTCCAGCTAGAGAAAATTGGTTTTAGTAGTATCAGTTGCTCAGCAGATGCTCACACTCTGTCAGCATTAGGAAGTAGTGTGGCACAGTCTGCAGAGGGAATCAGCTGGTGCTGAGGATCTGGTACATCAGCACTCTATGTATTTCAGGACATATCACAAACTCTAGTTTGGTCCCATGGGCTGACCCTCCATTAACAGTAATGAAAAATTAAGTTTGGTACTTGAGCACATCTTCCTTTTTAATTTCAGCTAAACCAAAGAATAGAATTTATTTAGTGCTAGTTCAATTTAGCAGTCTTTGAGACTACATTGTGAAGAGACTTACTCGACAACAATCAAGAGACTTAGTTTTAAAAGTGCATTCCTGATCTGATCAGGAACTCAATTTTAGTTACACCCAGTAACTAAAGTATTTTGCACCAACAGGAATAGGTCTCTTGGCATACCCATTGTGGACTTTGAGTACTAGACTGTTGAAATCTGGCTAATATTAAACTCTAGTATGGTTGAAACTCTGGCCAATTGGGTGAAAGAATTGTACTTGTCAGTTCTCTAAGCAGTGCTATAAAATTGAGCTGAAATATCAGGAAGAAAAACAAGAAGGTTTATATGACTATTATGCACAGATGCTTCAAGTACTGAAGTGAACAAGATGTTGTGCCTGCTTATCCCATCATGCTGCAGTCCTGGATAAATAAGAAAAAATTAAAAAAGAAAAATAAAAACAAAAATACCAAAACGACAAATTTAATGCTTAGGAGTGAAAATGTAAATAATTTGTGATTTTTAGTGTTGTTTCAAGCAGCTATCTTTTTTATTTGCTCAAGTTGTTTTTAAACTTGCTTTTAAACTTTTAATTTAATTATTACTTTTTGGATAATAATTAATAATTAATTACTACTTTTAGGATACAGCAATTCAAATTTCTTTTTGGATACTTTTTTCCTTCTGTTCCTTTTCTACATAAATGCTTGACAGCTGCTCATGCACGCATATTTTGTTTTACTTTTGCAGAGGAGATCCAACAACAATGACCTCCTACGCCAAAAGAATTGCTGGACAGGTGGCTGAAGGCGTCTGCTTCTTCCTGCAAATATTTATTTTTTTCTTAAACCTCTGTGGGGATAGTGGAGGAAGGAGGGGAATCAAGGGAGGACTGTTATAAACAAAACTGTAGACCTCCCCCACATGGTTGTGAACAGGTTTCCCTGGGCTTGGCCTTGAACAGTCCAGTCCCCTGCAGGGCAAGTTCACTGAAGTGCAATGGCCCTGCTATTAGAGGGCTGTGTTTTCTAACACCTGGGTGATGAATGGAGTTTCCAGCTAGTAATTAGACACCTCTTGCAAGCAGCAGAAGAGTCCCTTTTTTGTACATTGTTTTCAAGGGTGGGGGTGGGGATAGGGAGTCTAAAAAAAAGCAGAAAGGAAAAAGCTTCCTGCATGGTGCTTCATGTTAACTTGCACTCCATCAGGAAAAAAAACCCCACAAACCTGGGACTGAAGTTAGTTTCGTATTAAATTTCATAAGGGGACATTTCTGCTGGATTCTCAACTGATTTTTTCACTCTCTTAAAACTCAATATCATATTACAGGTATTGAAAATAAATGTGTTTTGCAAGCTAATGGGTAATGAGGCACTTAAGGGAAATCCCTAGACTCCTACGTCTCTCTGGAGTCCAGAGAAGTTAGCATTCATTGACAGCTCCAAGGGGATTTATTTAAGCCTAAAATAAGTATTTCTTTGCACTTAATTATAGGAAGTGCTTAAACTGCTGAATTCAAATGCCAAAAGGGATTCATTTAGTCCGAAGTGAATCTTTTCCTGTTCTGAAATGAAATCTCTCAGAACAGTTTGAAACAAGCAAGAAAAAAAGATGAGAGAACATTACCTATTTTTTATTGTCCTTATGCCTATTTTTGATCTCCATTTATTCATACATGCTAAAAAGACTCTTCTTTGGGGAGCAGCTCTTGGTCACCTTCCTCATACTTTCTGAGACGTATGAAAATACTTTTGTTGCAAAAATAAGCAGTAAACAGCTCAAAGTTCAATTTCTTGGTTGAAAAATTATATTTTTATGGTTTCTGTGCATTTTCATCTATACGTATTGTCCATGGTTATGGACATGATTGATTATCAGTTGTTAAATTATAGTTTTATTTCAGTCTCTCATATAACTCTTTTACTAGAACTGCATGTTCAGTTTCATGGGACTCAGTGAAACTCATTGTCCGAAGATACCTGTCCCTGTTGTCTTACAAGATAGTAAGTTCCAATAGACTCCTAAGAGTGCTTGCAAGCACAAAGATCTCCATTGAAAGTCCATTGAACAGTACAGGAACATGGGTATGTCTGGGGTAATTACCAATATTTTGTGTTAAGTTAGACCAATGCAACTAAATGACACCACTATGGATAATTACTTACATTTCTCAAAGTATTTTGCATGGAACTTAGGGATTTGCTCTAGTGTTTTTGTTTTTTTTTTTTTTTGTTTGCCCTATCTAAATTTCTAAATCCCGTTGTCCTCGCCTGGTAAAATAAATCCAGGACACAAAATGATACATATCTGGATTTTTCTAATCTTTTACTATTAGGAGTTATCTGTCAGTTTTTCCCAGAGTTTCCCAAACCTGTCCTATACCTCTTTTATTTTCAAAGTCCTTCTCTTCAAACTCTTGAAACTCTTCAAAGAGTTTCACATATGTGCTTTAGTATGGTAAAAAGAGAACATTTGGTATTTAGTGTTGCTGTTTTCTTTTTGAAGAAAAGGAAAGGAAAAATGTCTTGTTCTCAGGTCCAGCCCTGATATAGGGACTGGTGTTATTGACTCAAAAACCTCTGGAATTCTCTGAATTGTCTGGAACCACTTGTATCAAATTACTCTGAAGGATGCAATAACCTTAGCCAGGTGGAAATAAATGTCTCCCCAATGGCATTAGTTAACCAAGCTCCTCTGTTCCTTATATTCCTCATGTCTCAAACAGTTGGCCTTTCTGCACTTCAATTTCCCTGAGCCTGTCACAGCAAGGCATAGATTCAGAGGAGAATAAAAGACAAGAGAAAATTAGATAATTTTGCCTAGTTCTTTCTCCCCAGATGAATAGTGACATAGCCATTTTGGATAGAAGGACATTGAGTCCCAGAAAATGGAAAAGAGACTCTTCATATGAAGTTGTATCATTCCAGTGTACCAGGCTGTTAGTGTCTAGTTTAACAATACATATATACATTTTTTTTAATTTAATTTGAAATTTGAGTGTTGTACCGTAATCACAACAAATAACGTAAGGAAGACAAGATCCTTTTTTATACTGATATTTATATGTGCTTCATTAGAACAGAAAACTCATTGACACTTATAAAAAATATTATATTAATTATTCACTAATTGTGTATTAATTTAATTATTTAACAATAGGTGAATATTAATTATTTTTAATAAGCTGAAGTAAAAGTATTTGAGAAGTAGTTTTGCAAAGTAAATATAATTATTGTTTATATTATTATTGTTCTATTGTTCTATTTTTCTGCTGGTATGACCTTAGTCTGCATTACAATTTACTTTTTCACTGTGTGCCTAAAGAAAGGACATTTCTTAAATTTGTTTTTTGTACACGTCTTTAGGACTGATATAGCTTTTTGCTTTGCTAAGGATTTTGGAGACCAATAGGAGGAGAGAATCACATAAAACTAGATGAAAGTAATCATTGGAGTGAATTTTTTAGATATTGCTCTTCTCTTCTGAACTTCAGAAATAGATGTTGGTTTAGCTTCTGAAGTGTATTACTCTATACTTTCATAATATACTGTAATATACCAGGAAGATAAATTGTATCAAACAGCACATATCTAATTTTGCTGTTGCCATCTCTTGACATATCGAAGTGTTACAACTTATTCAGGAAGGCTAAAAATAAATAGAAATCTATGACTTCTAATAGTTTGTTTCCTTTTTCCCCCAATACTGACCTGCTGAATTTAGTCTCAGCTATTCCTGCTGTCCTACTTAAGAACTGGTACTTAATAATGATATAATCTGGAATTAGCTATGGAATAATTTCATCTTGAAACACTGTGAGAAGCAGAGGCACAAATAAGGGAAACACCTTGGAAGAATACCATAGCAGCTTCATACTATGTAAATGCATTTGTAAAGTACACAGAAGATCATTTGGCTGATCTTTGGTGCTCATTGTAAAATACAGTATGTCTTATTTCAGCAAAAAGAGCCAGATGTGCATCTTAAGCAGAATTTGAGGGTTTTAGTTCAAGGAAGCTGGAACAAAACCTCTATAGAATTCACATTTGAAAATCAGTGTAGCTTGGAGGTTCTAACATAGACAGATGTATATTTTCAGAGCTACATTTTAAATTATACAGATTTTACTTATACTGATCTCAGCTGGATAAAAAAACCCCTAGATATTCTAAGTAGTATTCTCAGAAAAACAGCTTGAATAAACACAAACATTTCCAGATCCTTCAATTTGTTGTAAAGTCCACAAAAATATAAAACTCAGTATTCTTGAAGTACAGTCATAAGAAGAATCTCTGTTTCCAATTGGTTTGTTTTTTGTTTTTTGTTTGTTTTTTTTTTTTTTTAATAAGATTTGTCTAATTCTTCGATTTATAATTATTATTTAGGATCAACACCTTGGAATTCTGTAAACATGCTGACTTGCAAAAATAAGCATCTAGATTCCGTTTGTGGAGAGTCTTGTAACTAATACTATATTTAATATTAAGCTAGAAAAATATAAGTCAATGTACCAGAAAAAAAAAACCTCATGGAATTGTTACTTTCAGTAGCATACAAAGAAGCAGACCCTCATTTTTAGGGTAGAAAACAGTTCAAGATCCAATTCTGAAACACAGTGCAATAACCAATGTAATCTCATTGTTGTGGATATGGACAAATTTTGCCAAGCTCTTCCAAGTGATGTCATTCCAGGCTCACCTAAATCAAGAGGATGACATTCACCCCTCCTTTTCCTATGTACTAAGTTTGACTCACATTTTATATATACTTTTTACTTTGTGTAATTTAGTGTTTTTAGGAAGGAAACACCGTAGGTGTTATATATAAAAAAAGTGTACATAAAAACTTATTTAGCATGTCATTATTATATGCGGAAAAAAAAATGCTCAGCACATTTCAGCTACACTGAAATCAATAGCAATTGCCCACTGTCTGACAGCTTTATGCATATTTTGAACAGGATTTATTGCACACTGGCATCTGTTTCTATCTTACAAAACAATTCTGACTTGCAAAAGGGTTAATTGTCCACATGATGAATCCTCAAGTTGACTTTAATTAGGACATATCTTTTCAGGTCAAACCTTGCTGAGAAATCTGAATATTCATATCTGCTTTTACTGGCTTCACTGGGAAATCTCTAGCCAATACCTTCAGTCTCATTTCTTTCCAGTTTTATTTTTCCTTAAGACAAGGAAAGATGGTTTCAACCATATAATTAAAGATCACAATGTCACAGTCCGTTACGTTGGAAAATAGTTTTTCTAAACAGTTTTGCCCACCATCCCAAAGTCAATTGTTTGATACTTCCTCACTAACATTTGCTAACCAGAAAGTACATTCTTAGTGCTTTCTGATCCTTAATAATACACTGATTTTAAATTCGATGTCTCTCAACTGGGTATAATAGTTCCATTATATAAATTTACACTTCAATTGTAAATATTCACAATTCAATATTACACTTCATTATTCAAACCTGTATTCAGAACTGCAGAAACCTGTTTTATTCAGTCCTTGCTAACCTTCACCAATCCTCAAAACACAAAGATAGAAGATTTCTTAACACATATTTGTAGAAAAAATAATGAAAATCTAGTCTTCTTAGCCATGTTTCATCTCTCTGTGATCACATGGACTCTGTGTATTCCAAACACTTTAATCAGGTCTGGTTTTATGTTTTTTGTTTTTTGTTTTTTTTTGTTTGTTTGTTTTATTTGTTTGTTTGCTTAGGTTTGGTTTTTTTTTTTTACTTTGTTATGTTTTGTTTTTTTAAATTGCTTTGGAGTTCTTAAATTTATATATTCTTATCCAGAATAATGGCTTCAGGATTTCCCATAAGAAGCCTGAGACATGAAAGATGATATATCAGGAAATGAAAACTTAAATGTCCCCAAGGAAAACATGTTTCACTCTGGGATTTAGAGCAGATGTTTATAATTTTTTTTTACTAGTTTTGTGGCATAACATATATCTGTTGAATTGCTTTGTTTATCAAATACTGGTATAGAACACGATTGTTTTTGTAGTTTGTGGGAATCAAAAAGAGGTTTAGATACCAAACAGAATAAATAAGATGATCCATTACAAACCTCAGACTAAAAAAAGAAAATTCTTCATTTTATGCCTTTCTTTTCTGAGAACAATCACTAATTTGTAAAAAATTTCTTTATATGGTAAAGCCTAGAAAAGGAGTATTATCAGGGATAGAGATTTGCCTCCTTATTAACCATACAACTGTGTATCCCTAAATTGATTCATGACTATTTATCAAGTGAGCAAGAGGCCTGAGCCTCTTTATAAATGTATGTAATGTAATAATAATATAATAATAAATGTATATGAGCTTCATATAAATGTAGACTGCCCTTATATCAAAGTGCACTAGTATTAGTCTCTCTTTTGCTGCATTTCTTGTTATATCACTTAGTGAAGCCCAAGGTTATACTGCGTTCGAGGAATCTCTCCATGTCCTTTGTGAGAAGAGCAGACACCACTGAATCCAGTGGCAAAGGTGCCACACACTTTCATCTTCATCTCTTTCCTTACTTATGAACTTCAAGTCAGAGAATGGTCTCAAAAGGTCAAAGTACCACATGCCCCACAGGTGTCTAACCCCTTCCTTTCCTAGAGTAAGCTGGGATTTATGTGTTAGGAGTACCCAGATTCTCCCATGGGCTTGTTCGTTTGGGTTTTATTTGGATTTTTTCCCTCCCCCTGTTATGGGCAAGAAAGAGTATAGTGTCTCTGAAAAGAAAACACATGAGTTTTTTATAGGTTTATCTTAAGCATTTGTCTCATTTTTCTGTCATTCATAACTAAAGGACCACCAGTAAGCTTAGTGCAACCACTTGGCCTTCATTAACCACATTGTAGGTTATCCCTGCTGAAAAGTCTTCCTTCTTGTCTTGTTCTGTGTCACTTCATGGGTTAAGTACCTTAGAAAATGGGCAATTTTGAAGTAGATTATCCATTCACATCTGCTTGTGTGCTTCCCCCCCCCCCTCCTCTGCTTCTTGTCCTTTCTTTTCCTTTTCAATGTAAGATGGAAAACAACAAAAGATTTGAAGGGAAGTCAAGATAATCAGGTTGAACTCCCTTCACCTCAGATATGCAGGAGTTAAATTCTGAAGTTCAGGCTCTGAAGCTGTTCAATAAATGGAGAAGCATATGTTGAGGGGGAAAAATGGGGGGAAGCCAAGGAGAACATTCTTTTATAGTGTTTTGTAGCCTCTGGGAAAGGAAAACACTACTCTTTCAGAAGAGTCAGATTAGTACTCTCCTTCAGGCACCTCATCGGGAGAAATTTTTCCATGGCTGACTATAATCACTGTCATCTGGAAAAGAAAGGAAATGCTGTTTTTGTAATGAGCTATATGATTAATTTGGAGCTGTCCAGCAGGGCGTGGGCTTATTGACATCTTATTGTATTGATGCAGCCACTCTTCCTTCAGTAATAAACCTGATGATATGGATGATATGGAAATGCAATTTTATAGTGCTGTGCAGTTTATGTAAATTATGTGATATCAAGGATAAGATTATTGAACAGTGAAAAGAGAGTGAAGTATTTGGGTACTTGTTTGTAAAAGTTTGCACATCATTATGTTTGAGTGCTTCAGGCATGGAAGGAAATCCATTGAATTAACTGTGACTATTCATTTGCTGTAAAGATAAGAATGTACTGGCATTTGGGTTTATTATTATTGTTGCTTAGCTATTATCTTTAGGAACAATCTGACACAATTGCCTCAGTTTTCCACACGTCTCTTATGCTATACACCCAGCTAATTTCATGTTTCATCACCAGCCTGGTGAGAGAGGAACAGTTCAAATAGACTTGTTATTTCAACCAGATACCGTTAGATTTTTTTTGTCCTTGAACTCGAAGAATAGTATCTTACCCCACAATTTTCTAAATATAGCAGATCATACATAGTTTAATTGCAATTCAATAAAATTATGTACTGTAAAATTGCTAAAAGTTTTATGCCTCTCTTCTGAAAATAAAAAGAATCTTGTCTTATTTATCTGGGATCACTTCAGGAGATATGGTGTTTTTGTAATAGCAGGAAGATTTATTCTCTGACAATATCCTAATACAATGACACTATCTGCTAAACACACCATTTATTAAATTTAGTGGTACATATAGTGTTATAAAAGAATCAACATGTTTAATGTTCTACAGGTTAGACGTTTTTAAATTAGAAGAATAGAGAGTATACTGCTATAGTGAAAAATAAAACATTATTAATCTTATAGCTGACTGAAGTGTCCAAATTCTGCTAGAGCAGTATTATTAAATATTTCTGGACATTTTTTGCCCATTAAAACACACAAAAACTCTAAGTCCTTTAAATAGTGAAAAAAAATGCACACAGTGTGTATCAGCTGTATATCATAACCCAGTCTTGCATTTTATTGCACATAGATAGGCAAGCATTTAATGCAACTCATTTTGTAATGAGCTTTTAGAAATTCAGAGTTTAAATGGCATCATGGAAAGATTCTATTTTTTTATAAACTTATTTTTTCTCTCCGTGCAAAAAAATTCTGAAATGTAACAATTCAGTGAACTTTCACTTAGTGAAAGCTGTGTTGAAAGGTAGGACAACGCAGAGTCTGAGTATTCAGTAAGCTGTGTAGGCACATTGCTGCACCTCCTCAGATCTCTGCCTGTGTTAATATCACACTTGAACATCTAGAGAATTGGAGTCTCAAATGCTGACAGGGCTAATTGTTAACATAAGTCTATATTCCACTATATGGCTCTATATTGTCTCTTGCATGATTGGATCTGAATGGACATTAAAGACTTATAGAATTGTTTTTAACTGTATGAACAGTGTGGATGCATGAAGAAAGTAATATTTAGACCTTGATACAGTTTTGTTATATTGATCAAAATTTCCAGAAGCGTTCAAATCTGAATTTCTATATTTTAATGTTATTTTCTAGAAATGTGGACTCTCTTTGTCTGTAGATTGATATAATAAAGGAAAAATGGTTTTTTTTAGAGAAAAAATTGATAAGTACTGCTGAAACTATGATCATTTAATATCAGTTAAGCAGATAATTTTTATTAGAACTGTGATGGATTTTTTATATATATATGAGCTAACTGACATGAACATAAATGCCAGATTCTTAAATTTTGCTTAATGATATGATCCCACACTTTAGTCCTGAGGTTGTCAGTGAAAAGAGACAAGACAAAAATGTTTTTACTTCTTTCCTAATACTGACGATATTGAAAAAAAAGAATTCACGCAATACAATATTCTTCAACACTTAAAATGATATCATGCTCATAATAACTTGAATGCTCTTTCATGGCACTGTACTTAAAAGCACAGTTACATCTTAAAAGCCACCAGACACCAGCCTGGTGCCTACTCTGCTACTATACAGATGTTAATATGACTGTAATATGAATCTTTTTATATTTAGTTCTCATTGTCCATTAGAATCAGAACTCCATCTTTTGGGTTTTTTTAAGATAATTGTGCTTAAAAATGTGTTTGTAACCTTTTTACAATTACAGCACCTGTTGGAGTTAATCTAGGTAATCTCTTTAATGACCTTGAAGAATATGGAGAATCAGAAACTTCAAAGAATCTAAAATATTTTAATTGTTCTCTTATTTTTATTCTGCTTCATCTGCAATAAGCCTTTCTGGTTAAATCAATTTCTCTCCTACCAATTTACCATGGTATATAAACCTTGGTTTACTGTAAGTGCTTATCTGTTATAACATTGCCTGTCAGTGTTGACATTTGAGATCTATTTTGTATACCTCAAGAGATATAAAGAGTTTACAGTGTAAAAAGATCCCCACCAAAGTTACATTATTCTATCTTATATTATAGCCAAAAGAGAGGTGAATGAATTAGGAATTAAATTCATGAAAGGGTTTAGATACCTATTCCTTATGCTAAGACAATACTTGACATTCATGGACCTCTGAGCATGTCCATGACTGGCCTCTGACTATCTGCACCCTCTAGATTATCAAGGAAAACATTTGAAGTCTATAGGAAGCTACATTTCTTCTAGTGACAGTAATCACAGCTACTCAACTTTGGGCATAGTCTGCAAACACTCTGAACCATCCCTGTGCTTCCAGTGGGATTCTCACATTGTTTATTTAAGTCTAGGAATAGAGCCAATAGTGCTTTCAAAAGTAGGTCTAGAAAAGGGCAGGGAGATGAAGAAGTTACCTGTCTGAAAGCCTCTTGCCTAGACCACCCATCCAGTCAGTGGCAAATGATGGTTCAATTCTCTCCTCTACTCAAATCAGATTGTTAATTGGAAGTTGTGTTATCTACCCCCTAGAACAAATGCTTTGCAGGTGAGTTGTGAAGACTCTAAGGCTGAAGCCATTCCATTTACAAAAATATTTCAGAACACCAAAATAAACTTTCTTAGATAAAGCATACCCTATGGACCACAAAATATATGTCTTCCTAATATTATTGGGTTTTTTTCCATGATACATAAAGCCTTCAACTTATCCTTCCTTAAACTCCAGGATCATCGTTCTAACTTATCATCTTCTACCTTTCCCATATCATAATTTCCTTACTCCTCTTCCTTTTGCTCAGGCTTTCTTATCCTATTTTAATTATTTCATGGATATGTTTACCAGTTTGCAAATCAACAGGGTTTTTGTTTTTTTTTTTGTGTGATGACAATCACATTTGTATATTCACTCTTTCTGTCTCCTACCCAAGACGTTCTTACTGTGACAGTAAAAAATTAACCCTTTAGTAAGTGGTTCATGGTTGTAAATTCTTCACCTCATCTCCAGTAACAACAGTTGGTAACAAAAATTAAAATTATGTCAACATGGTAAGTGTTTTTATAATTTATTACAACTGTGGGATGTTAGGCCATGTCCTGTTTCCTGGTAGCTCCTGAATGGGTACTCTCTTTCTTGATATTGGGACAAGAATTTCATATGTAACACCGGAGAGGTAAATGGGAGCTGAACTGCAGAGACATGAGCTGTGATGAGAAAAATTTAAGGACAAGGACTGCTTTGCAGAACAAATCAATTCTATTCTAAAATTAATCAAAACAAAATAAACAGCTCACAGCCTCAAATACCTAGTGAGTATGAAGCTGTGCAAATAAAGTTGATGGAAGTGAGAATGTAATGTTGACCTTGCTGCATTGACACCAAAACTGATGGTTGTTTACCTTAACTAACAAGTAACAGAAGAAGATATCATAGGTACATCCACTTGTTAAAAAGTAAAAATTAAACAAACTGCTAATAATATTCCCTAGAAACACAAATATTCAGCAGGGATGTTTTGCTTGATTTTGTCTTGTAAAAAAATAATAAAATAATGAAATTCTATTACTTTTAAAAATGTTTTTGAACATGCTTTCAATTACTGACCAAAAATAAATTTCTGTAATATACAATGCAAACACATACTGTATCTGGGCATCTGTCTGTACTAATTACAAGACAAAGTAAATATTTGAGGATTTAAACAAGAAGAAATAGGTTATTTAACAAAAACATGAATGAAAACATTGATAAGCTTCGTGATGAATAGATAAATCCAGTAATGAAAAGCACTACCATATAATAGAAAATGTTGCATTTTTACAAGCTTTTTAACCATAATTTTTGAGAAAAAAAGAAGTTGATGAGTTGATCCCAAGGTTATGTTTTCTTGTTCCTTTGCTACCTGAAGATCAAAATCCAGCACAAGCAGTTGCATGAATATTCAATTGCTAGTAATCCCATTATGCATCTTGGTGGCCTGTTTTTTTAATTCATATGCAAGTGTGCCATGTACATTTTATTTCAGGTTTTTTTGTCTGGCAGCTGCTATAATACTTTCTAACATTTTCTTATAACAAATTTATAATCTTCACTCATTTTTTTCATTTTCATTACTTACTCTACTACTTCCTGTTCTTTATTTTTCCTCTTGTCACATTTGTTTTCTTTATCAGTCATATTTCCATTTTTCCCCGACGTTCCTTTTCCCCATCCTTTTAATTTTTCTCATACTGCTTTACTGCTTCTGTATATTCTTACCATGCCCATGAAATGACTGGGTTTCTTATTTCCTTTCTTAATAAGTCTCTTCAGGTACATAGGTCTTCTCCTTGAAAAAAATCTTTATGAAACTGAAGTGTATGAAGAATTTTCAATAGTGGCGTGACCAAGGGAATTAAATAAAAAAGTATTCTCAGGGACATCAACAGGACTAAACTGAAATAAATAAGTAATAGATATTTAGTAACAAAAAAAAGATCTCTTTTCTCATCAGTTTCCTTAAAACTCCAATTGCAAAAAGTATTTTTACAATGACATAGGAGAAGATGACATCGAAACTTCCAGTGGAATAAACAGTCTTTTTAGGTAAGGCTGAGATTTTAAAATAAAACAAACAAACAAACAAACAAACAAATACTTAGGCTTATGTAACTTAAACCCTTGGTCATGTGATGGAATTACCACAAGAATTAAACCAGAAATTTTAGAAAAGCTAACAACATTTGTTTGGGAATCTAGCTTCTGAAAATTCTTACCTGCATCTGTAAGGGCTTTCACAGTGGATTGCATTATCACAGCATCACTGGCATTGCTTAAAAGAAACAATATGAGTCCATATTTAAATACTGCTCCCAAATCTCTGTTTCACCACGAGCATAAAAATTTCTCTTTTTCATCCTCCAGCTGGCCTCAGCCCTGGTTTGCGTCTCCCCATTCCTGAGGACTGTCAGCAGTCCCTGTCACTGGCTGACACCTCAGCCCACATCACTCAGCCCCTAAGGGATGGTGTCTGCCTGCTGAACTTCCTGCTGGGACACTGACCAAAAATTGTGAATTGCACAAAATCTTATTTTTAACAATATTCTATGTCATTCTCTGTATAGTTAGTCTTTCCAACACCTCTTAAGTTAATAAGGTTTTGTTGGTCCTAGCTTTGAAAAATGTCGGAAAGACAAAAGAAGAGAATTAGCTCAGAACTTGCTTGGAGAAGATCAGAGGATACCTGTCATCAGAAGAGCTGATAATAAGAGGAAGTTATCACTGACAAAAGTTTTTTTGTAACTTTCATCATTTCAAAGACCTGGTCATCCTCTTCCCCTCAAAAAAATCCAAAAACCCCAAAACAAAACAAAACAAAAAAAATACCCCACAAAACCAAACACCCCCCCCCCCCAAAAAAAAAAAAAAAAATCCCACCAAACCACAAAACCAGCCCAAAACTCTATATATAAAAAATAAAATAAAATAAAAACAAGAAAACCCCACAACACCACCAAAAAATGTCCCAAAGAAAACATATCACAAAGGGAGAGCAAATGAGATGCTAACTACCCTGATATATGTATAAAACTGGTAGTCTTGGTCAATATAGCAAGACTGTGGATCTCTGTAAATGTTATTTATAATCCTACTCAGGCAGAAATTTCCTCTAAAATTTAAAAAACTTCAGAGTTTTTGTGCAGACATAGAGTGGTTGTGTGAAAGAAATAAAAGTTTTCATCACAGATTTGAAGATCTCCCCTAGAACTCCAAAAAGAAAATATGAAATTGAAAAAAACCTCACATATATGGCTGGCCATGTTTAATGTTAATGCACAGTCCCTCTGTGCTCATTATTATGAAGGAGACGTCCAAATAATTGAATTGAATTAGTGTATACTTCAGTCAATTAGAATTGGATTAAGCTATTCTGGTTATTTTCACTGAATATAGGATAGATTTCCTATGTCATCACCAGGGCTGAAACTGCAAAGTTGTGGAAAAAATGTTTACATCAAATGAGAATTAAAAAATGTACACGAGCATCTAAGTAAACACCAGATCATGGATGACACAATCAAATATGCTCTTGTTGTCAGTTTTAGAAATTTAAAAATTCCTCAGCTAGAATTCCAGTCTTTCAAACTGTCTTGCAGCAATTTAATTTAGACTGCCAATCATTTGTATAAGCAATAGTCACAAATACTACATGTTTTTTGATTCTGTTTTTGGTTGGTTTGTTTGTTTTCCAAGGATACACTTCTTGTAACCTTCTCCAGGACATAGTTATTAACTCTTGGTGGCCAGAAGAACCTCTGATTGTTCCATTAATATTCCTAATTTCTACAGAAGTTTAGGATTTCAGGTTTCTTTCTGCCTCTTTCTGCAGTTCCCTAGCTAACACTTGGAAGTTTTCTTGATTTCTTCTGTAACATGCTTGAACCTAGATTTTTGATTTCTCTCAGAGTGCCAAGTGTATGAGATTTTTTCTGTGTGTTAAGCTTTTGAAATCTTTAAAGCTTTTAGATAAATTTACATGTGTGTGCACATATTTACAGAACCAGGATGTTTCTATACATAGATCAAAAAATAAGAAGTTTTTTTCAGGGATCAAATGAGAGTATTAGGAGCATTTACCTGCCCTGCCTTTACAACAAGAATGACCATAAGCACAGCCATACTCCTGAAATCAGAAGCAGATGCTCATTATAGAAATAATGTATCTGTATTAAAAAAAAAAAAAATAGTGGTGCAGAACTTGTAGAGTTATGCCTTCAGGTTTGGAAAAGATTTTCTGGCAAGTTCAGAAATCTGGAAAGCTCTATGAAAAGAAGCAAAGAGTGCTGAGTTCTCAGATGTCTTCTGTTATTTATTTACAACTGAATCATATCCCATTCTAATACTCCTGAGGGTAATCATTTTCAATGTGCAAATCAGATAATAATAAATCAACCAATACACTATACAGAGGCCCTTAAAATAGCAATGTGGATCACATGAAAATAATTTTATTGAAGCCAGGACCCAATAAAAGAGCTAAGACCAGAGCAGATACTGTACTTACTTTTAATTAGATAGAACTCTATGTCTTAAATTACCCAAACTACAGAACTTCTCAAAGTTATGAATCATTTATAATTTCCTCTGTCTTGGGTCACTGAACACTCACTGTTCATCAAAATATATAGCTGCATTCTTCTGTCACTCCCATAAGATATTGTCTTTCTAATGCCCCTTTTTCAGATTATCACTTCATGATATGTTCAGTTTTGTCTTATTGAACTCAATGATAAGCAATGTATGTGCAGAATTTATAAATAAATAAATAAATAAAATAATACAAAGTCATTTGGAGATATAAATTTGTAAATTAGTTCCTTAGAAAAGTTCTGTTCTCAGGAATGCTGAGCACAAAAATAAGGTAGAATCCTCAGAACAGATGTGTTCTTGGCTTGAGCTAACTATTCACAAAGGAGAAATATATTTTCATTTTAAATGCAGGATAGTGGGTTGTTTCTGTTTAAGCCACATTTAGGTTTTAAGTATTTTCAGTATTTTCTTAATCTCTATTTTGCCTCAGAACTTGTTAGTGGCTGTTTTTCTCAGCAGAAGACTGCAATAACAATTTATTCGTTCTACAAAAAAGCAGTATTAGGTATAAAACCAGGTGAATTTTGAGATTAATTTGTCTGTCCAGGGTTTCCCAGTCCATAAATAATTAATTGGATGTGTTTAATTTTTTCTATCAGATGGAATGCACAGATCAGAGTTTACTGCTCAAAAACAGCTACAATCTATTGTATTGAGTAGAAACCAGTTACAACCTGTTGTATTGAATAGATTTCGTACACATGAGTCTTCTGTCCTCTACCATGTTGCAGATCTTACATATACCTTGAAAAATGGTTCTAAAGGTGTAGACAGGAACAGAGACTGTCTATGCCAGAGGATGACTGATATTTTACAAAACTGATGCAATACTTTGTCCAGTTTGTTGCTTGTCAGCACAGGGAACTTTAATGTAAAAAGAAGAATATGTCTGGATCTTCTTTGCATTTTCAGTAATTACTCATACTTTAAGATACACTGTGCATTCGTCAACTGCAGTCATTCTGGAACTCCAAATTTACTTTCATGAACCAAACCCAAACAGATGTGGGAGATTCTTCTCTATAGGCATCACAGTTCTCTATTAACTTTTTTTTTTTTTTTTTTTTAATTTTAAATCAATTAACACTGAATGATACTAACAATAGTCACAGGAAGTCATATGGGCAGCTCAGCAGTAGCCACCATGGGTTCAACATTTCGTCAGTCCTCAAGACTTCATTTCTCTTTTATAATTTTATGTACCAGCTGGATGATGACATTTGAATATTCTGCATTGTAAAAAGCAAGGATTCATATTTCACAAACTCTGTATTTGGCTTTGATTACTTGCAACTGCAACTGAGTTCATGCATACTGGTTTGTTGTGTTTCAAAATGTACTTGAAGAATTCAGAAACTTCCTAAGATTTACATGAGGTTCACTCTTTGTATTCCACTGACATTTTGGAAGTTGCATACAAGTTTCTTTGAAGCTAAGGGAACAGTATGCACGGTTGTGAACAGTACAGCAGTGATTAATCTCTGGCATTTGATGTGAATGTAAATAACCAACAAATGAAAAGTTCAACAGCATAGCTGTGGGATTGAAATCTAGCCTATAACTTCAGTCAAGTGTGCGTGACACAGGAACCAAAACTTATTCATATAGATCAGATAGATGGTGACTAATTGATTAAGTATAGAATAGTCATGGAAAGGAAAAAGTAGAAGATGATTCCCAGTGTTACACGAAATTTACAGATTGCTTTTTTTGACTACCCAGAGTCAAATTTTTGATTTGTATTAGAAGATAAAGTGTGAAGTGGATGGCTTGATTTTAATCATAGCAAAAGGAAAGAAAACAATATTATTGTCACAAAATCTGTAACACTCTACCTACAAGTAAGATAACTTCACTTTTACTCCTAAATGTCAAGCTAAATATTTCTGCCAGGTATGTAAAATATTACATCTAAGATTTGTAAGACAGGTCTATCTTGAAAACAGACCTCAGTGTCCCTAATATCATTGCCTCAAACTTACATTCTGGGGCTTTTTTTCCAAGCTTATGCAAATTTGCAACTCTGTATATCGAGTTTTTGTACCCATTGCTGCAGGAGTCTTTCTGGTTTATAAGTAGATACTACAAGGAATTATAGTTTGTTTACCTGATGCATTTCACTCTTAGAAAATATCTCTTTGAAGCATCCTCAAAGCATATATGTCTTATTTTTTAGTTTTGCTAAATTTTTTCATATTCTAGAAAGTTGCTATTTGGCATCTTATTGATTTTTACCCTTAATCATCACTTTTTCCTTTTCCTTTTATTCTTTCCTTTCATAATTTCATGGTATCCAGATTCTCAGTCAACAGTACCATATGTTGCTCTTGAGATGGAGCATGACATGGAAAGAAGTAACTATAGTGTCCTGTCTATGCACTCTATTTTCTTAGGTCAGTACTTCAGATTATTGGACATCTTTGTAATTACATCTGGGTATTTTCAAAGCAATGAATATTAGCTAATGGGAAGATCCTGCAGTGTCAAGTTGTTTTTTTTTGTTTGTTTGTTTGTTTTTGTTTTTTTTTTTTGCTATCTAATATATTAAAATCACTGGAATTCTGGATCCTGAGTGAAAGTACAGGCATTGGTGCGCTTATTTTATTATTTATCTTAATAATTACTGATATGTAATCTTACATATAAACTATTTCAAGTACTACTTCTGTGACCTTTTTTTGTCCAGTCTCCATTTTCAGTAGTCTTTGTCCTTATACGATCTACAAAAATTATCTAACGAACCATGAAAATGTCTCATTGATGAAATAATTTTCCTCATGTAATGAATGAGCAGCATGTGAACACTGGATAAGTATCTTCGAATTAGCATCTTCATTATCAAACAGCACCTGATATGGTAAGTCTAATGCCAAACTACAGCCCATAGGAATAAACAGATAGTATTCTTAAAGTAAATGTAAAACATATCAACCAGAGGAACAATGGGTATTAACTTACCCCACCAAACTTTACATATGTGGTATTTTCACACAGTGAAGTTCATAACTTGCAGTTGAACACTGACACTCAAGACCAGGGAAAAGTTATTGCACTGACAAAATTTTAGCAAATTATGATTCGATTACCATGTGAGTGTATACCTTGCCTAATACAAAATCTGTCAAATGGACACAGAAAATAATTATCTCTGCAAACCATAGGACTGAGGAAATGCGGCTGCTAGCATTTCAAAGATCCTTTCATCCTCTGTAACAACCACGATATGGTTAAAGGCCTGTTGCACTCAGACATACACAAGCCAAAGAATCATAGATTGATAGGATGGGTTTGGTTTGAAGGGACCTTAAAGACCATCCTAAAGATCATCTAGCTCCAACCTCAGTGCATGAGCAGGAACACCTTCTTCTAGGCCAGATTGTTCAAAGTCTCACCCAGCCTGTCCTGAAACCCTTCCAATGATGGAGCATTCACTTTTTCCCTGGGCAATCAGGGCACCACCATCACTCTAAAGTATTTCTTCCTAATATCGAACCTCAATCTACTCACTTCCAGTTTACAGCCATTAACCCTTGCCCTATCTCTACATATCCTTGTGAAAAGCCCCTCGCCAGCTTTTCTATAGGCTCCTTCAAGTACTGAAAGGTCTCTATAAAATCTCCTCCAAGACTTCTCTTCTCTGACGCTGAACAATCCCAATTTCTCATCCCGTCTTCACAGGAGAGGTGCTCTAGCCTCCCGATCATCTTCATGGTTTTCATGATCAATGAGGGGCTAAATGAAGTTCTAACACAATTTGTTGTAATAAAACCTATCTCCACACAGTGGGATAAGGCTTTTGGAAATATAAAGCAATATAGCTCCATTGAAGTAAACATTTCTTCATAGGCTCCAGTAGAACTCAAGTGATTTAAACCAGCCGAGAAACTGGATCATTGTGTTTATAATGGTAACCAATCGTAATGCATGTTAAAAATATTACAGGTAATTGTCAAATAAAGGATGGGCACACACAAACACACAAACACATTATCATATAACAGTCATCACAGGTTAGGTTCATGCTGCCTTTTAAAAATTTTCTCTTAAAAGGGTGTTGTAGGAGGCAGGTTGACTAGCTTTATTGCTTCTAACCTAACACACTTTAAAAATATTTAAAGCACTCTAGTAATTTTTGGGCACTCTCACTACTAAACTGGTTACATTCAGAAACTTAATGTCTTCCAAATACCTCAGTTCAGGGCACTTCAGTCTGCATATCAGTTGTATTGAAAGTATACAGTCTTTTACAGGAAATGTTCTTTAACTACATCATTACACATTTTGCCATAACAAAAGATTCAGTACTTCAAAATTTTATTTTCTTTCACAGAAGCTAATATTTAAAACACTGGAAAAGAATTCACTGCTTCTAAATATGTTTTATAATACAGAGGGTAATGGAATGTAATAATATGATCTCTTTCCTTCTTATTCTTTCATTCTTTTCAGAGGAATTTGTCTCCATGTGCAGTTCACAAAATGCTTATTTGATGTGTTTCCTTTTTAAAAAAAGTAATGAAACTTGTAATGAAATCATGCCTTCTCTAAAAATAAGTAATTTTCATGTAATCATGTTCCTTCAAGTGTTAAGTTTTTAATGGTATTCTGTTTGGTAAATATCATGTGAATGTTAGCTGAATGGGAAAAATATAATGATGAAATTAATCCATCAATATAGTGAAATTCATACGAGGTGTATTTATCATAGAATCACAGAATCATAGAATGGTTTGTGTTGGAAGGGACCTTAAAAATCATCTAGTTCCAACCCCCCTGCATGGGCAGGGACACCTTCCACTAGATAGGTTACTCAAGACCCCATCCAACCTGGCCTTGAACACTTCCAGGGAGGGGGCAGCCACAACTTCCTTGGGCAACCTGTGCCAGTGTCTCACCAACCTCACAGGGAGGAATTTCTTCCTAATGTCTAACCTACATCTCCCCTCTTCAAGTTTTAAATCGTTGCTCCTTGCCCTTTCACTATACAGCCATGTGAAAAATCCCTACCCCATCTTTCTTGTAGGCCCCCTTCAGATACTGAAAGGTTGCTATAAGGTCACCTCAAATCTTCCTCTTCTCCAGGCTGAGTAACCCCAACTTCTTTAGCCTGTCTTCATAGTGGAGGTGCTCCAGCCCTCTGATCATTTTAGTGTGTCTCCTCTGGACACATTACAGGAGTTCTATGTCATTCTTATGACTGGAATTGGACACAATACCAGAGGTGGGGTCTCACAAGAGCAGAGTAGAGGGGGAGAATCAACTCCCTCAACTTGATGGCTATGCTTCTTTTGATGCAGCAAAGGACCTGGTTGGCTTTCTGGGCTGCAAGCACATACTGACAGCTCATATTAAGCTTTTGATACATCACCATCCCTAAGACCTTCTCTCCAGGGCTGCCCTTAGTCTTTCCAACCCCAACTTGTATTCATGCGTGGGATTACCTTGACCCAGGTGCAGAACTTTGCATTTGGCCTTGTTGAACTTCATGCAGTTTGCATGAGTCAACTTCTCAAGCCTGTTAAGGTCCCTCTGGATGGCATCCCTTCCCTCTAGCATGTTGCTTCACCACACATTTTAGTGTCATCAGCAAACTTGCTGAGGGTACATTCAATTCCACTGTCCATGTTGCTGACAAAGATGTTAAACAGAACTGGTCCAAGTACTGACCCTTGAAGAACACAACTTGTCACAGATCCTCATTTGGACACTGAGAATTACTGATCATAATTCTTTGGGTCTGACTCCAGCCAGTTCCTTATGCAATGAGTGTTCCATCCATCAAATCCATATCATTCCAGTTTAGACATCAGCATGTAGTGCAGGACAGTGTCAAATCCTTTGCAAAGGTCCAGGTAGATGGCCTCTGTTGCTCTGCTTTTGTCTACTGAGGCTGTGACCCCATCAGGAAAGGCAACCAAATAAGTCAGGCAAGACTTGCCCTTAGTGAAGCAGTGCTGGCTGTTACCAATCATGTGTTTGTTATCTGCTTGCCTGAGCAGACCGTTCAGGAGTATCTGCTCTATGATCTTGAGAGGCACAGAGGTGAGACTGACTGGCTTGTAGTTCCTTGGGTCTTCTTTTTTCCTTTTTTGAAAATGAGAGTTATATTTCCTCTTTTCCAGTCAGTGGGAACTTCACCAGACTTCCATGACTTTTCAAATATATGGACAGTGGCTTTGCAACTTCATCCACCAGTTCTTTCAGGAGCTGTGGCTGCAAGCCATCAGGTCCCATGGACTTATTCACCTTCAGATTCTTTAGTGGTCTTGAACCTGCTCTTCATCTTCAGTGGGGGGATCCTCCTTTTCCCAGTCCCTGCCTTTGGCTTGTGCAACATGAAGGTTGTGACCAGAGTCCTTCCCAGTGAGGACAGAGGCAAAGTATCCTTGAGTACCTCAACCTTATCTACCAAACATACAGCTGGGGACATTTGTTCCACAAACCACATTCCCAGAAATATTTGTGTCTCTCTACAGGGTTTCAGAATAGTCCAAACCACTTCAGCTGATCAAGTTACTGCTGCTTATCAAATTATCTGTTGTGAACTGAGCCAAGGTAATTAACATATGTGTACCTTCCTTTCTCTAATCTATCATGCCTCTTTGCAAGTGAAATGAGATATGTTTTTTAAGTGGAGTTGAGCATACTAACCATTATGAAGGTTACAAATCATGATTAAGCTGATCAGTTGACAAATGGTAGCTTGTTAAATTGCAATAAATGTAGTGATTGCAATCACGTGAATGTACATTTAAAGTAATAAGATAGGAGTTAAGATTGAGAAGTTAGGCAGAAACTGAACTAGTGAAGACTTAATTTTTAAATGTGAATGCAGAACTGACAAACACAAGCATCTGGCATTGGCTTAGTAAATGACTATGTCACTTTAGCAGGAGTAATTGTAAATTCAAAGGTAAGTTAATCAGACTTAGCAATGATGGAAAGCTACAATGGGTTGCACTGCCTTTTTTTACTCTATATATCACAAATGCTTTGGGATTTCATTTGCAATATACTTACACAAACAGTCAAGAGAAGTCATGTTTCATAGTTATGATGTCATCAGAGTTCTTTTGTCTAGAACAACATAACAGCACTCAGGCATGCCCAGGTCTAGAGAGAGCTCTGACAGAGCTGTTATTAGGATGAAGACTTTGAGGGCAGCAAGTCTCCTCCAGTGCATCATGGCTTGAATACAAAGGGAAAATTTTGTGTCCTCTGAAAGTCAGGATTTCTGTATTGCTGACAAGGATGCTGATAAGGACACTCTCACTGAAAGCATGCTGCATCATATCCCAATATATAAGTCTTGATGTAGCTACTTCTTCTTTCACTGAAGTAAATAAACTTTCTTTTATCACTTACAGAGACTTAGGGCATTGCTCAGTTGCTTGTATTTAGATTGCTAGTGCTTTTTGAGATACCTTTGCAAATGAGGTCTAGCTTTGCAGGTCTTGCAACATATCTACAAGATCTCCCAAGAAGTCCTGATACCTGGACCCTTGTAAGTGGCACTGATGTATTATGTGTGTGCAGCTGAATTAACACCAATATATCATTTCCTATCTGAAATTAGACAGGAAAATACATTATTTTTTCTTTAAGTACTTTAGGAAGAATTCAAGTCTTGACTCTGGATACATGACTACATGTATCTGTGGAATCTGGAGAGTCTAGCTCCCACTGTGGCCAAAATGAAAACCTAATTAAAGAGTATTGTAGAGTCTGGGGAGATATTTGACTGACTCTAAGAAAGACACTTAGCTTTTTGTCAACTGAATAGCTGTCTATATCTTTCACAGTATTAGCTATATCACTATTGTGTTGTTATTTATAGATAGATACCTAATATATGCCTTTAGTCTGTCACCGTCCTACATTTATTACCACAGACTTGGAAGCACAGAAAAAGATACTGACAGAAACAACAAGAAGGTCAGAGGGTTTAATTTTGAGGCTCATTAATTTACAGTCCATTCTCCTATTGTTATCAATACATGAATATTCCAGTCTTGATTCAACAGAAGTTTGGAATGGAATTTGTTGTTAAAAAGTGTAGGGTCCTGGAAAATTGCAGTAAGTTTTTGAAATTTTACCATTTCCTCCAGTCTTTCTCAAAATATGCAAGATTTATTCTGAATATAAGATTGAAAATTCTGAGAGGGTAAAGTAAGTCATTAACTAGAAATTAGTTTCACCCTTAATATACATCTCAGAACCTTGGTGACAGGAGAATCCAAACAGAGGAACAAACAAAATCTCTGATATGATGCATAATAAAGATGAGTAAATAAAATAGCATAGCATGTAGTTTGATGGATTAGACATTTCAAATTTGAAAAGGAAAGCACAATGCCACATTTCTTTGAAAATTAATTTAATTTTATGTTAAGCCACATAAATATAGTAAAAAAAACTCAGGAAAAATATTTTGCTACATCATATTTTTCTATCCTTATATATTTCATTTTATTATAATAATGTCTTTGTGGTTTGGTTTTGGATTTTATTAAAAAAATTATATCCACAAATAAGTGTATGAAAATATTTAACAAATAACATTCACAAAAACTCAAGAATTTAAAAACATATTTGTAGCTGTAAATGAACATACTCAAACTATAGGATAGTCTTACGTATCCTTCTGTTAGAGACAGGATTATTGTTTAAACCATTCATATAGTGAAAGCTTAATGTGCTGAATAAATTCTTTTACCTAAAATAGCACAAAATCAAAACCACACTTAAAGCTTTTTATCCTGCTAGCCTAAATAAATATGTTAAACTATTTAGGAACATCTACATACTAGGAGGGAAAGGGAACCCCCTAGTGCAAGAAGTAAGAATTAATCCTGGATGTTACCTGAAGCTGTATCCATCAAAGGTGTATAATTTGGTATTCAAACTACATTTTCTAAATTAAAGAAATCAAATCACGTATATATGGTTCCCTCTTAAAACATATTTTGGTCTGGCATAAGCTCTAAAGGTCAAGATTACAAACACTAATGGTGATTGATTACATCTACCCTGAACCAAAAAAAAAATATATATGTATTTGAGTTTTAATGTCTTAGAAGTTGTCATTAAACTTAAAAATAGTACTTCTATAATCAAGCATGAAATCTAAAATTATAAAATTGATACAGTAAAGCAGGTTTCTATTTCAAATGTTTCCCTCATTCCTCATGCTTTTTTATCTCTTTAGTAATAATCCACTTTTCTCTGGTCTTTTTCTTTCTAATAAACATTCAGCTATAGGAGAAATACAGGTGTACCAAAAACTTCTAGCTAATCTCTTCATGTAATAATTATCAAACACAAACATTCACTCACAAACGAGTGGAGATTTCTGATTTGGTAGCTGATATATATTCACTTTGTATTCAGCACAGGAAGGTGTCAAAGGTAACAACAGACTCCAGCACTGAAGAATCACGCATATTTATTAAAACTTTTAGACTGCTGTCACCTTTTCACTCCATTTTTATACTGTGACTTTTTTTCTGGCTTCAATGAAGTTATCCCTGATTCCAACACATTTTGTGAGGTCTAATTCAGCTTCTGTGTTTCTTTTCTGGTTTACATGGCAAAACCATATACAACAAAATCCATTCTGCACTCCAAGGGTTTAGCTACATTCGAGTTGTTTCCCAGATTTTTAAAAGAATATTTGAACAGCTTTAGTGGCATAGTCTACCTCACAGTCTACCTCATTGTGTTGCCTTTTAGATAATATATAGACTCACATTTTTTTATTGCCACAGACCTTGAGTTTAGGATCTTTTTTACCAGTTTTAAAGATGAATTTAACTCAACTTGGAATCTATGGCATAAATTACTGTGTATCCTAACAAAGGAAAATATTAAAGGAAATCCATGTCTTCAAAGATTTTTTTAAAAATTTAAGATGTATCAACTTTTCATAGATGGGCTCACCTTTATATATATATCTTGCTTCTCTTTAATCTATATGTTGATAGACTATAGTCTTTTTCTATATCAGAGTCTTTTTCTTCAGAAATCTTTGTTTCTGCCATTCTCTCTCCTCAAATTTTCATGGTCCAGGAATTCTGAGAGCAACACATTCTGTTGTTGGGCCAGCTGAGAATAATGCATCCTTCTCTCAATATGTTTACTCCGCCCTTTGGCTGCTCCCTGTCAAGTGACATGCTGAGAAGGAGCTGAAATATATGGTTACACTCAGCCATCAATTTGGGAAATAGCTCTAGGAGGAAGTTTTAGAAATTGGTCTCCTGTCCAGTCAGCAGTTAGAGGAAAGAACATTGTACAGCAGAGAGCAGAGGTGAAACAGACAGAAAAAACACTAGGGCAGATGGCCAAGACAACCCAGTGGTGAAGGAGGCCAGCCAGGGAGCTGGAGGACTTAGAGGAAAGCCTGAGTATCCAGCCAGAAGTCATGAGTTAAGCAATTCTTGTGGGAAAGCTTGACTGTGGGATCTTAGCACTAATCAGGAGCCCAACAAGAAGGAAAGACAGACAGGTGAAGAATACTGAACTTCATAAGTCATTCTGTAACCACAATCCAAAGAAAATAAAAACCTCATTAGTATTGGAAAGTTTGACTTTTGCTGCTTTCACTTGACCAAAATTGAGTACTTGTACCAAAAGTATCAAGCTGTACTGGTCAAAAGTATTGCATAAACTCATTCTGTGTCAAGTCTCCATTGGTGTAAACTTTGAAAACTCCATTAACTCCAGTGAAATTATATTTATATAAGCCAGCTGAAATTCAAGCTCTCAAAATGCAAAGTTAATTTATTTGTTTTATTACCTTTGAGTGCTTATGGGCAGCAACAGAAAAAAGAATGTCATAAAAACTCACTAATGTAACCACATAATGAGGAAATGTTTCATTTTTAGCATGCATGAACAATCACAGATTGCTTGGTAAATGTACATTATGGATTACTAAATTACCAAGAGTGCAAATTAATGTCTATTTCATAGCAACAGATTCTCTGGCTCTGGCAGTAGTGAATTACTTGCAGCATTGAAAAGTTTTAGATCTTTTTGGCATGCATTCTCAATCAAAATCAATGTTTGACAGCCGCAGAAGGTGGTATTGATGTCACATAATTTCAGAGATTTGAATAATTTATCTAGTCATAGGTGTTTAAAGACATTTAGGACTCCTTTTTGAATCATCCTGACGCTTCAGAAAGTCCTGGGTATCCTACATATCTTCTATCTGCCATCCTCAAACAAATATCTCAAATTAATTGCAACCTCTCAGATTGCAGTAGATAGCTATGTTTATCTAACCTAACCAGGCCCCTGATACTTGGAAAGTCAATGTCTACATTTGAGCTAAAGATCTAACTTCTTCATAGTCAGTAAACACAAACTAGATACAATAATACTGAAAAGGACAGTTACATTTTGCCAATGGCGTTGGGAAGTGAAGGCACCAAGAAATGGTGGTTCATTCTCCACTCACAAAAGGAGAAGATAGTAATCATATTACAAAGCTATATTCTATGTGGGTATTGCCATCTAGTACCATACTATTGCTTTTAGAAGAACCTGTATCTTCCCCCCTTCCTGCTGTCTTGTTTGTCATGGTAAAGATTATGCCACCCAAACCCCACTATTACCAATACCAGCCACCATAGGCCCACATGACCTGAAAAAAAGTGCCATTTTCGCCTTCATCTGTGGAATGATTGACCTGTGAGATACCTAGTATTTTTGTTCGCATGGTGATAAGAAATCCCTGGGGATTTCATCTGTTAAATTCCATAGGATATGGCCTTAGAGGAAAAGTATCTTGCTTTGTTTCTTATTGCATCTGGACAGCATACTGATTGCAGTAGCCTTCTTTTGCAGAGAAATGTAACATTTTTTTTATAAAAGGTCTGATTCACCTCATTATTTAATAAACTAACTTTCTGAGGGACAAACAGAGGGTCACAGCTGTTTGCCAGAGAATACATCTGCTGGTTTTCTTAATAATGCCTTTAAATGAACATCTGCAAACCTCCTGAGGCTATTGAATGATTGTGTCTTCCAGCCTCCTAAATACAGAGACATGAACCTAACAACTCCCTAGTATTTTAAACCTTGGAAGCACCAGCCTAATTTCCTCAAGAAGAAAATAAAGAAAGGATGAAGCTGAACTAGATTATACTTCTTAGTAGTTCATCTGCACACAAAAAAATTAAAACTGTGACAAAATTTTGATATGTAACATAACAGGAATATGTAAATATGTACACACCCATAAATGAATACCATTACATTAATGTAATAGCTACAACAGTAGTAATTGTTGTCGAGTTGTGTAGGGGTATATGCATATAGCCATATGAATGTCCTTTCATAATAATGAAGTCAGAAGAATTCTACACCTCTGCTTCTTAAAAATAAGTTTCAGGGTTTCCTTCAGAGTTATGGCATTTGTTCCCTCAGGTAACTGTTGCATGTGGTGAAGTCCTGCCTTCCTAGCTGACGAAATATCTGACTACTGATAGGGAGTGAATTAATTTCTTCTTTTGCTTTGCCTGTGTGTGCTTTACCTGTTAAACTGTCTTTATCTCAACCCATGAATTTCTTTACTTTAACTCTCCCACCTCAGGATGGGAAAGAGCTAAAAGGGTGAGAGAGTGCGTTGGACTTATGTCCCTAACAGGATTATACTACAACACTTATGAAGATCAAGCATTATTTGGCTATAAATTATGAAAATCTAATTTATAGAAAATTTTCTAATTTATAAAAATAATTATAGAAAATCTTATTTAGATTTTATATACATTCTAAATATAGTATTTTCTTATTGAAATTCAGTGTTAAGATTATTTGAAATATTTCTTTTTCTACTTATTTTGCTGTTGATAAAATCTAAGTAACACATTTAGAAATGGGAATAATTAGTCTAAGACCCAATGAAGTCTGCAATTTAAAGTCTGCAATTGAAAGCACAATGCTTCATTGTGTCTAGCCAACCTGCCGCCCAGGAGGATGTTTCAGGATCCTGACACTGAGATGTGAAGCTGAAGCACAGGTATAAATGTCTTGTAAAACATACTTTTAATGACCTGCTCTGGACAGCTACATACTGTAATCTTTCAGTTTCAGAAAACTCTAATTTGTTATGTAGTGCTACATGGAGACTCTTTGTCTTGAGACAGACACCAAAATGAAAGGTATCAAAATAACATTTAGGATTTTAGTGCTTTGGCTAATATAATCTATAATTACTAATTGGCAGGGTCTAAAAACGAAACATGAATATGGAAAACAGTACAGATAGCAATGGATAACAATATCCATCAATCAGCCAACTGTGGCCATAGCACTTCCTGCAAATGAAAATGCCCAGTGCTTCAATAACACCTTATTTCAAAATCCTTAATTAAAAGATGCTAGCAGTGTGCTCTTCCTCATTTTAGTAAATTCCATGAGAATCTGCTATTCCCAAATAGAACACCTCCAGTCTTTTTCTTCCTAAAAAGAAATAGTTTTTATTTTTTCATAGTAGAATAATTCTTATGACTCCACCTTTACCCAAGCCTCCAGGTTTTAAAGCAAGCGCTTAAAATGTTGAAGGGGATGGAATTTTAAATGGATGTACTTTTTGTTACTTAGATGAAAAACTAACAAACTCGACAAAACCATGAACCAGTAAAAATGCTGCTCACATTGGAAATATTAAGTGTAAGCCTAGAATTCGGTGTACAAACTTGCTTTCCTGACTGTACAGAAGGTCAGTTTTAATCAAGAGAAGGCTGTTACTCACACAACGACATGCACTACAGATAAAGGCACTTCCTTGGACCAGGACAGATGTAAGTACAAATGCCATTAGGCTAGTGGGGCCTAAAATGTACCTTACAGTCAGTATTGTACCTACTAAACTATTAAACAACATACACTGTCTTAGTATTTTCTTTTGAGTCTTCTATATTTTTATTCGAGCTCCATGAAATTTGAACTAGGTTTATCCAGTCCTTTCCTTGCTGAACAGCCTCCAGTCTCTCAGTGCCACAGCTTCATTTCAATGACCTTATTCACTTCAGATTAAGTTTAGGTGCTTAAGTGAGCAAAGGCAGCAGCCTTACTGGATGTGCTGTATACTGGAATAACAAGTTTCAGGTTAGATGAGTTTCTGCAGCTTTTGTCTACAATATTATATATTTAAGAAAATTAGGCAGGGAGGCAAGTTAAACAAGAATTTATTTTCTGGATGTAACAACACACATAAAAGAAATTTAGACTCCTAAACCTAGTGTCTAATCTAATCACATCCTCAGGTCTAACCTCTTTTATAGGATCAAAACAACTGCATGATCTTTCTGTTCCATAATTACTACAAAAGAAATCCAATAGCTGTGGTACACAGTCAGATCTTACTCATGTGCATATTAACTTCTGATTTTTAGACACTTGATATGAAATGAAATGCATTCTACCTCAGGTGACTTCCTGGTTAACAACTGCTGGATTTATGATATATTTATTTGCTAAAATATTGAC
Source organism: Phaethornis superciliosus (assembly GCA_023637945.1). Classification (NCBI taxonomy): domain Eukaryota; kingdom Metazoa; phylum Chordata; class Aves; order Apodiformes; family Trochilidae; genus Phaethornis; species Phaethornis superciliosus. The sequence continues at coordinate 153,033,707 of JAJQWJ010000001.1, read as the reverse complement.
CTTTTAAGGCAAAGTTTGTGAAAATGTAATTCTTGTTCCTTTCTCCTAGTGAAGAAGTAGAAGTAAAGATAATGTGATTAAATTCCAGTTCTTAAGTTCAAAGTCCTTTCCTTCTGTACATTTCTGAATGAGAAAAATAAAAAAGCAAGTTGGTATCTAAGTTCTGTTAGGAAAGTTGTATATAGAATTTGAGAATCATTCTGACAGACTGGCCTTTGGAAATCTCTCTCTCAGTGTTAAATTAATTATTAAGTCTCTTACAGCTATTATAGAAACAAGTAGCAACATAAATTGTTTGACATAAAAAAACTGTTATCTCCAGATTGCACGTTCTTGTGAAATGCCCTAAGTTTTCTATAATATCTCTCTTTTATTTATATATATATATAAATATATCTCTCTTTTTAATATATATTTCTATAAATTTCTGTCTTTTATATTTTTAATTTTTTTTTTAAAATTTATACTTTTTTTCCTCCTTCTTATCATTTTATAAGTGACCAGTTCCTTGCAAGAGGAAGTGAATAGATAAATGCAAGGGACAGGTCAATTTTGTAAAACTTAATCTCATCTAACAAAATTCTGTTCACTTTCTCTAAACAAAAGATTTGGTCACATGAAAAAGCCTGAAGAAAGTCAGAGTGCGAGTGATGATTTACAATTTTCCATGTGAAAATCTAGTTTAAGAAACTTTCACCTTGCCTTTTTATACAATAGAAATAGGGAATGTATTTGGATATCTAGATTAAATTTCAGTTTCCGAATAAAATGAAAATAACAGGTTCATAATTTAATTTATTTGGTACAATTTGCATGATCTTCCCTTTTATCTGTGTACTTGTGTTTGGGGTTTTTGTTTTGTTTGTTTGCTTTTTAATTTTAGGAAAATATCTTTTAGTGTTATTTATTCTAGTTTATCATATAATTGAAGAGTTTTGTTTTAGGGCTAACTTGGAAGCCATTCCAAACTTCTTTTAATTCCAAACAATATAGTTGAAAATGCAGAATTTGGACTTGTCCAGCCATAGCTCATTTATTTTTCAGGGACTCTCACAGCCTCCAGGCTAAACATCTGTGGAGACTACACCCTATTCTAAGTTACTTCCTCTTCAGAAGCAGCCATGTAATGTTGAATTGACATTACACTCTGAAGCCTTTGAAACGTGCACCATTGCCAGAAGTGGAATCTGAACTCCACCCAACAGAGTGTATACTTCAGAGTGTCTTTAAAATATAGTTTATATGGACTCTCTGAAGGCTAGTTTGTGTCTATGTAATACGTAGAAACCTCTCTATAACTTTGATACATGGTTATCACAGAGCAGATTGCCACACATTTCTTGAGTATGCTATTCTAAATAATTTAGAGATTTAAAAATCTCTCTATAAATTTAAATGTGATTCCAAATAACAAACAGCTCCCCAAAAATCACCATCCCAAACACCTTACTACCTGTCTGTTTCTTAAGTTTCACTTCAAAAACCTAAACTTCCCTAAGGTTTTGTTTTTACTATTTTACATACACTATATATAATCCTCCTTATCAGCAGAATTCATTAATTTATGATTTTTAAAGTACCCAGCAAAATAAGTATAAAACTCTTCATATATAGCAGCACAGTTCTATCTTTGAAGAAATTAACCTTCCAAAAACAAACAGAAAAACCCTCAAACAACCCTGACATTAACAAATATATAAGATTTGTGATCTTCCATTACTCCCAGAAAATTAAATTATTATTTCTGCTGTTGCTGAGTGTGGGGAAGAATATAACATCCCAAAGAAAGAACTCCTTTGTTTTCCAAAATCTATGATCCAGGGACCTCTAAAAATAGGTCTGCCAAGTAATCACAAAGCAGAACAACTGATTTAATGCACAAGTTATGGGACTCTGTGAAACTGCAGACACTGTAAGGATAAATGCAGTGAAAAATAATGAATTAAATAGCAGGACAAGGCAGCTGTTCGATCACATCTATCTATTTCACATTTTTATCAGCCAACCGGCAGTGAGAATCAGTTTCTCTGGCACCTTAATCAACTTCAGAAGGTACTAATTAAAGGGTTAGAATGAGGAAAAATGGGCAGGAAGAGCTAGCCGTAAATTAATGAAGTAGAGTCAAGAGAAGCAGAGTAACTGAGAAAATGATAGGAAACAGGAACAGATTAGAAGAGATCAGTAATTGAAAAGTGTAATTGTGGGGAGAAAACTCAGTTTGAGCAGTATGAACAGAAAAAGAGTGGTAAAAGAATTACTTTAACCCTTGTTTTTTGCTTCTAACGGAGACATTTCCTTACACACAATTAAAGTATATTTGGGGGATTAAGAAATAAATGTCTCAGAGCCTGTGGGAATAAAGTTGTTAGATCTAGTGTCTTGGACACTTTCCAGTTTGGATATTGCCCCAACTTTTTTAAAGCCACATATGGTAACTGTCCGTACTTCCTGTCCTAAACTGCCAAGTAGCCTTGCTTTATGTTGTCAAACAGCTGCTTATTCTTAAGTAGTTTGTGAGTCTTTAGTGTGAAAGATGGTATATCCAAGGACCTGGGTCAAATAAATTGCTTGGAGTTGCCAAAAGGAAGTTTTACATGGCAAAAGTTGTAAACGTAAAGCCTTCCCAGAGTTCCTGCTGCAGTGGGTGTGAGGAAGGCGGGAAAAGAAACATATTCAATGTATTTGGGTGAGCTTCTGGCAAAAGCACTTCTATTTTGTTTCTCATTGAACTTAATAAACATCACTTTGGGACAAAACAAGGAATTTGGAGTCCTTTTAATGAGTCAAAGTGGTAACATTTGCATATGTCTATTGTGAAAGTAGGTTTTGACAAAGCTACTTTCACCCAATCAGTAGTATAAGAATTTAGATTTGACACATCTGAATCAAGAAAAAAAAAATAATTTTTTTTTCAATTCTGAGGCAGAACACTGAACTCCTTAGTCTATTCCTGGGCAGTGAACTGGGTAATGAATTGTGATATCATCTTTACAATTGCCATTAATGAGAAATTAATCTTTCCCTTAGGAAATAAGACCTGCTGGATGTCATTAGTTAAAGCTGATAGACTTGTTTGCCAGGACAAATTTCTTCTGGCTATACTTGCACAAGCACAGACACCTTGACTTTTGTGACTGCTTGGCTGGTGCAATAAAATATAGTCATAATCTTGGTAACTAGAAGGGAGGAAATGGAGTAATAAAATAATTACCTCCTTTTTGTTTGTCCTCAAGGTCCTTTTATACTTTATTTCCTATATGTATTTACTATTGTTTCCACTATGATGGCCTTCAGAATAATTTTTTTTCCTTTTTTTTTCCGTTGTTTTTCTTTTTTTAACTTTTTCAAAGAAGTGAAAAAAACATCATCCTACCAAGAACGCTTGCTGTTGCAGACTCTTCTCTCATTGTAGCTTGTATTCTTGCCTAACAGCTTACTTTTGTGCTTCATTCCTCCTAAGATTGATAAGTGTTTGAGGGTTACTGGGTGAAGGTAAAGTTCAAACAGGTTTCCTAAATGACCGTCTGTGACAGGGTAATGTAAATGGGGCAAACTGTTCTATTCCAGAGTTCAGGCTTACAATGGTCCATTTCACCATATGGGGGGTTGGAGAGGGAGGAATGGTCTTTGTTAGCTGAAGAGATTGGGCTGCTAAGCAGCTTGCAGTTCACATGCTAATGGTTAATTTTAATGGACGGGTTGTGACATTATCCTGAAAGAAGTTAAAATAACATTTTCACAGCCTGAGGCAATATAAGAAGTCTTGCTGCACAACATCAGGAGAAAAAGGACTTTTTGATGATAGTGATGGATATGCAAAAGTAGGAGAATTCATTCTCTTGCTTTGCAGTTTGTGCTTATCAGAGATATTCTAAGACTTTCTGTAATACTACTGGTACATAACCCTATGAACAAGATTTATTTAATGTTATAAAGTTAGAACACTATTTTTCTTGATGCATGTGACTACAGGAAGACATGGAAATGCTAACATACTCTAAGACACTGTTAGTAAATCTTTTGGTTTTGCTCTTTAATATGCTTTTCTTGGTTAGAATAAGTGTTTAAGATGAAAGGGTTTATTCACACCTGATTTTGTTAAATTGTGTGGAAGAGTGAGATTCTTTGAAAAATGCATGAAAATATTGAAGCATCAGTGCTGATGTCATCCCTACCAGGATATTAGAAGTTTAATGTGTGGTTTGTCTCTAGTGACGAGTGTAAAAAATTTCAGGGTGCGTGTATGAAAAGATATGGAACTGAAGCATGGATAGAAATGAGAGTAAACTTTTATTTAACATTTTAGTGGAAAGAATCCCAAAGGCAATATTGTTCCCAAATATAACTCAGTCTCTAAAAATAGACACAAGTATAATCATATAACAACATAGTTAATTTATATATTAAATTTATGACATAATTTGGATTTCCTAAATTAATATTTTGATGACTACACATATTTTAATCTTTCAACTAGTTTTCTAAAAGATAGCATGTTGTTGTAATCATTTAGTCCTAAACTTGACTCCAACGTAGTCTATTTTTTTTCTGCAACCATTGTATAGTGATTATCTTGACAATATACGAAACCTTCTTGCAAAGAGAATCACAAACACATGCAAAGGATCAAAATGGAGTCAGAAGAACAATGTTTAACATATTTTGCTGCATGAATTAGTGAGCAATATAGGATTGTTTGTGGGAGGTGTGTCATTACCTGTTACATTACCAAAAGATGGCACCATTATTATCTGCATTGATGTGGGCAGGAGTGCACAGGCAACATAGTTAAGAAACATATGCTATTTTTGTGATCTATGCTACTGAGGAGGTGATGCATGCCAGTCATAAAGGAACAATTGCCATGACTTGTTTTCTCAGCCAACTGCATGCTGTTTGGCAAGTTAACAGGGGAGAATTACACGGCTTATATATAATGGAATGTCTGAACAGCTGCTGTGGTGAGAACAGTCGACAGGTTTGTCAGCTTTTAGAGTAATTAACCCAGCAGGAAATCCATTCCCAGGTAGCTACTGGAAAGAATCAAGTTTGGTGAGGCAATGACAGGTGAGAAAATGAGACTGGAGATGTAAAAAAACACTTCTATCTTTTTATAGTACAGCAAACACTTTCCTGGCACTTATGGGCTTGAAATATAAGAACAGACATACATTTTCAAGACATTTGTCCATCCAGACGCAAAGGCTGTCTCCAGCACTGGTCATACGCAGCTACTCTGGGTAGAGGATCGACAGACATATGTGCTCCTAAAAGGCTCTCAGATTCCGACTGATTTCAGCCCTGGGGATTTCTGAAGTCCCATGTGGATTCTCTCCTTGTTCACCCAAAGTGCATGACTCTTTCAGGAGGCCATTCAAACTTCTCATGAACCTTGAAGCTCTTTGCAACTGCAATGCCCTTTGGGAAGGAATTCCACAACTTTGCTGCCCACTGCATGAAAAGAACACTTCCCTTTCTTTAGTATGGATTTGCAACTTCTTACCTCTCACTTCTTTCACTGGAAGATACTAGGAACCGCCAACTCTTATCCTTGCCTCTCATACTCATAAGTATGTCTACATCCCTTATATCCCCCTTTTCCCAAGCTGTGTCTTTTCCATGCTAAAGTATGCCAGTCTGTTTGAATATTCCACACATGGAAGCCATCTCATACTACTTTTCATTTGCTTTGTCTTTCTTTGAAGCTACTTATGAGATGAAATTGTATTTGATTGCATAAGTGGAGTGATCACAACCTAATCTTTGCTCACATTCAGTAAACTATCTTATATAAACCATACGAGATGAACCAAAAAAGGTATGCTGGATAAACTATCTGATGAGTACTTACAGAGAAGATCAAGAAAATAAATTTATCTAAATTCTTAAATGTAATATCTTGATATTAATTCAATCCAAGTCAAGACACTGTAGAGGACCTGCTCTTTCATAGCACCATAGAAATGCAGTAGTAAAATCTTAATAATTCAGATAGCTAAGTGCAGGGTAGGGACTAAAGAGTGTAATGGGACTTACTATGTAAGGAAGCTATCAAAAATAAAAGTGAACCAGAACTAGAGGCATTCACCTTCCAAATCTCAAGCAAGCAAGATTACCTAAATCAAGAATTCTATATTATTCCTCAAACAAGTGCCTAATCCAGTTATGTTACCATCCTGTATAGGAAACTGGAAAACATGAATCCTTAGAGATAACTGAGGAATAGAATAGCTACTTGCTAGAAATAGTTTGTTTTTTATACTATGTACATGTGTTCTGCTTAAATACAAATACATGTACAAATAACATAATGGAACTGTCAATAAGGTATTAATTTATATATCACTGCATCAAACGATTGTACACTTTAGCCATAAATAACACTATTAGTTGGACTAATGGAGTATATTTCCTTTGATCTTTGATTTTTTTAAAGCTTTCATTGGCATAAAGTCTTTAGAGGGTAGGTTTCTCCCTAATATTTGAATGGTTCTTAGATATTATACATAGCCCTTTCTGGTATGCAAAATAAAACTATGTAAGTATATCTACTGGAAGTTTTAGATGAAACAATTCCCTTGATTTCAATGCCCTTTCATACTTAATTTTAATTTCTGTAAAACCAACATACCTCTGGGACAAATAGTAAAATGCAATTTTCATTGTAAATTCATTTAATATCAGTCATTAAATAGTATTTCTTGAGTGGTTAGTATTTTATCATGCACAGAAAGTATCATGCATGATACAAAAAGTCAGGTACCAAAAATAGTTACTCTATATTTTGTGACCCAAAATCTAAGACATTGTTTATTTGTGGATTGAAGACATTGTTTATTTATGGGTTGTTGCTGCTGTCATTAATTTTTAATATTTCAAGTATGCATGGCTATTTTTAGCTACCTGAAAATGTATTTACACCATCAAACATTAGCATATATTATTGCAAGAGTAATTTGAGCAAAAATGTGAGATATTTTTACTCTCTGTGGAGTACTGAGAATGAAATACATCGCACCATAAGAGATAACCAGGTTCAAAATTGTCTAAGGAATCTGAATGTGCACAGGCCAATGGGACCCAATGAAATGCATTCAAAGGTCCAAGAGGAATTGGCAGATAAAGTTTCTCAGCCACTGTCCACCATGTTTGGAAAGTTGTGGCAGACTTGAGGAGTTTGCAGTGACAGAAAAGGGGAAACATAAATCCCATTTTTAAAAGGAGATAGAAGGAAGAACTAAGGAAATACATGCTGGTCACTTTCAGCTCTGTGCCTCCTCAGATCACAGATGAAGCACATCAAAAACAGAGAAGTGATTTATGACAGACAACATGGTTTCACTAAGGTCAAATCATTCCTGACAGATGTGGTGCCCTCCTCTGACAGGGTTAAATTATTTGTATGTAAGGGAAGGATGACTGACACCATCACTTGAACTTGTGCAAAGCATTCTGTGCTGTCCTGTACAACATCCTTGTCTCAAAAATCATCATCATCATGGCTTGGCTTTGAGAACAAAGCTTTAAGATTTCAGAAGGGCTCTTCCCACACTTGCTGCAAGCACGCTGATGGCAGATAAGGCCAATGTGGGGCAGGCAATGCGGCTTCAAAAGTCACAGCAGAGTCTCCTGTGAGGAGACAGCCAAGGCACGGCTCTTCCTGCTCTTTTCTCCTCAAGACTGATTCTACTGTTGTTTTCAAAGGAGGCAGCAGTGTTATGGATGGTGTCTCCATGTCTCCTGACTGGAGGCCAGAACAGACCCCTGATGGCAGTCAGTATGGCCAAAGCTAAGGGATTGTTTCAGGGAGTCCTTGTATCTTCTCTTCGTGGTTCCTCTGTAGTGGCAGCCAGTGGCAAGTTCACCACAGAGCACAATCTTAGGGAGGAGGTGATCCTGCATCCTGGAGATGTGCCCTGCCCAGAGCAACTGAGTCCTCAGTAGCATGGCCTCAGTACTGGTGACCCCTGCCTGTTCAAGGACAGTGATATTGGTCACGCGGTCAGTCCAGTGGATGTTTAGGATTGAATGGAGGCAGCACTGATGGAAGCCTTCAAGGAGTCATGGGTGGTGGTGGTAGATGACCCATGATTCAGACCCATGTAAAAGAGTAGACAGTACAATGGCTCTGTAGACACCGATCTTTTTACTTCAGGTGTTTATTGCTTCAGAGTCTTTTATGAAGTCTTCCGAATGCACTGTATGCCTTTGTTAATCTGTTGTCTGTATCTTTGTCAGTCTTGGTGTCTGAGGAAAGAATGCAACCCACATACCTGAACTGCTGGACTGTTTTAAGCTCTGATTCACCTATGGTGATGTGGGGATGATGGAAGCAGGTTGTTAGAGAACTTCTATCTTCTTCGAGTTGACTTCCATCCCAAAAAGGTCTTCAGCCTCTGCAAAGAAGGATGTTATGTGCTACAGAGATGCTTCTGTGTGAGCAACAAGGGTGGCATTGCCATCAAAAAGCAACTCTAGGTCATGGGAATTTAGGGTCTTGGTTTGGTCCTTCAGTTGCCTTAGGCTGAGTAGGCTCCCATCAGTACCAATGGGAGCCTCAAAAAGAGAGACAAATAGATTTGAGAGGTGGAACACTTGGTGGAAAAGGAATTGGCTGAATGGTCATGCTTGAAAGAGTTACAGTCAACTGCTCGACGTCTGGGTGGATACCAGGGATGAATGACGTCCCTCAAAGATCCACACTGGGACCAGTATTTCTTAATGTCTTTGTCAGGGATATGTCCAGTGAGAGTGGGTGCAACCTCAGCAAGTTTGGGAAGACCTCTCTAGCTTATCAAAGGTCTTTCCAAACTTGTTTTTACCTCATTGAATCTCATGTAATTCACTGAGGCCAAATTTCAGGTCCTGCACCTGAGCTGGGGCAACCCAAGCACAAATACAAGGTGAGTGATGAGTGGACTGAGAGTGACCTTGAAAAGAAGGACTTGGGGGTGCTGATGAATCAAAAAATGAATATGAACTGGCAATGAGTGCTTCCAGTGCAGAAAGCCAAACTTGTCCTGGGCTGCATCAAAAGGAGCACGTCCAGCAGTTTGAGTGAGGTAATTCTGAGTCTTTACTCCTCCTGTGAGACCCTATCCTGGAGTACAGTGTCCAGTTCTGGAACCCCCAATGTGAGAAGGACATGTACCTGTTTGAGTGGGTCCAGAAGAGGTTCATGAAGATGCTGAGGGGGCTGTCCTCCTATGTCCTTCACCTGTCCTGTGCAGATAGACTGAGAGAGTTAGTCTGTTAAATCAAGAGAAGAGAAAAGAAGGCTGAGGGGAGATCTGGCTGGCTTCCAGTATGTAAAGGAGGTCTACAGGAAAAATGGGGAGGGATTTTTATAAAGACATGTAGCGATAGAGTGAGGGGTAATGTATTTAAGCTGAAAAAGGGTATATTTAGATTACAAACTATGAGGAAATGTTTTACTGGGAGGGTAGTGTGACACTGAAACAGGTTTTCCATGGAAATTGTGGATGGTCCCTCCCTGGAAGTGTTAAAGCCAGGTTGGATGAAGCTTTGAGCAACCACATCTAGTGGAGGTGTCCTTGCCCATGGCAGGAGGATAAGAGATGATTTTTAAGGTCCTTTCCCAGAAAAGCAATTCTATGATTCTATAAATTGATGATTTACCATTCAAAAAAATTACTACTGTTCATCAAATAGTTAAATGATATGATTTTTCCAGACAGCCTGGGGTGACTGTTCCATATGCATTTAGCAGTTTTTTTTCTTATTCATCCATATGGAATGTTAGTTCACATTCAATGTGTATTTTCAGAATGATCAAACTAAAGGAAAAAAAAACGCATAAAATCAGTCAAATCTGTGTACATTTATAGTGAAGACATCATAGAATAAAACATATTATTTGGAGGTAAGGATTATTTACAGTCAGTTCTTAAGTTTCACAGATAATTACTTTTATTAAAGAATGCAGTGAGGCATCCACAGAAAGCTAAAGGTTGGAGAATGGGATAGTTGGAATTGCTTTACTGTAATGATAGTTCAAAATTTCTAGGAAAACTGTTTTCAAGTTCTCAGACACATTTCCCTTACACACTTGACAAATGTTTAAACCAAGAAGGGATATGGTTACTGCAATACAGAATACTTCAAAAACCCAACTTTCTGGTTCCTGTCCCACAGCCACATCCGTATTTTAAATTAGATGCATAAACCTCTTTCACAATGTAGAAGGAGAATCAGATGCATCAGAAACAGATCCAAAACAACCAACATGCTAGAAAAACATTTTTGGGCCACAGACTTCAGGCAGCAGCCTTAAACTACATGTTTTACAGACTGTTAGCCAACTTCCTTTCATACAGATGGTTCCTTTGTATTTTTCCATTGTGCCATCAGCAATATCATGTTATCCAGATATTTAACTACATTATGCCATGTAAAATCACCCTGTATATCTAATCAGAACTAAATACACTGCTCAGTTTTTAAATATGGAGAAAATGTACATGACCCTTAGCTAATTATTTGTAGAAAATGGAACATGACTGTGAAGAGTCTTGAAGTATTTATGAATAGAAAATAAGGATACCGAATGAGACCACATTTTTTTCTTCTGTGTCTGTAGTCTATTTTAGTACACATTACTAAATACTCAGTACAGAAATGAAGCAGAAAGACTTATAAGACTCTATATCATACTGCTGGTCTGGCATTCTTGGCAGAAAAGTAGGAAATGAAATGTCATTACATTCTGTGCATGAAAAGTACTTCAGGACCTTGGAGCCCTGATTTATTATATTCTTTGGGGACCTTTGTTTTCTTACTAATTTTTCCATTAGCAGCTCAGCAGCTTTTGGAGAAACTTTCTCATGTTGTCAGTGTATTGATTGCCACTTTACATGAAAAATATCCTCTTCTCTGTTACCACCTTATCCTGTTCTGCTAGGCAATCTTTAGCAAGCTGTATTTCATTCCTGTTTTCTGCTTTATGTTATGCCATATTTTACTCACACTTCATTTTCCTATTACATATCTGATATTGGTTTATTCAGTACTCTTGGAGTTGTCAGTATTTGTAATTCAGACACTCATAAACTGACTTCAAAGAATTATTGGACTTCCAGTTTTGTGTTTCAGGGCATAATACAAGAGTCTATTTCTTTTGAAATAGTTTCACTGAAACTCCCTTGGCTTATTTAATCCTAAGGAATCTGGAAGAAGCAGTCTCTGGGGGTAAACTAAGTGGAGAGGCTTGGTGGAAGGGGAAAAAAACCAAACAAACATTTGAAAGGAAAAAAGAGCCCAAATATTCAGCAACAGAAAAGCTGACAGCTGACTGCAGCAGAGCTAGAGAATTTCTACAAGAGTTAAGTTCCTTGTTGATTTGCTTCCCTGCTGTTTGACAGGGTTTTAGGTAAATCTGGGGACAAAATTACGAGGAAGAATGCCCTGGGCAAAACTGCAGGTTGGGAAACTGAGAGTATGCATCCTGCAATAAAAAACCCATGAATATCCAGAAAGGGATTACTAAATGAGATGTTTTGGAGAAAATCTTTGGCATCCAAGTATGAAGAACATTCTGAATTCTACACAGAAATACAGAATATTACTGAACATTTACCTCAGGGCACAGTCTCTCAGGAGAAAATATTGAGCCTGAGTAGATGTTATGGAGCAGAACTAATCTATGACTCAGAGCATAAGACTAGCATGACCTTTTTCATTTTAACTAAGCTTGTCTTTTCACTGAGAGGGAAAAGTTTTTAAATCAGACACAATGACAGAAAAGTAAAAAACACCTGAAGGATGTATGTGAAATCACTGAAAAGGGCCTCTACTAAAGAGGTGGAGTTTAAGATAAATCTTGTGTGAGGATACAGTTCTCTACATGATGTTCAGATGCCTCAGCTAGATGTGTCAGTAGCTGTCAGAAGTTTGGTGTCACTTTGACCATGTGGCTATGGGACTAGTGGGATTGTTTTAAAGAATAAATGAAAATAATGTATATGTAACATTCTATTTCAAAATATAGAACATTGTCAAAAGCTAAAATATTTCCAACTTCTAGACTATAAAGAGCTATGTTTTCCTAGATGCAGTTAGAATTTCAAATTTGTACTTAACCCAGACCTAGATGACCATATTGACAGAATATTCGAATATATATTAACTTAAAACCCACAAAACCTGCTCACTATGTATGTGGCATGTGTGGTCTCAAGTTTGGTGCTGTTTGCCAGGGCTCTACGTACTTGGGTACCCTCTGAAGACAATATACAAATCCTTCACATTCAATAGGGAACACTGAAAACTAATCACTTAAATCTTAAAATTTAGGAAAATACATCTAGCCAGCCTACTGTGCTCTGGCAGCCATGAGGGCAAACTGAATTCTGTGGTTCGTTTGACACAGCATAATCAGCTGGCCAAAAGAGGGGATTATCCTGCTGTATTTAGTTTTTGTGTGACCTCATCTTGAGTACTGTGTGCATTTCTGGGCTGCATAACATTAGAAGGATGTTGATATACTTGAATGAATCCAGGGAAAATCAACAAAGCTGGTGAAGGGGCTAGAAGGCATGTCCCATAAGGAGCAGTTGAGGACATTACATTTGTCTAGTTTGGAGAGGAGCAGGCTGAGGTGCAACTTCAGTCACAGAAATCACAGAAAGATAGGGTTTGGAAGGGATCTTGGAAGATCATCTACTCCAAACACCCTGACAGAGCAGGGTCACCTACAGCAGGTCACATAGGAATGAGTCCAGGCAGGTTTTGAATGTCTCCAGAGAAGGCAACTCCACAACCTCACTGGGTAACCTGTTCCAGAGAAGGGGAAGTGGAGAATGTGGTGCTGTTCTCCTCATAAGCAGTGAAAGAACATGGGGGTATGGATCAAATCTGTCAGAGGAGGTGCACACTTGGCTTAGGAAATATTGCCTTACCGAGAGGGTCAAAGGGTCTTCTGTTGAAGACAGAAACAAGTTTCACAGAGAGGTGGTCAATGCCTCAAGCCTGTCAATATTTAAGAAACAATTGTATGATGTCTTTAATAATATGCTTTAAATTTTGGTTAGCCCTGAATTGGTCAGGCAGATAATGAGATAACCTTTGTAGCTCACTTCGCACTGAAACTATTCACTGTATTGTACTCTGTTCCAGTCCAGTCTAGTCCATTCATACTCTCTGGTGGCATGTTTCAAACTTTCCATTTACTTTGGATCCATAAAGGTGGTCACAAAGAATCAAGTATGCTTCACTCTTTCTTTTATGAAAGACAAAGACACACGAAAGACACAGTTTTTTAGACCAGTAATTACAATGTTTTCTTGAGAAATAAAGGAATTGTGTATCCCGTGTTTTTCCTGGCCTAAGAGGTTTCAAACCTATAGTTTCCATGTATGTCCCATGTGAAGTAACATTTTTTTATCTATACATACAGTCTGGTGCAATACTGAGAAGATATGAATCTTTAAGTCCTTAGTGAATGACCTAGGTCTCATATTGAAATCTAAGCAAGAGATGTGAATTTCTCCTCCTTCAGAGCTGCTTTAGGGAGATGTGTGTTTAAATCCATGATGAAGATTTTTCTTTAACACAATCTTCTGCTTTCTGAATAATGAAGACTGCCCCCTTTTTCATGGTAGCTTGATCTCATGGTCTTAATTTTCAGATAATGTCTATGAAAAGAAACTGTACTTTCATTTTCTGGGTAGACCCGTCTTCTGTATTATACACTTAGAGCAGACTTAACAGGCTGGCCCCAGAAGAGTATTACATAGTGCTTTGCCTGATTTCTAGGCATTACTTGCTAGGCATTACTTGTACAGGACAGAGGCTCAGCATGGGCAAGGACAGCATATATTTGAATATAGTGAGAATTATCTGCCCAAAATGAATTTTCAGGCTTCTACTGAGTTTTAGGCATCTATTGGACAGAAATAAAACATTTTCGGTTTTGATATTTAAGTCTGTCTCACTGTAGGATCTGAATCTTGACACCTTGGTTATTCTGCTCAGATTTTTCTTATGATCTGTCTGATAAATGACAAGTAAACAATGGGTGTATGCTTTTGATGAGTTAAAGAAAAAGTAGTTCAAAAATATATTGTTGTTTGTTACCAGAAGATGAGAAATACTTAGCATTCAAATACATGTCTTTTTGTTTTAGAAAATGTGCACATTGTTCATACTCTGATAGATATTTTTATTCTTTAAAGAAACATGTTTGCTGTCATTTAAATGTTTAGACTTAATTCAGGACCACTCACAAAGAAGTGGTAACAATAAAGTTTATGTTCTTGATTATTTTTATGTTCTTAATTTTTTCCCCCAGTAAAATCCACTCATTCTGTTTGTTTTTAAAAATTGGATTATCTGACTATACATTATAAACTATGTTGAGGGGAGAAGATTCTAGAATATTGTGTTTAGAAATTTCAAGAAGTGCCAAAAACACATTAAAAAGACAGTCTTGTTTTCCTTTTTAAATTGAAATTATTTTGCTAATAGAAGATTATGTTAATTGGTTATAGTTAAAGAGTGTAAAAAAATTCATACATTAAATAACTGATGTATTAGTGCCTGTTTATAATCTTCTCTTAACAACTTTTTCTGTACCAGAAGACTGTGTGTGTAGGAAGGAAAAATATGATGTCAGTTTCTAGAAAGCTTTCCAGGAGGAATGCAGGAAATTATAGGACACCAAACCCAACACTTGTACAGGGCAATATAGTAAAATAACATTTAGTAGAAGAATTCTGTCACTCCAGTAAAATAATTGGTGTACACTGGGATAAATACAATCCACTTAGGTGTGACTTTTCAGGGGTTTAGTAAATGGGAATGTTGTTAAATCTGTTGGCGTTTTGTAGAAGATATGGATCAGAATGATCCCACTTTTTTAGCAGGACTTCAGTCTATTTTCGGCAAATCTCTCACTAAATGACACTAAGGAAACTTTATCATGAGATAAAGGATAAACTGTTATTTTCAAAGTAGGAAATGGAGAATATAGGTAAATAATTTTGTTCTTCCATAGATGAAGCTTATAACTGGAATCTGGTCCAGAGCTGTGCTCTAGAATGTAGGCTGTTGAGTATACTGATCTATGTACTGGGGGGGGGGGGGGGGGGAAAAATGTGATCAGTGAAATGACACAGTTTACTTATACAATATTGTCATTGTACCAAGGATAACTGTAGACCATGAAGAACTGTGACAGAATCTTACAAACAGGTGACTCAGCAACTCAGATAAAATCCAAACAGTCAAATTTAAAGTGTTATTAAAAAAGAGTTCATGTTCCTTGGTTTTACATATGAATACAAGAGCTCTGAGATGATCATAAACCAAAATTAAATGTTTAAGTTAGGCTGATTCATGATAGCTTTGTCTATGCTTATTAAAGGCAAAGAAAGTCAAAACATCCCTACACTGACAGATATGAAACAGGAGTAAGGGGAACATGTGACCTCCAGGAAGGGCAAGTGGAGTCCTCTAGAGATATCTAGAAAATGACCAAGTTTTATAGACATGTTTCAGACAACTGAATTTTCTTACTGATCTCCTTTGACTTTGCCTTATTTGATATATTTTACACATAGTTCACACGCAAACACATACAGCTAATCATCTTTAGTGTTTGTAGTCAGATTTTATACCTCCTTGTTGTCCATTTATGAGTTTTATTTGTTTTAATATATGAAAAGTAGTTGTAGACTTCTATGCATGATGTGTCATTCATGCAATCTTTGCCTCTGTATCTCAGCCTGTCTGGGTCTCAATTAAAAGGAACAATCTTAAGTTAAAAATATTGCAAATGACCTTGTTCTCCATGAAATCTATTCAAGACAACAAGAGAAAGTGAAAATTGTTGTTTTTTCTCAACATTGTCAGTTTTTCTCTAATCTTTAACTATTGCTGGTACTACCAGTTGCAGTGACAGTGATGGCAGAATAGAAACTAAACCACCAGAAAACACTTATCTTGAATGATCCTGGAATTATCAGTCATTTCAGTAATGACAACAAATTTCTAAGCTTTCCTGAGACTTTTTTTCTGAGAGCAGCACCATCTGCTATTCCACCACAGATGTTTTCACTGCAAAACCAACTCCAGCAAGACCTAATAGTATTGGTGGAGCTGATCTAAGGGACTGTATGAAATGAAAGAAGGTAAAGTGAACTCCCATGTGAAATCAGGTAATTAAGATATGTGGTAGATAATTCTGTTGTCAGGAGGAGTCCTGTGTCTGGGAAGAAAATAATAGGATCAAAGAGTCCTTTTGGTTCGAAAAGCCCTTTAAGATCATCCAGTATCCAGTATCAAACTGTAAACCTGGTATTGCCAAGTTTACCACTAAACCATGTCCCTAAACACCACATCTACACATCTTTCAAATAACTCCAGGGATTCTTGTTCTAGTGCCTGAAAAATACTAATGTTCTTGCAACCAGGAGAACACTGAAATTCTAGACAAAAAGTAGTTCATAGCAGCTGCTGAGGTAGTTGCAAGATATTGCACAGGAAGAGAGGGGAAAGGTATAATATTACCTTCTCCAGAAAAATTGCACCATAAAAAAAAAGTTACATGTGACATGAGGGGAAAAAGGTATCTATTCTCTCTGTTTAAATCTGCAGTTCATATCCCTGGTTAACTGTGGAAGATGAGGAAAGGTAGAGTTATTTTACAGGTTGTACTGATGATAAGATGTTATGACAGATAAAATAAATGTACGCATCTTTTTCTGGGTTTTAGTTTTCTATTCTTCAATGCTATGTTTTAACAACTGTCTCATTACACTGTTGAGGAACTGCAGAACTGGGGTAACTTCCAGTTTGTGGAGAACGTTTCTTCCTTAGTATTTGATTTCAGCTCAGATTTGACTGGAAGCTTAGAGGCAGCTGCAAAGGCTTCTCCTCATTTCACTGAGGAAATCTGATGTTCACTGAACATCCACATGAGGACTGTCAAGCTCTGTGGCAGCTGAAGTGGCATTCACACTGATCTGGCAGTCCAAGTCTTGCAAGATGTTTTCAGTAAACAGTCTCCATGTCCCCATTCTTCAAGATACAGACTCAAAATTCAAAACTCAAAAGAGGTTATCCAGACCCATGACTTTCAGGGTAATTACAGTGAACTCAAGAGCTGAATTTGATTCAGTTTACTGCAGATAGTTACAGTGAATTTGTAAAGGGCTGATTTTTTACCCAATATATTAAAAGTGGTGATACTATATGTTAAACGAGATATTGTAAGAAAATTAAGCTGTTTGATAAGCAGAAACAGATCATCTTTCTTCCATCACTAGAGATATGTATAATATATTACATTGCATACTAATTTTGTAATCATCGGAATTCAAATTCTTATTTTTACATAATCATATTTTTCTAGCAAATCACAAAGCAATTTGTAAACTTGCCTTTCAACACAATCTTTATGATGCATAATGATGTAAGAGCATGACAACGACCCCATCCCAGAGTACTTTTCTAACTCTGTAATTTGAAGTTTAAATATCACATTCCCTCTGTATTAGACAGACTAATGTGCATACTCCTGCTCATCTTCAGCTGAAAATATACCTGTACACTGAAGCATATGTTATTTTTTAATTTGCAGTTATCTTTTCAGATACATCGGGAGCTGACTGCCCAGCTATACAATTGAACTGTGACAATGTTTTTTTCACCAGTAAATGTTTACAGGAGCAGAATGGAGAACACTGCAAAAAGTATAGTTTCTGCAGCAAGTTTCCTTCTCTAAGGGGTCACATCTGTAAAGTTTTAATTTTTGTTTTTTTTTTTTTTTTAAATTACAATGGACAACACCTGTTGAAACTTTTGTGACGAAGAAAAAGACATGAAATGCCAGAAAAAAAGTGCAAATGCACAGTTTTCTGGCTCTTTTGACCTCCATAAACACCAGATGCATTACAGCTGCAGCCTGGAAAAGTCATTATGTCGTCATAAGTTCCATAAAAAGTGCAGTACAAGTCTGCAGCCTGCAGGCAATTCATGTGAAGGTGGTTTGGTGTCCGAAAAAGACTGAATAGAGGAATGGATCTCTAGTTCATTAAATAAATTCATCCACTGGTGAAAGGCGAGTTTGATTGTACACGGAAATAAAAAAATGTGCATATGGGATAGAAAAGAGAGGGAGAGTTAGCAGGAAAAAAAGATAAAAATTAAAAGAAATAAATACTACAGTTTGTAATTCTTGGAAAAAAACCTACAACATTTTGCACTCTGCAGTCTCCTATCTTCTTTCTTTCGACCCTCAGATGGTCAGTGAATAAAAATATAAAAAAAATATATCCCTGAGAAAAATGAATGTGATATGAAAATTGCCCTGAAAAATGCAATCATTATGAATTATATGTTGAGGTGTTTGTAACAGCATAGATTTTGAATTTTAATTTTTTTCCTAGTTGCAGTCACTTAATTTAGAAACTCATAGTGGTGCTTGGCCTGTCAATTGGGATCCATCAGGATAATATGAGTATATAATTTTTAACATTAACAAAATATTAATGATAATTCCATTTCTAAAATTCTCTTAATCCTCTTCCCTTCATCTTCTATCCCTTTTTCAAATTACTTAATTATTGGAAAGTTTCTAAAGATGTTTTAAAATGAAGAGTATAGTTAAGGAATTAAAATTAATTAGAATTATTATATTTTTTTTTATAAACTCTTTCTCCATTTGACTCCCATTCTAATGTCCAAAGTCATTGCCAAATTTTGCCACGGTATGCCTGTGAGATACAACAAGGGCTAGTTATGCTCAGTTACGATGGCTTGTGATAATTTTTAATTTTTCATTTGTTATTCTTTTGCTCACTGCACATGAAATTTTTCCTATTTACAAAGGTTCCCTGGAAAAGGCAGCAAGCTACAAGACAAAAATGTGCATTAGGTGCCAATGTATAAACAGGAGAACTGAGGGGCCATCAGAGAGCTGAAATTAGAAAGGAAATTGCTGGAACTCATAATGATGCTTCTCTCTGGAATTTGTTCCCCACTCCTGTGCAAATTAAGCTCAACCTGCTGATCTGAAGAGATTCATGCTCACCATGCATGTTTGATGAGTCCAGACTTTGAGAGAAATTAGAAAAAAAAGAGAGAAACAGCTATCCTGAGGCGATTCAGAATTTGGCAATATTTGTCAAGTCTATTTGCACAGACTTGTATCTCTTGCTTGTTTGAAGGAGGCTAGGAACATTTCTCCTATGTACGATGTAGCTAGCACTGTAGAAGATTGAGTTGATAGGACATTAGAAACAGAATAAACCTGAATGAACTCTTGTGGTCATTTGTTTCGTGCAATGAAAGTTTTTAAACCCCCTTCCTTATAATTTGCGTCAATGTAGTGTGTGATTTGTATGGGTCTAATTCTGGCATCATTGGCTGAGCAGAACTAGAGTACAGACCACATGGAATGTCTAGGGTTGGAAGATACCTTAAAGATCATCTAGTTGCAACCCCCCTGATAAAGGCAGTGACACCTACCACTAGATCAGGTTGCTCAAGACCCCATCCATCCTGGCCTTGAACACTTTCAGGGAGGGGGCCTCCACAGCTTCCCTGGACAACATGTTCAGGTCTTATCACCTGCATAGCAAAGAATTTCCACCTAATATCTAATTTTAATCTCACCTCTTCAAGGTTTAGACCATTGCTCTTGTGCACTTGTTACATAACTGTGCAAAAAGTCCTGCTATAGATTTACTGTAAGCCTCCTACAGATATTGGAAAATCACTATGTGATTTCCTATTGGAAAATCCTACAGATTCCTACAGATTGGAAAAATCACCTCAGAGACTCCTCTTCCTTCTCTTGCCTTCATAGGAGAGGTGCTTTCGTCCTCTGATCATTTCTGTGGCTCTCCTCTGGACACGTTCAAGGAGCTCTAAGTCCCTCGTATTGCTGGGGACTTCAGAATTGGACACAGGACTCCAGCTGTGGTCTCAAAAGACAAGAGTAACGGAGGAGAATGACCTCCCTCAGACGGCTGCCTATGCTTCTTTTGATGCAGCCCAGGACATGATTTGACCCAAAATTTCTATTCTGAATATCCATGCATTCTTTTAAATAGAAGTACAGCAGAGAAGTGGTTTCTTATACACATATTTACAGTAGTAAACTTTTGAGTGGTTGCAATCCTTTAGATGGGAGGGTACTGCTCCAGAGGTATTCTTTGCTTACATCTATAGCATCAGTACACAGCCAGAGCACTGCTGTCATCTTCTCCTGAATGCAAACTTATTCCCTCATATGATGCTGTTTCTACAGAGCTGGGATTTTATAGATACAACAAGTATGGCAGTCAATGAACTTCAGCAAGGACAGAGCCTTAAATTGGAAAGAGGCTGACAAATCAAGCTATATGAAATTCATAGGGGATGAACAAGTGAATTCCCTGTGCACAAAAAGAAGAACTATGCAACATTTTCACGGGGCAAAGCATAACAAAGAGCTGCTCTTCACTTTAGATGGTTGCTTCAGCTCAGGAGACATGTTGGTAAAAGTGAAGGCCACTACTGCAAATGAGAAAAAAAACTGATCTAGGGATATATTTCAACATTATAGATGTTGTGAAACAACAGAAAGTAACTTTGATGATAAAGAAAGATGTGTCCTTGAATGCTGCAGCGCAAGGTAGGCCTACTGCAACTCTCACCTGGAGTGTACATGAAGATTTTAGATGGTTTCAAGTTAGAGTGGGTTAAAGTTTGAAGAAAGATGCTTAATTAAACAATCATTTTTGTGTAGAAAGGACTTATATTATCTTTTGGAGAGGGTTGAGTGATTTTATATTTTTGCTACCACTTGATAAAATCTTTGAGGTCTTTTTTGTTTATAATATTCCCTTGAGAATACCTGACGGTCATGATTCTTAGGCCAGCAAATCATTAGGAATGTAAAATATCTAATATTTTCAAGGTAGTTTTCAGTCCCTTACAGGCACTGACCATTCCTGTCCAGCTTCCCCCAGGGCCTCCCCCACCTGCCCCATGGCCCAGGTCCCCATCTCAACCTCCCAGAGCTGTCAGTATCTTCCCCAGCACTGATGCGCCAGGGTTGATCTCTGTCTCCCCACAGCCTTGCCCTGCACGGTCAACCTTCAGACCCACATCCCAGCTGCCTAACCCTGTCCCCAGAGCGATGCCCTGGGGCTGGGGTGCCTTGGTACTCCTTGGCTGCCCTGCTTCTGGATGGGGTGATGGAACAAGCCCCAGATGACCGACTCTGCTTGGAGAAACCCTGCAACCCTTGGTCCCACACCCACAAGGAGACCCTGTCCCACACTGCACCCACAGACTCACTCCTGGGCCATCATATCTGCAGGAAACTAATTTAACCTGAACTATAATTTTGAGACTGCCATTTTTTTTAGGAGAAGTGGTGTGTGATGATGAGACTCCTGTAATCAAAATATCTCCTTAGAAATTCTAAGATTTTAGTAGCTCTACTTCAAGTCTTATTTGATATTATTTTATTTTATTTTATTTTTTCTTTTTAAATGAAAAAAGAAGTGGCAAGTGAATGCCACTTTTTTTTCTTTTCTTCTTTTTTCTTTTTTTTCTTTGTCATTCAGTCAGATTCATGTGTTACATTATGCATATGGATGAAAGGGCTTGGTATGGGCAAGAGAGGACAGAAAGAGGCAGATTACATTAAAGCTACTCATTGTTCAGAACTTGTTCAGAATTAAAAGTATTTATGGAAACATTACAAATGTCCTTTACTTCAAGAAAAGTATAAAGAGACAGCTATTATACAATTTATAGTATCCCATTTTTTTCCCAATATTTCCTCTGAAAAAAAGAAGAAAGATAATATAGAGAGCTTTTATTCCTTCCTTAATTTTCAAACTGATCCAAGAACAGAAATTGCTTTGATTTTTACCCAAAGACCTCTGAGAATTTTAGTTCTGGACACAGGAAATATGCTTAATAGTTTGACCAATATGTCTGTCATCTACAGTCATAGAAATTATAACTCGAATTAACCTTGAGAGTCATAAAAGTGATTGCTTTACTTTCAGATTAACTATGTCCATACTGTTTGTAACAAATATTTGTCAAATCTATCCTTAAGAACCTCCTGTAATGGAAATGTTTTTCTTATTCCCTTTGGACACTAAGAATAAATTATTCCCTTCTTCTTTGCAACAACAACCCTTATTCATAGAAAGACTGTGCCCTTAGTCTTCTGCAGACTAAACAGTCCTCATACCTACAGTCATTCTTTGAAGATCATATTTCCTGTGATTCTGCTTGTTCTTGTTACATGCTCTCTGGATTATGACCAAAGTGGAAATTTTTCTGTCAGTCTTACAAGCAATGTGCATGTTTAGACATCTCAGCACTTGTTCCTCTTTCTGCTGCAACTTGACATTTACTAATTTATGTTACATTTAGTTTTGAATAGTGTTCTCCATCCTCTCTTCAGCAGTTTCTAAGTGTTATTTTGATGGCTAACCTCTGATTTAGTAATCTTGTACCCTTTTCTAGAAAGTTTTATTCCCACTCTATCATTTCTTCTTTGTTTTGTACTATATATCTCAAGTGTTAGTTCATCTGAGTCAATGCGAAAAGCTAGAAAGAGGCGGTGACTTTTACTTCTCTCTACCCATAGGGCCTAGTTTTGTTGGTTTGGGGGTTTTTTTTGTTTATTTTGTTTGGGGTTTTTTTGTTTGTTTTTTGGTTGTTTGTTTGTTTGTTTATTGCATTGCTCTGAAGTGAATTGTTCTTAACACCATCTTTCATTTTTCAAATGTTATAAATAGTTCAGTTGATTTTTTTTCTCAGTACACTTCTGGGAACTGAAGTTTGACTACAAGATCAGGAAGCTTGTTCCCTTTCTCCCTTCTCCCTCTCCCTCATTTTTTAAAATGGAGTGCTATGTTCTTCCCCTTCCTCTCTGAAAACCCCATCTGTCCTTCAAGAATACTCAAAAGAAATAGCAAATAGCTCTGAGATTTCTTTCCTAAATTCTTTCATTCTCCAGGTGAATTTAATTAGATCTGGTAGTTTGAAACAATCCAGTCATTCTTGCATGAACACCAGTGATAAAAATGAGGGAAAGGGATAGAGAAATTCCCCCATACCTTACCTGAATATTTTGCAGTTCTTGGATAGTCTTAAATCTTAACAGGATATGGGAACCAAAGCGAGATTTTGCAACCCCAGAAGAATGTTCCTTCTTCAGTGAGCACACAAGAGGCATGGGAAGGTTGAGACTGCTGAATTCACAATGCAATGGGAGCTGCAAGACAGCACTGGAAGCTTCTGAGACAAATGGTACTGCTCACCAGCCAGCTTGCCTCTGGGGTGCAGTTTCACAATTACCTTCAATCTGTTTAAACCACACTGATATGGAAAAATGATAATTGAGCCCACCCCTGTGTGTCTTCTGGGAGCAAGAGCAGGACTTCTCTTTTAGAAACAGTATGGTTGTAGATTGAGATGAACTGACTATTCCAAACAGTAAGCACATGAGCCTCTCAAACTAGTTTTTTCCACTTTAATGACATATGAAAAAATTCTTTTGCTGAGTTCCTCTAGAAATGCTGAATACAGCCATCTGTCCTTCATCCTTCCTCCTAGGCACTGGTAAGACAGCTACCTGCATCCTCTCACACCTGGGTATGCCTTAATACTCCATTATTTACTCAGCAGTATGAGGATGGCTGCTGTACTAATGTCAGCAGAAATATTTCATAATATGAAATAACACCAGCTACTAGAGGAGAAGGTCATAACTTATTTCTCTGACTAAAATCAGAGAATGTCCACTTAGTTAGCAGATGTGTGGTCTAGATTGAAGTAATTGTTTAATCTATGAAATAGTGTATATGATGATGTGTGTATTTCAGAGTCCTGAGAACATGTTATCTGGATTTGTGGGAAGAAAAAGCAAAGATAAATTAAAAATTCCCTTACCATGTGGCAGAATACATAAAAACATCAGGATATGTGGCAAGAAAGACCAAATAGTTTTCCTCTTTGAAATGATTGCCCCAAAATACACTGGGGCTACTCAGCTGGAAAGCTGAATACTTCATAAAAGGATGAGGGAGTCTTATCAGACATTAAATAAAAAAGGAACAAGTGGTGTACCATTGTGGCAAAGAAGACTAACTCTACCCAGGGCTGCATTAGGTAAAGGACTGCCAGAAGGTGTCAAGGGAGGTGATCACCACTGGTAAGGCTACACCTGGAGTACTGTGTCCAGTACAAGTGAGGTGTGAACCTAGTGGAAAACCTCCAACAAAGGGCCACAAAGATGATGAAGGGTGTGGAGTGTCGATCCTGTGAGGAAAGATTGAAAGACCTGCGACTATTTAGACTACAGAGAAGGATCAGGAGGGATCATCTCAGTATGTATAAATGTCTGAAGGGAGAGCCTAAAGAAGACAGAGCCAGGCTCTTCTAAATGTTTCCCAGTGACAGAACAAGAAGTAATAGGCACAAACCAAAATGCAGGAGTTTATAATTGAACATCAGGGAACACCTTTTTACTGTGAGGGTATCAATCTCTTACACAGGTTGTGGTGTCTCCATCTTTATAGATCTTCAAAAGTCATCTAGGCAATAGAGTAGGTTATCCTACTTGAGTAGAGGAAGCAGAACAGATGATCTCCAGAAGTCCTTCCCAACCTCAGCCATTCTGGTACTCTGTGATGCTGTGTTTCTATGAAACTGCCCTTTCAAAACTTGCTGTTGTACAATAGTGTAAGAATAGGGAGTACTGCCAGTATTTTCTTGTATGACCAGGTATGAAGAAAAGAAAAACCCTGAAGCCACAGGAGTTGTTTGTGGAGAGTTGTGTGAGACAGAGTTAAGCAGCTATTTAAGCTCTTGTGCTTCTGCTGTTTAAAGTTAGCTTTTGTCAGAGCCCCCCTTAAAACTTCATGCATGCCTTTCAGAACAGTTCTTCTCAATTCTCATTCACTTGATTAATTTTTAACAAACCTAAAATACCACCTCATATATTTGGATAGAGCTATTTGGAAACGAAAATGCTCAAATATTTCAGGTGTTCATTAGTCAAAGCACAAACGAATAGTGGGGCAATGCTGCTCAGCTCAGTGGTTAGTGTTTTTCATCACCTTTCCTAGTTCTATCTGTGGTGCCTCTTGCAACCTATTTCCACTAGATGGCACGCTGTGCTTCAAGATAGTCATTATTTTACATTTGCATAACTAGGCTTGTATCATAACTTGTGATAAATATCCACGTTAAAGACAGAGTATCAGAAAGAAGATGGACCTGTCACTATTGCTTAAATTTACCTAGATTCATGGATGCAGATTCATTATACTTCACTTCAGATTCATTCACTTTATTACTCAATGTCACCGAGTTCATTGAGGTAAGAATTATACCACTCTACTGCTGAAGTAATTAAAAATATTTCTTATCCAAATTATTAGCATTAGCCTTTTTATACTTCATTAGTTTACAGTCATGTGAAACCAAAGAGTAAAAACCAATCCTAATTGAACTAAATTGAACATACATTATATTGTATTTCTGAACTCCTTATGTCCTGTTATTTTGTAATTCTATGCTAGAAAATTAAGAACTAGTACACTGATTTTAGTTTTTAAGCTGTCAATTGAATCAAGATGATAATTTGCTTTCCCAGTATGTCTAAAGGTAAGTTCTCATTTCAGTCTTGAAGCCCAAATTACTGCTGCTAACATTTTGCCAGTTAAATTACATAGTTATATCATAGCAGTAAAATGGCTAAGGTCCTTCCAGAGTAGTTACTGTACAGTCAGCTTCAGTGTGTCTTACAGATAGTAACCAGTGATATTTGAAGCACTCCTTTGAGGCACAATCCACTTGTACTTGAACACAAAACTTTTCAACGCAGTGGGGGAAATGACTGTGAACTATAACTACATGAATAGGGCAAGGCTAAATCAAGCTTTTGAGGGAGGAAGTCAGGGGACATATAAAACAAAAGTGATAGAGGAAATGAATGCATAAACACCCCAAGAAGAAAAAGAAAGGAAGGGAAGAATGTGTAAAGGATAAAAAAGATGGAAATCAAGATTTACTGGGAGCCTGAAAGGAGGCAGCCTGAGAACTAAAAAATATTAAAATTAATTTAGAATCCCCCCAAAATCTCTGTCATAAACAGTTTAACTTGAGGTGGATATGTCCTCTTAAAAGTTCTTCTTAACTTACAGGATTATCTCCCAGAGGGAGCTTCCAATGATTACTGATCTTTCCTACAAGAACATGCCTTTCCCTTTCCCTTATTTTCTTTTCCTTGTTATTATGGTGCCACATTTCATTTCAAGACATTTTAGTTCATTTTCACTCATACCAAAGACAGATTCAAGGGAAATACAAAATATATAACATACCAGGTCTTTTCTGTTCAGAACACATTCTTCTTTAAACGAGATTCTGCTTTAAAGAGATTATTTAAAAAATCATACATACATACAAAAAAATCATACATACATACAAAAACCAAAAACCAACACAACAACAGCAACAAAACACACTACTAAACACATGGATTTCTATATAAAATGTAGTTAGTCTACTGAAACAATGACAACAAATTCTGGCCTTGAAAATGAAATTAAAATTTTTAAATCTCTAGCTTGTTTTTCCATTCCTCTGTTTTGCCGCACTCAGTAATGATCATTTGAAAGTTGGACTGAACCATTGTATCATTGTATAATTCCATTTGCTTCAGTAATTTTACATAGATTGTATTGAAATCAACATTCTTATAAATTCAGCTCGTAAGATAAACGGCAATTATATGATTCTGACTTTACCATCTCTAGGAAAAATGTCGCTAGTACTGAATATAATTTCAAAAACCTACAAAGGTCAAATTTAAGCTTTTGTAGAAAAAAATCTAGGTTCTGAATGAAACGCAAGAAAAGTGTCTCAAAATATTAATTACTTCTTATGTTTTAGTGAGATGTAGAACTATTTTTATCCTGTCCATATCTTCCAATTATTTACTGGAAATATACTGCAGGGAAATAAAAAGAACATTTTTCTCTTCAAAGCCAACAGTTAATTCAGATACTCATGTTCTTGACATGAATTTTAATTTTACCATAAATAGTACTACAGAATCTTGATGTTGTGACATTTGTCTGCTGATTTTGATTTTGTTTGGAGCTGCTGATTTCAGTCACAAGACTGCTGCAGCTCCATCTTCTCAGGTCCAGCTAGAAGTGAAGCTGAGCACATCTTCCCAACAGGCACACAGGCAAACAGCCATATAGAATACAGATACACCTGGCTGCAAGGATCAACACAGGCAGAAAACATGGCACTCAAGTGAATGTGAAGGACACCAATGGTCTCATCATCTTCCCCTCTCTTTCTGGTGTAGATGAAGCCCAGTAATAGGCCTTAGGCATTCATCCCAGCCCCTAGATCCTCTGGTTTTCAGAGGATACACATATATGTGCACACACATATGCAAACTGGTTTCTCAGTTGACCCCACAAGATCTCATGGGCTATGCAGAGCAGTTAAAGAATAAAAATGGAGTGTAATGAGGAGACAGGACACTGAGACAAGTCAGATGCAGGGCAAGGTCACACAAGTGTAATTATCAGCATCTGTTTACAGGACTGACATTTTTATCCCCTTCTTGTATTTTCTGATGTTTATTTCTCTCCAAACCACCTTGATCCCTCCTTTTCCTGCCTTCCATTCCTTCCTTAATGTTCCCTCTCTAAGCCTCATGAAATCCAAAAATGTTTCTCCTCTGCATCCCAGCATCAGCCCCATATTATTAGACAGTAATACACTTCAGCCTCTAAGGAAATTTGGAGAGCTGCTCCTGCTGATTCATGGTGCTGGGTGTCCTGCCCAGTTCATGAGGCTCTCATGGGACAGCTGGAAGAGCAGCCAGTGGAGTGACTTCTTTCCTTCATTAGATTATTGGGTCTTTTTCTCTGCAATCCTTGTTTCTGGTAATGCCATAACCTCAGAGTTTTAACTTGGTTATTCCTTTAAGGAAGAAACAGATTATGTTAGTTTGTTTAGAACCAAGTACCCTGTTTTCAGCACATCTGGAACTGTATGCACTAAATGTGTGCATGAAGGGAAAAGAAACATCAAACCACAATTTATATGTTTCAGTATCTCTCTCTGCTTTTCTATTCCAGTCTCTTGAAATTTGTATTCATTCAGCATTCCAGACAAGATAGATTTCTATTTCAAATTGACTACAATCTCTTTCAACTATTTCTTAGGCTATAAAATTTACTAAATTTTATTTTGATAACACTGGTTCTAACTTAACCATTTAAGAGTAAAGCTGAATTTTTTTAGCGTGCTTTACAGACTCCAGTGTACTTAACAAGCTTCAGCTTTTTATATGCACCATACTCTCCAGAGTGTTTTAGACCTTATTAGCTCAGCAGACCTTAAATGTTCACCATGTCATAGCATTTTATTATGCTGGGTCCATTTCCTAAGACCATTTCTCCATTTGCCACTGATCTTGTTGTTCATTGAACAGTAAAAAAGCAGTCTTATTCCACCTCACAGTGCCTAAATGCTGTTTTAGTGATTGTAGAATGGATATCCTTGGTTGAATTGTTGAGAAAATTGAAATCCCACTGGTCAAGAGGTTTCATTTTTCCTTAACCAAGGGCTTTCCTACTTCTCTGGAGTTCCTTTTCACCTTGATTATGACACTTTGTACACCTTACCTCTGAACACCCTCTATGTGCTTCTACATTTCATGATTATTGGTTTTCTGTATAGGATTTCCTACTTTTATTTCTAAAGCTGTGTTTCTCTTCCCAAATATGTGTGCAGTAAGACTGTGACTTACATAACATGTATACATATTGTATGTAGAAATTAACCCTTTATTCATGCTGCCTGCATATACTGAATATAATAATAACTTTTTAAGGTAACTAAACGTTAAATTCTTTCTAGTTCTTTATTTTAATACCTTTTTGATGACAAAAAGACAAAAAAAAAAAACCCAAGCCCCTTAGAATAAAACTTGTTCTACAAGGTCCTAAGCCTATTCTTAAGTGACAGAGTAGTGATTAATACATGAACTCATTTCCAGGACATCTTTATTTGTCTCATTCTCTGGACACATAATCATGTAGTCAAAAAGCAAAATTTGTTGTTACAAAAATTTTGAACGAAAGATGCTAATTGTGAGAAATAAATAAATTTCAAATATGTTCTTGCATTTCCCCAAATTTGCAAATGAATTAAGGATATATCTGGAAGATTAGTTTTTTTTTCAAGGGAAAAGAAAAGAAGGCAGATGCCACCTAATGTTTTTTACATGAAGAAATAGATCAGAGGAAGACTGTATGAAGAGAGCTCTGGCAAAGTGAAATTATCTACCCATCATTGATGCTGGGTTTTGACATAAAAATGAACATTCAGAACAGTGTATTGCATGGCTGACATTTTTTCTTCAGTCAGGAAAAAAATGTCTTATGTTTCTTTTGAATACAGAAGTAACTTTCACTGTACAACTGAAGCTCTCTTTACAGACCTTCAAAGGCATCTGTCTCTACATTGATTCCGCTGGGAATTTTATAAAGCTAGTTCACTCACATCAAAATTTTGGCATAACTCAGATTTCTAAGTTAAGCAGACTGGAACACAGCTGGCATTGGTATTTTACAGTCTTCAAACGCTGTGAGTTTTCCAGTATTCTAAATATAATTCTAAATCCTTAGGGGAAATAGTGCATTCCTTTTCTCCAGTTTAAAGTAGTATTTTTCCTTAAAATGAAGGACAACAATTTGAGTAGAGATGGTGTGGATCAGTGAACTAATGTTTAAGTCATTAACATTCTTCAGTTGGAATATTGTCACAGTAATATCGGTACTTTTCTTCTAGGTAGAGTGATTTCAGTTCTTGAAGGTAATCTGATCTGAAGAATTTGCCCACATAATTTTTGCTTAGCTTCTACATGCAAAGGGCATGGTAGCTTTGTCAGCATTACAGAATCACTGGAGAGCATCTAATCTAACATGCCTGCTCAAAGACAAACTAAAGATACATCATGTCAGCATCACATCCACTCAGCTTCTGAATATATCCAAAGATGTGGGTTTAACAACATCTCTTGATCAAACCTTTTCAACGTTTCATCATCACTGGAAAAAAACTGTTTTGTTTTGTTTTGTTTTGTTTTGTTTTTTTAGGTAGAATTGCACCTGTCACCTCTTGTCCTGTCACTGAATGCCATCATCTCTTTTTTACCTTCCTTGATTACTCTCATCAGGTGTTTATGTACAATAAGTTCCCCCCCCCCCCCCCCAATCTTTTCTTTTCCAGACTAGCCAGTCATGTCCTCTGTACATGTCTGTATTCCTTCAGCTTGCCAATGTGGATGCACTAAAGTCAAGGTAACATTCACTGCTTTCCCCTCATCCATTGAACCAGATGTTTTTTCATAGAATGCTATCAGATTAGTCAAACATGATTTCCTATTAATTGACTTCTCTCAATCAACTTTTTGTCTTCTATGTATATGGAAATGGCTTCCAGAAAGTTTTTCTCCATCACTTTCCCAAGGACTGAGGTGGAAGAATTAATGGTGGGTAGTTACCTGGGTCCTTCTTCCTGAATATTGAAGTGACATTTTCTTCCTTCCTGTCCAGAGAAATAACCACATATATTTAATGATATTTGAAATATAATCAAGAGTGTCCCTGCAAGAACATCAGCCAGCATCAGCACTTGTGGATACATTACATCAGGTCCTGTGGACTTGTGTATGCCCAACTTGTTTAAGTGTTTTCTAGCTTGATCTTCCTCTGCTGAGAGTCAGTCTTCATTAGTCCAGACTTTCCCCTGGATGCATGGGATTCCTGAAGGCCAGTGTAATTTGGTCCAAGCTCCCCATGAGAATCTGTAAATATGAAGCTTCTTCCAGATTTCTGAAGAAGACTTCATTCACTTCATCCTGATTAGACAATCTATAGCAAACACCCACTGCAAAATTTCCAGCATTGGTCTGCTCTCTGTTCCTGACCCATAAGTTCTTGTCTAGCTCAACATCTCTCCGAAGGCATCCATTGATACATTTCTGCAGTGCTCTCACTGACTGCCCTCACCATCCTGAGGACTGAAGATTTAGATCTTCATTCCTCATCTGATGACTAAAGAACCTCAGAGGGGCTAATTTTTTTGTTGACTTTTCTTTCTTTGTGCACATCTTACAATAACTGATCATAAACTAGCATTATAACTTCTGGCTGCATTTTTTTTCTAGATTATCTTAAAAGAAAAAATATTCCGTACAATCAGTTTGAATGGAACATGACTTTAAAAATAGCTTTTATTTCTACCTTTGGATTACACCCAAAAAGTCTATGCTTTTAATTTGATTTATAGGAGAGAGGAAAACATGTCTTGCCAGCAACCTAAAAGACAACATAAATTTCTGAAGACTACTTTTCACTATTTTCCTACAGCCAATGAACAGATGAATAAATGGAGAAAAAATCCTAGCAAATTTTTTGCATGAAACCAGCCTTCTTTTTGATTATATCTTCAGTACTAACATACTTCCTATTATCATATGTCTGTGATGAATTAAAGTCCTTCCTCTTTCCCCTCCTCATATTTTATTGAGCCAAAACTTCCAGATTGAAAATCAGTATACACTGTTTTCTGCCAGAATCTCACTTTTTATTACTACAGCAAGAATTCATGCTCAAACAGGTTACTAAAAGAGGGTCCCTCACTTTACTGATTGACTTTTTAGCCAATTAGAAATTTGTTATAGATTAATCCATTCAGACAATCTATTCCATTTTGGCAGCTACTTCTGTGACTCTAAATCACCTGAGAATCATGTGAAACCTGAGATTCATCTGGAATGAAAGTCTATCACTTCCATTCAAATATGAAACCTCTCTTGTTTGCTATTACCAGAGAGAACAAACTTTTATAAGACTTAATATGCTTAAGATTGAAATTTCAGACTGAAAAACAAATGAAAGAGTACCAGCAAAAAACTGAAGGTATTGGTCTGAAACTAGAGATAAATAAGAATGTTGGGCAATTATGTCAGTATTCTTGAGATCCCTTTGTTTATCCATGACACAACACCCAAAGGCTTAAGATTATGTCTCAGTTACAAACCTCCTTGGGTCTTTGAAAAGTCTGTGAAAGCAACCAACAGGGTGGACCATTCTGCAGTCCCAGAGCAAAGTGGCATGCATCATGTCCATGCACATAAATTGTTAAAACAAGATGGTCGTTTACTTGCCACAGGCCTTGGCAAGGAATGTATCCCATAAGTCTTCTAGCTGCTTTCTGCCAAAAGTCTTTAACACAACACCCAAGATACCCTCACCATTCATCAGCCTGAGAGCTGCCTCCTGTAAGGCATCAAGTAAACATCAAGACAGTTTACTGTGAGGTTGCTAACCCTCAAGTATAAAACTGGATTACTCTGTCATCAGTCATGTGGATCATTATTGGGTTCTGCCCTTTAAACAGACTTTTCTGGTAAGTCACTCCAATTGTCATGATTCAAAATATTTCAGCCCTCCAGCCCTTTGAGGGACCAGGCCTCAGGACCTCTTCTGGGAAGTGGTATAAAAACACCATTGGAAGCCAACAAACAAAACAAAAGGACTGCCAGAATAAAGACTGCCTGGTACCTATGGAAATAACAGCCTGCATATAGAGCATGGGCTACGTATGGAGAGAAGAATGACTCATATGTCTCAACCACACTTACTCTTGTGAAACTATTGCTTAGTGAAATAGACCTACAAAAGGAGGAGCTGTGATTGTGAGCCTCTAGAGCTTCACTGACACTAACCCTCCCCTGGTGTCTGGGCCAACAGCTGGTTCCAGGACCAGTGATTTTCTGTTTATTCTATTTTCCTTTTTTTTTTTTTTTTTTTTTTTTTTAATTTTTTTTCTTTTTTTTCCCCTCTTCTTTCTTTTTCTATTTTTCCTCTTTTTTCTTTTCTTTTCCTTTTTTTCTTTTTTTCCTTCCTTTCTTTTCTTTTCTTTTTTTTCCTTTTCTTTTTTTTATTTCTTTTTTTTCCTTCCTTTTTTTTTCCTTTTTTTTTCTTTTTTTTTTTTTTCTTTTTTTTTTCTTTTCTTCTTCTAATAAGAAGTAATGGAAGGCCTATGTCAAATTTTTTTTTAGATTGTGCAGCTTGAACATGGTTGAAAATGTGACTTCTATAGTTTAAGTATCAGACTTTATGATTGCTCAGTATAAGCCATATCTAATAACAGAAGTATCAGCTTTTATGAGTTGTTCTTTTGGTAGTTTTAATTAAATCCTATGTGCAAATACAGACCTTGATTCTTATCTCACCTTAATCCAGTCAAGGGGGATCTGATGGTCAACCATTTTCTTTGACAGTATCATTTTAATCACTCTTCACAGAATGACCAGGTCTGAGATTAAGGTTGGATCCAGCTGCTCCTAAGCTCCTCTTTGAGAAGGACTTTGGAAACATAGGGAGTCAATCTGTTTCTCTAAGAGTGCCCTGTCCAGGTCGTGACAAACTCTTGAACACCAAGAGTACAAGTGTATAAGATTAATATCAGTCTGGATCAAGCTGCATCATTTTTGAAACAAATTTTTACCGACAGGTATCTTTTACCTTACCCTTGGAATAGCCAAACTTAATAAAAATGGAATTTCTATGCTCCTCATGTGAGATGTCTTTATCACTCTTTGCTGAACTGTGCCACTTTTTAGAAAAAGATGGACAGTGCCCCTTGCTTGATGTGGGAGAAGGTGGTCATATGCATGCACAGCTATGTACAGAATCAATTTTGTGCAGAAGATAATTGCTCCCCTGTGTTTAGCACTGCTGTCCCACATATGTTCTGACAGTGGCATAATGATCAGTGAGTTACCTCATTACTATGCAGATATACTCACTGGTGCTGCTTCTTTGTCATCTGTAGTTGCCCTGGGAGACAGTCTGTGGAAAATATGACAGATTCTCTTTTTTATCCCATAGTACATTTCTTGGCTTTTGACATCGCGATGGGTTTTCTTACTGGGACAATATTGGAAGACCATGCCAAAGAGAACATGCCAAAGTATCATATCGTCATTTTTTTTTCCTGCCTATTAACTACATGGTTTTGCCTACTGCAGTTCCCCAAATTATGTCCATATGTTGTGCAGGAAAATGACAGTTCTAAGGGACCCAAATCATGCCAAAGAGTACTGTCATT
The DNA here is from genome assembly GCA_023637945.1 of Phaethornis superciliosus. NCBI lineage: Eukaryota > Metazoa > Chordata > Aves > Apodiformes > Trochilidae > Phaethornis > Phaethornis superciliosus. The sequence goes on along the minus strand of JAJQWJ010000001.1, from coordinate 152,999,510 downwards.
CAACAGCATGGAGAGTGGTGTTCCAGAACCTGAGCATATTGCTCAGAATTATTTAGTGTAGCTTTAGCCTCCATAATCAGAAGAGGCTCAGATCACCCTTAGAAGTGACCTAGTATTTTTTTGGGGTGGTTTCAGATTGGACCATGGTTTCTCATCACTGTTATTTGATTTTTTTTTTTAATGAAAACACTCCAATGGAAATTGATAACAGGTTATTTTATAGTATCCTTCTATCAATACATCTACACATGAATAAGTAGTAATTGCAAAAATAAACGTGCTGTGTTATTCATTATCTCAGTGATACTATGTTCTGATTTTCACCCATCCACATTATGCAAAATGAATTGCAATCCTTTTGCACCAAAACAGGTTTTGGAATCAGAATTTTCAGGGTTGGAAGGGACCTTTAAGTTCACAAAATCATAGAATCAGCTGTGTTGGAAAGGACGTCTAAGATCATCAAGTCCAACCCTTGATCCACTACTCCTATTGTTACTGGGTATCTAGTTCCAATCCCCCTGCCACTCCCACTAGATCAGGTTGCTCAGAGCCCTGTCCAACCTGGACTCAAAAACTTCCAGGGATGGGGCTTCCACCACCTCTCTGGACAACCTGTGCCAGTGTCTCACCACCCTCATGGTAAAGAACTTCCTAACTTCCAATCTAAATCTATTTTCCTCTAGTTTGAATCTATTCCCCCATATCCCTATCACCCCCTGACATCCTAAAAAGTCCCTCACCAGCTTTCTTGTAGCCCCCTTCAGATACTGGAAGGCTGCAATAAGGTTTCCTCAGAGCCTTCTCCTCTCCAGACTGAAGAACCGCAACTCTCCCAGTCTGTCTTCATAGGAGAGGTGCTCCAGACCTCTGATCATCCTCATGACCCTTCTCTGAACATGCTCCAGCACATCCATGTCTTTCTTGTAATAGGGGCTCCAGAACTGGATGCAGAACTCCAGGTGGGGTCTCACGAGAGCACAGTAGAGGGGCAGAATCACTTTCCTCGACCTGCTGGCCATGGTTCTCTTGATGCAGCCCAGGATCCAGTTGGCTTCCTGGGCTGCAAGTGTACTCTGATGGCTCATGTTGAACTTCTCATCCACCAGCACCCCTAAGTCCTTTTCCTCAGGGCTGCTCTCAAGCCAGTCACTGCCCAGCCTATATCAGTGCTTGGGATTGCCTTGATCCAGATGCAGGACCTTGCACTTGGTCTTGTTGAACTTCATGAGGCTGGCATGGGCTCACCTCTCCATCCTGTCAAGGTTCCTCTGGATGGCATCCCTTCCCTCCAGAGTGTCAGCTGCACCACACAGTTTGTTGTCATCAGTGAACTTGCTGAGGGTGCACTCAATGCCACCATACATGTCATCAGCAAAGATGTTAAACAAGACCTGTCCCAGAGTTGATCCTGGAGGGACTCCCCTGTTCACTGGCCGCCACTTGGACATGGACCCATTGACAGCCACTCTTTGGGTGCTGACACCAAGTCAGTTCTGAATCCACTGAGTGGTCCACCTGTCAAGCCCTTGTTTTACCAGCTTGGAGATCAGGATGCTGTGTTGGGACTGTGCTGATTCTTAAGGCTAGCAAGGGCTCCAGAGAAAGCTCTTTGAATTGCCTTGTAGTTCTACTGCAACACTGCTTGTATGCTACAGCAGCATCTTCCAATAGAATTTTTTTCTAATAGAAATAGAAAGAACTCTAAATAGTATTTTTTTCTTGAAAAACAGGCATCATATCCAGCAAGATATGGTAGAAAAAGGTTGATGAGGCCTTGTTTGTTCAGCTGGCTGCCCTATTCTGCCTCCATTCTTTTTGATGAAGATAGGAGGTCATTCATCACTGAAGAGCAAACTTATACATGACACTTTTTGACAGCAGTCCTGAAAGTTCACTATTCCTAGAACCCTTAGAGCTAGTTGGAGTGACTTAAAGAAACAAACAAAACCCTTCAAAAACTAAAGCTCAAGAGTGAAGTTACTAAGAATTGAGAGTGACCAAAGTTACTCAGTATTATTCATCATGTTATTTCTGTTAAGTCAGGCATATATCATATGAATAAATAATTTACCACTTAAAAAAAATTGTTTAGAAGAGAGTAGAAGAAAATTCCTTTACTGTAGTATAGACATGCTTTACGTATCTTATGTCACATTAGATACTGATATTTTTTCATAACCATCTCCTTTTCCTTTCCCAAAAGGTGTTCAAAAATATTTACTGTCCCATGGATACATGATCTTAAAAAGAAAACAAATGAAAGGAAAAAAAAAAAAAAAGGCTGTCTGGTTTACCTTAAAATTTTTCAGAGGAAATGGTTTTTATCCTCAGAACAATACTAGTCATGTAATATGTTTACATTTTTCTGCCACATAAAATTGCATGTTAAATATGTGGAAATTACAATCTTCTTTTCATTTTCGGTAGTCTGTTTCTTAGATTTAATTTTTCAGTCATGAATAGAAATGGTCTTGGAACTGGTGTGTCCATGCACAAATGGAATTAGATTGCTTCTAAGCTAGAGGCTGTTAAATGTGCAGCTTGAGTCAGATTCCTTTTTTTTTTCGTTTGGTTTAGTCGCATCAGCAAGAAAGGGTTATATCAGGTTAAAAAATATTTTCCTGATTAGTATAGGAAGGTCTAAATGACTGCATAATATGCATGTAAAAAAGAAGTTGGTGCACCATGCAGAAATATATTAGATTGATTTACAAACTGTATTATATACACTGCAGTATTGCAGTAATACCAATCAGTGATGGATGACAACTTCTGAATTTTGTTTCCACTGATTCTGGTATTTTGCATTACATTCATCTCAAGTTTTATAATCCTCTTAAACTTTGAGGGCATATTACCACAGTCATGTTTTGAGGTATAGTCACTGAGCTAGAACTCTTTTTTTTTTCTCTCTAATTACTGCTTCACATTTCAGTTGCACTCTCAGGATGTTCAGTTTCTGTTCCTTGGGAGACTTTTAACTTTTGGTGGGGACCTCAGTGTCAGGGAGATGGGCTCATTTGTCTTAAAGGAAGTCATGTCTTGGAGAAAAATCTATGGCAATACCTGTGTCTATAAATACAACACTACCTCAGGAGAGTGAAGAGTGAAACCAGCCCATACGGGCAGGATGATTTTCCTTGTAGCTCCTGCCACCCTTCTCTGCCCACTAAAGCAGGTGACTGGTGTCCCTGGCATCATTCCAGCTCTAGGGAGAAGGACAAGGAAGCAAGGATGAGCAGGAGCCAGGGCAGATGGCCAGTTTTGCGATGAATCTGTGATGAACCCTACAGTTTTGTGATTTTCTTGATTGCTCTCACTTTAATATTTGTTATTATAAAGGGAAAATAAGCTGTACACATAGAAATATCCTTATTGAAATAAGGAAAAAAAAGTTGAAAGTATGAAGGAGTGAGACTACTGATATTTTTTCTCTTTCTGTATAACTACTTACAAAAACAACTCCATGAAAAATGTGAAGAAATATCCCACTCGTATGTGGACTTGGAAGCAATCCCCAATATGTGTGATTTTTCCAACATGCCAAAATGTGGCTTCTTGTACAACTGAAAATTATTAAGCCTATGTGTGAATCTTGTCTATTTTTTTCACGTGTCTGTTTAAGTGATAAAATATTTTATAAATATCAAAACTAATCAAAATGGTATATTTTTACAATGTTGAAAAAATAAAAAAAAGTTTTAAATAGTAGGTTTCTGAAGATATCTCCAATTTTTATGGGTAGATAGTGTCTGTAGTATGAAAATGCCCTGATTACTCCAGATTTTCATATTTATCAGAGACATTCAGAGCTGCAAAACTTAACTTCTACGTAACTATCATTTATTAAATTCTAAGGTAAATACAATTTTTTTTAAAAAACTCTCACTAGAAGTAAAGATTTCATTTTTTTCTTGTCTCAAGAGAAGAACTGAGTGGTGGTTAATGTGAATGATTCATTGGACAATTCAAATGATGAACCTGATATGAAAATTTTCTAATTTTATCACGACATCTGGAATGTCATTTCAGATTGATTCTACCTTTTATCTTCTTCTGCTACTTAGGAATTATTTTATTACTACACAATTTCATTCTCATCTAAACATGATGTTACAAGGAATAAAAAACAGGTAATTCAGTAAAGAAAGCAAGTTCGTATTCTCTAGACATGTTTGAATAAGGATTAGTTTACTGTTTATTGTTAAACAAATATTTAGAGAATTTAGTAAAGTTCCCTGTTATTAAAGATACAGCTGCCAAAAGTTCTATTTCAATGCTTGCACACCTTCATCTTCTCTTCTTTTTAAGAAAGCTACAGTTGGGGTTATATGTATTTTGCAATTGATAGCATGAGATTACAGCACAGCAGCAATGTTACTTTCAGCTCTGAGTTCTCCTGTTGTATAAGTACACAAGTTCCCTACGATGTGTCCTTTAAAAAAAAAAAAAAAAAAAGTGGGAAATTGTGGTTGATTCTTCTTTCAAAGGGCATTTTCACACAGAAGAAACAAAACCAACCCTGTAGTTTAATTTTAAGTCCCAGTTGCATCCATTCTGAATATCTTACGTTTATTCTAGTTAACCATCATTCAGTTCTTCCTTTGAGACAAGAAATACTAGTATAAACTCTACCTTTCATGTGAGTATTTTAAACAAATTGAGCCTGCATCGAACGTATTAAATGATAGCGGCCTTGATTGTGGTTTTTACATTTCTGAATGCTTCTGCTAAATATGAAAATCTGGAGTGATCAGAGCACTTTTCATATTTATTTTCTCAGAGAATATCTACACATAAAAATCAGAGAGGTACTCAGAAACCAACATTTTTTTTTTTTTTTAGTATCTTTGAAAAAATCTCAGCACTTTAGAAATGAACTACCTTAGTCCAGATTTATCATTGGTGCAAAGTCTTACTGGATGTCAATAAATAGTGGTTTTATACTTGGGATCAATATTGCATTGTTCATCATCTTCATCAATGATCGGGATAATGTGTGGGTCTGGCATGAGCATTTTTTTTTACCTGGTGGTGTATTACAAATCGTTATATACACAAATTGTTCTTTAAAAAGTTTGATTGTCCCTTTAAGCTAATTTTACTTCCTCTGAAATGGCCTCATAGCTTTACATTGCACTTCCACAAAATACTATCAGGTTTTTATGCTTTTTTGGGGGGAAAATGATGCCTTTTTTCTCTTTTTAGTAAGGCAGATAAATTTTCAAATTTATTTTATGATGTCCATATAGGAAAAAATATAAAAAGAATAGGTAGCACAGACAAAAAGAATTTATGAGACTGAGGACAATACAGGAATTAAACTACAGAATTTAGCACAATGCAGAAATTTTCACTACTGTGTAAGAAAAACATGATTTTTATGCTGAGAGCCAGAATAATCAACATTTTACCACAGATTTGCAGATGAAAACTAAATGGTGAAATTGTGTCTCTCATAAAAATATTTTCATTGCTCTTATTTTTCCTTATTTATTTGAGTTGCATCACATAAAATTGCTATCAAATTACTGAAATTACTTTTTTAAAAGCAGTAATTAGGATTTCCTAGCAAAGGAATGTATGCTCAGCAGACCATCTGGCATGGGCTCAGAGTCAGCAAATGTTTGTGATCAAGGAAAAGGACTAAATAAAAACCTAACAATATTTAGAATATTTTGAATGAGTTTTGCACCTATGCTCATATGGTGGTGAACATCTAATGTATCTAATTCTCAAAGTACTGATTTGGTTTGGACAGACAACATGAAAGACAACCTGAGATTGAATGTGATAATGAATTTTCTTGTCACACTGTTGTTTTCAGTCTTGTCTTTCCAACAGTAAAGTACCTTTTTTTTTTTTTTTTTTTTTTTTTACTTTAATTGGCTCAGAACTGATAATTCTTAGAAAAGAGAATCTATAAAAGACTTAAAAAGCTATTTTCTTATACTGCATACCATCTGACACCAAAAAAACCTAACTAAATAGGAAGACTGATCAAGCAATTAGTCTTTTTATGGTTCTTAGAATAGACATTTTGACTGATGTAAGAATCTGACATTCCTTTTGTGGGATTAAGAACTGAAGTGAGCTGAAAGTAAGTATACAGAAAAGCTAACAAATTTACCTGGACAAGCTTATTTTTTCATTCCTTTTGCTTGAATGAGTAAGCATATGTTGAACATTTCTAAGCTATCCAATATGCCTGAATATAAGAAGAGAGGGGAAAAAAAATTCTTTCAGATACAGCCCTAAGTACTTACAGATAACACACAGTACTATGCTTTTTTGCTTGACAAGTCCAAACTGTTTAGAGACTCTGTGAGATATTGATTATGAAGTTTGATCCAGTCTATGAGGTGAAACTATGAATTTACTCCTGTAGTGCAGCTATCTTCAGTCATATTAGGTCCTACAGATAGAATGGTTCTGCCAATGAGCAAATATACTAGAATATCTTAAATGCAACTTTGAAGAAAAAAAAAAATATAGGAAACTGCTGAGAAGCTTTATTAAATCTGGATTGGTTAAAATTAGGGGTGCAATAATTTTAGTGATTCCAATATAAGACTAAAAGCTGCAGCAAAGTTTTACAAAGTATTGTGTGAAAGTAGAGGAAAGGCTTGGTTTATGATTATTTACCTACACAGTTAGGGAAAAATCTTCTAAATTCATGTGAATATCTTGGACATCAGATTCACATAGTCACAATTCATAATCCAAGTATTTCCCAGAGTATCCTAAGAAAAGTATAAACCAAGTAATAAGCAATTTAGTGTCAGAAGACACAGATGAAGCTACGATACTCAACACATTCTTTGAATCAGACTTCATCAAGGTTTCTGGGTCCTCCGTGCTTAGACACAAGATTTAAGGTGGAGAGGAAGTGCCAACTGTGAATGAGTTTTGGTTCAGGACTCAGTTCATACTAGTCCACCACACTTCACAGGCTGCAACTATGGGTGATGAATGAGTTTGTCAGTGTCCCTCCAAAGCTCCTGTCAGTCGTCTTCAAAAAGCCATGGAAAACAAAGAATAACCTCAGTGACTGGAGAATGGAAAATGTTACACTCGTTGTAAAGAAAGTCCAAATGACAACTTGAAAAACTATAGAGTGATCAGCGTTACTGGACTCCCTGGAAAATTCTCAGTGAGTCCTCTGGGAACAGTCAGAATGTATTTTTACCACAAGTAAATAATTCCTGACCAAACTAATTCCTTCTGTGATAAAATAACTGGATTTGTGGATGAAAGGAGAGCAATGGATGCAATTTATAGCTAATTTAGCAAGGCTTTGACACTGTCTCAGGTAACATTCCTGTATAGAAATTATGATGTATTTGCCTGGATAGGTGGAAAAATCAATAGGCAAAAACCAGTCATATGGCAGGGCTCAGTGGATTGTAGTTAATGGGCTGGATATCAGTAATAAGAAACATGGCAGTTTAAATGGAAGTATGTCCAGTTTCCTAGTTATGCAGATACTAACTGGAAAACTTGTGAGAAAACACTTGTGAATGTGATAATGTAAATTTTGTTGTCTAGATTGTTGTACTTTCTCCTGCAAGGGCAGTGCAGTCTCAGAGCAAGAGACTGCCATCTAAAAATGCCAGGAAATCTATAATCTAATGCACTCTTCTTTTCCTTTTCTTTATGATTTCATTACATGTGGACTGTAACACTAATTCCCTTTGTGTTGTTCCTCTTTATTATGTTACACAAATATACGCATTTTGATGTTGAGAAGGTTGTGTCTTAAAAGATATTTATGCATAATGATGTGAACAAATAGAGTAAAAAGCTTTCTATATTTTTTCAATTTCGTTTTGGTTTTTTTACAGAGTATCTATATGACACCAACTGAAATTTAACTTCTACTTTGATAAAGGAGAAATGGCAATAAAAGTCCTCTTCACCACTGTACATCTTTTTCTTAGTGGTTTTCTTCTCTTTTAAAGAATGTTTTCTTAAGTGTTTCCACTTCACTTCCCTCAATAAATTTTCCTTTTCACTCTTTGCTTGCACATCCTAACTTAATTCCAGTTTCCCTGACAAAAAATTTGAGTTGAGAGTTCTACTTGATGGGCAAGATAACAACAAAGAGCCATTAGAGACAAAAGCGGTTTGTATATCATTAGCAGAAGCAGAATCCCTTGATCTATCTCTAGGTCTATACTAGGATTTTCCCTTTGGAGATTTTCCTTGGTAACTTTATGATTCAGTTTCACAAAATTTGAGTAATATGTTGATAGAATGTCAGAAAATACCTGAGAAGGAAAAAAAAAAAACAAAAAAGGAAAGTAGCATTTGAGATCTTCAGATAATATAAATCAATATTATGCCATCTAGTTTAACAGAACTCTGTTGATTTAAGAAATTACTTCAGCACATATATCCACTGTCTGCAGAGAAAAACATCCATGAAACAAACTGAAAGACGGGAAGTAGGCAAAAAACTAATTATAAGATTCTGTGTTTACAAAAATAGTTTTCTCGCTGACTTTAGAAAAGAATAATAGCACAGTAGTATTTGTATGGTGAATAATTAACCTTTTTATTTACAGTAACACATTATTTTGCTGAAAGTGTGAAACCTTCAGAATAACAACTTTCTTGCTTTGAGATTAATATTTTATGTGTGGAAATTTATGGAAAACCTAAAGTAAAACACATGAATTTGTGTCAGTGAGAAAAAGAGAGAAGCTGATTAGATCAAGAACAAAAAATATGTTTTTAAACTATACATTATTAAGAATGGGGGAAAAATATAAATACCTGAGTTGTTTCAGGGATTACCTCTGAAATACCTTAGAAGACAGGTTTGTAACAGACTTAAAGAGGTCACTAAGTCCACCCCCAACCATACAGGGAAATACACTATTCACGGGCTATCACAAAATGGTTTTAATTAGAAGAGACCTTAAAGATCATTCAGGCTGAATACCCCTGCATGGGCAGGGACACCTCCTTCTACACAAGGCTGATCAAAGACCCATCCAACCTGGCCTTGAATCCTTCCAGGGATGGGGCATCCACAGCCTCCCTGGGAAACTTGTTCCAGTGTCTCACCACTCTCATAGGAGAGAATTTCTTCCTAATGTCTAACATAAATCTTCACTTTTCCAATGTGAAGCCATTCACGCTCATCCCATCACTAAATGCCTTTATAAAAGCCCTTTCCCAGCTTTCTTCTAGGCCCACTTCAGGTACTGGAGAGCCTCTATAAGGTCTCCCTGTATACTTCTCTTCTTCAGATTGAACAACCCCAACTTTCTCAGTCTGGTTTATCTGTTCTACCTGTTGAGAAAGTGATTCACACCTAAATTCTGACAACTGGAAATCACATGGAAAGATGTAGTTGGCAAGCTTAGTATTTAGACTTCAGTCCACAAAATATTTGCAGTTACTGATGCAGAAACAACAAAATGTGTTATAGCTAATTTTAAAATTTATATATTGTTTATTTATAATTGTTAGTGTTCAGTAAATTCTATTTAATAAAATTATTTTCTGATCATTTTTTCTGATCTCATAATTCTACCTCATCTGATTATGCATCATTGATTCTCAAGATTGCACTTTATTGTAAGTTCACATTGTAAAATGTCATCATGTAAGATGACATTTAATTAAAACAAAAGGTCCTTTATCAGTACAGCACTAATGAAGAAGAAACTGTTTTTAAACAGTGTGTAATGATGCTGGAGATTTCTTAAGAAAATTCTATCCGTAGCTACTAGGCTGAATGTGCTCCTGGTGGAGTTACCATATTTCAGGTCAGGGGTCTTTTTTTGCTTTATATCAATTTTTAGAACAGGGTCCAGAGGAAGAACTATCAAAAACCTCTCAAAACATTTTGGAGCAATTAAGAAAAGAGTGAAGATGCTGCCTGTTTATTAATGTACACTAACAATTCCCAGTGGTTTTGTAATTATTAATTAAACCTTATGCATGGTGTCAGCCAATTTTTCAAAATAACTGTTGTGAAAAAAATTGATATTTAACAGTAGAAGCCTAATTGTCTAGTGTTTTTAAGATGCTTTTGTTCTAAGAGATGTGCTCCTAGTTATTCAGAAGTCTAGTTCTTTTGAATGAACAACAGCAAGTTTTCTTATGTAGATATGGGAACAAGCTAATTAAAATTTGTTCCATGTTTTTCAAAATATTTTGCAAGAGAATAAGGAAATTGCACGAATGCTTATAATCAGCTGTTGCTTAGCATGTCACAAGAACATAATAGGGTAAGTAAATAGTCACAGAACCACAGAATCACCCAATGTTAGCGCTTGGATGGGACCTTGAGAGATCATTGGGTCCAACCACACTGCCAGGGAAGGATCACATAAAGTAGGTCACACAGGAATGCATCCAGGCAGGTTTTGAATTTCCTTTTTAAAAAATTTTCTTTCTCTGTAGTGGTGGTCTTAATGGAAAATATTTTTTCTACTATCATTTATTCAATTTAATATAATTAAGATAAGCAAATATAAGGCTTCTCTCTTACCCCATAATCAATGTAAATGACCTTTTGTTTTTAAGGACCAACACCCTTTGTCAAATAATTATATGAATTCATGAATACATATGAATTCATGAATACATGAATTCCACATCAAGGAAAGAGCTGAAATTTGTATTTCAAAGGATATGCTAAGATTATAAATAAAATTTTATCTGAAATTAATTAAAAAAGTGTTGTATCACTTCTCACTAGTTATTAGTGTTGTTTGTTGCCTTCATGCCAACTTATTTTTCTTTATCTGGAGCATAAAGTGTTCTATCTTTGACTTTGCCCATTGCCATAATTCCTGATAATGGGCTTTAACTGCAATTTGTAACTAATGATTCTCTTCACTTTTAAAATGTATCTTAATGTTATGTAGTACTATAACCAAGTCAAATATATTCACTAGCTTCAAATTTAATTCTTTCTTCCCTTAGAAAACACATGGTCAATATGAAAATGTATAACTACCTTTTAGAAACAATATCTATTAACCTGTACAATTAAAGCAGCTTTTATCTTCAGTGTTATTTTACATATTTGTTTTCTTTTGAAAGTTGCTGTAAATTACTATAAATGTCAAACTATACCATGGCTAACTACTCTCCTAAAGTCAAAATCTGTTAGTTGCTTAAAACTTTTAGATTCTGTTCTGGAGCCACATTCTCTTTTAGAATGCCATCACAAGCGTCAAGGACAGATTTCTAGCTATTAGTTCATATAACTTTCCTTTTAAAACTTCAATTAAGATGTCATTAAGATACTCCCTAGTACATCCCCTTACTGTCTGTTTTCTTCTACAAAGCTAATGCCAGGCTTTCTGACATCTTTTTTTTTTCTTGCTAAAGGTGGATGATGAAATTACTTCTTCACTTCTCACCTTTTTTCCAGACTTGCTTTTCCCTTTTTCCTTGCTTTCTTCCCCTCCCATCCCTGAAATGATACCTCAAACCTGAGATGATTATTGATGTTTAATTTTTTTCCATGTTTAATCAGATTTTATCAGTAACTATATTTTAGATATTGTGCTATTTCACCTATGATATACAATAAATAGAAAAGGTAAAAAAACCCTTGCATCCAAAGTGGAGCTTATAGGCTTACAAAGTGATAATACCAAAAAGGCCTGATGTCAAAAGTGTGTATGCGTGTGTATGTTTGCACTTGCATACCTTTTTTTGACTGTCTGAGAATCATATTGAAGCTTCAAATATTCTTCATGCCTGTTCTAGATAGCATCTCACAATAGCACTTGATAGCTTGGAATTTCATAAAGGTCCCTCTAACTCATGAAGAACAGCTTACAAATCTAATAACACTTTTCTATTATAAAACAGACTGGTAACTATGACTGATCATACCCAGTAATGCTTACACTTGCTGTGTATGCTTGTGTAGACTGTTATGCATGGCATAAGCTTCTAAGAAAGTGAAACGCTGTTAAAAATATTGCAATTTAAGTTCTCAACTGTTTCCATAAACTTGAAATAAATCTCCAGTGCAATTCAATCTGTAAAATTAGAGGACACAATGCAGAATAAAACAAAACAAACTTTTCGAGAACTCAGACTTGTTGAACATTTTCAGTTCTAAATTTTTATTAAATGTAGAGTAAGTACCATTAAAATTTTGACATTTACTGCTGATGGTAGTTAAACTTCATATGGTATTTGCAGTACTCCCCACTCCAAGCATAGGGGAACTGCAAATGTGTCCCCAATGGTAAATATTAGAGTGTGATAAATGTCAAGACTTTAATGGTTCACTGTAATCATTATGTGATAGATTCTCACCACTTAGCCTAGCGCAGGTAATATTTTGCTTCATGAAGAATATCACTGATTTTAGGAAGTCTGTATTAATGTTAGTACAAGAAAAACCTCATCTTTGTATACATCTAATGCAAATTTAAAGCCAAAGAAATATTCCATAGTACGTCCTCATATGCCATTCAGCTTTTCTTTAGAATGTTCTTTTATAAACTCACTTCTGAAATAGGAAAGTCCACTAAAACATAGTCTAAGGTAATGTCTGCTTACTATAGTGTAGGGAGATATGAAAATGAATGGCTTAGCCCTGAATTTGATCTAAAAGACTCTCTTGGTGGAAGAATTTTTTATTTTTTTTTTTTTTCTCTGGATTTTGACTAATGTGTTATGTATAAATAGCAAAGGATGTTTTTTGATGGGGAAGGAACAGAGGGGATGTAGGGTTGAGGTCTGTAGCAGATGGTCAGAGCCACAGCAGTCACAACCAGTTCCAGCCAGCTCAGCAATGACAAGTTAGAGGACTTTGTGGCATCTCTGTGACAATGTAATCAACAAAGCATCCTATTCTGGGCTACTGATTCCACTTCTGAGATGCCCTTTTCAAGAGAGACAGGGAACTATTTGGGAGAGTCCAGAGGAGGGTGAAAAGGATGTCTGAGGGTTTAGAGCATCTCTGCTATGAGGAGAGCCGAGAACTGGGACTCTATCCTGGAGAAGAGAAGGATGATGGGAGACCTTATTAAAGAGGCTGAAGCCTGTGGAAGACCCATGCAAAAACAAGTATATCCCTCTAGAAACTGTGTTCCATGGATTAACACATGTGACAGCAGGCAAACCTCCAAGAACCAGGAAATGTGTCATGTGGAGGAACCACTCCAGAGAATAGGAACAAAGTAAGAAGTAAAGAGCAGGAGATAAAAAAAGAGTGAGAAACAAGGAGTGGCAGAAAGAAGCAGCTATATACTGACCTGAACATCCAGTGCCATTTGTTGCTTCATTGTTGGGGACTGAGCGTAACCTGCAATGAAAATAGGAGGGGAGGTGTCTGAAATGAAGGAATGCTGACTAACAAGAGGGGAGGAGAGATGTTTGAAGAGAAGTGAGTCTGGGAGTGAAGTTTAGCCTGGGGAAGATGAAGGAAATTTATTTTTCCATAAGTATTTAAATATTTGTCTCCTGTTGTTGGTTAACCTGAGTCAGCAGGCAAGCCCAACACATCTGCTTGCTCACTTTCCCTCAGTATGACTGGTAAAGACAATCAGATGGGTAAAAGTAAAAAAAAAAAAAAACCAAAAAACTTGACGGCTGAGATAAAGACAACTTAATAGATAAAGCAGGATCCTCTCTGAGGGAGTTTAGAAAGCAAGGGAGTCCGGTCCAAATCTCCCTGGGTCGACCCCCACTCTGGGGATCCTTACCTGTGCCCACTCTGCAGGATGTAGAGATGTGCCCAGTACATAGCACATGATAATTTGTTTGGTCCCCACATCTGGGGAGGCGTGCTCACTCTGTGAGATGTGACAGTGCTGCACCCACCCTGTGGGGCATGACATTTGCTAAATACTTTGAGCTCCATTATAAGAAAATACAGTTTCCATGGTGAGATCATTGGCTTGACACTTAGTGCAGTCACAAAATTTTGTATCAGAAACTGTTTCCACAGAAGGAATAGCACTCACTAAATCTCTGTGCGTTCGAAAAGAGAGGTTACAATAGCCCTTGGAAGCCACAGGCTAATCTGTCCACTGCATTAAGTGTAAGCATATATGAAAGGAAAAAAAAAAAGGAAGATTATTTTTACACTTGTGTTCTACTCTGAAATAAATTTTTCAAAAATGTAGGTCCTTATTCAGAAATCCTGCAATAAAACATATTTCAGTCATCTGAAGTAACCTGAAAAGCAATTATTTTTTTCCTTTTAATTGTTTTGATATCTTTCTACTCCCTAATTTTATAATAGAACTGAAAATACAAGATAAATTTAGTATGAATTTTTAGACTGAAGTATTGTAATCTAAAAGTGTAGTGAAGAGAAAGACTACTTGGTAAGTATATAGGCCTTGTAGATCTTGTTTAGCTATTACAATGTATCAGAGTTTTATTTAAATTTGATGTCGTTATTTATTTTCTGACAAAAAAAGCTAAACTCACTAGGTTAAGAATATTTGATGAGTTTCTCTCTAGCCTTCTGCATGTATCTTTATATTTTATATATTACATTTCTTCTGTTTATATTGAAGATGAGAACTAAAAATGTAATGCCTCAAGGTTAATTTTGTTGTCTTATGTTTTTACTAGAGGAATTCCCTAAAGCAAAGTGATTAGGGTGCTACAGTTGTGCAGATCTGTAAGTAGAAATGATCTTTCAACTCCAAGCTTGTCATCTGAAATAATAACCTCATGAGTGGAAACTTGAAATTTAGTCTCTCATTGCCATTTTATGTCTTATCTTCCACATAAAAATATTACAAAACATCCATTCATTACACAAGCATGCAGTATGCTATTCAGTAAATACAATGCAATAAAGTAGAAGATATATTAATGCAAAATAATAGTTGACATTTAGCACACACAAGTCAGTATAGTCAAAGTTATAGTTCCCAAAGAAACCATATCTCATCTCCCTTGCATAAACATATTCTTTTAATATACGTTCACAAGTGGCTGAATTATGGTTTCCATGGGAACAATATCTCTGTACATACATATTTATAATTTCTTTATGTAGAACACTCAATAAGAAATTGCTGTTATTAATAACATCAATTTCTTGGACCCCAGCAGAACATTCATAAAAGTGGAATAAACACTGTAAGCACAGAGCTGAGAAATAGTTTCCCTTACACTTGTATTTAGGATTCTGTGACTGCCAGTCTAAACTTCTCCCTTTGGTCTTAGCTGATGATATTTTTCCTTTGTTGCTGGAGTCTGCTTATGGTTCTCATCAGATCATGGAGTTTGCTGCTCAAATATTCAAAGAATCCACTGTTAGATGTAGGTTATCATTCATGGATGTGGTAAGATAGACAGTAGAGGCTTCATAATTTTTGAAATTTAAACTGTGACACTGAAATAGCTAATGTGTGTTTTGAAAAAGAGAAAACCTCTAGTTTCAAAGGTTTTTGTTTTGCAGATTGAAGAGGACATGGCTTAACAATGTGCTTGAAATACGCCAAGTAACAAGGTGCATTATGCTATTTTGCTGCTGAGAAGGAACAGGTAACAGTACATTTTCAATAACAAGAAATTGTAATTTTGCACTTGTGTAATATATAGAAAGACATCTAGTCAAATATAGAAAGACAAATAGTCAAAAAGCATTATTGTCAAAGCTTGATAATTAAAATTTTCTTCAGTTTTCTTTTTTTTCTGTTTTTGTTTGTTTGTTTTATGTTTCTTGATGTTTTTTGTATTGTATTTTTCTTATTTAGGGGTAGGTAATTCTCCGGGTTTCACTGAAAGATTTAAAATTCCTTGTTGCTCATGCTTAGGGAACTTTTATCTACTATTATATAAAAATATATTTTTAAGACAGTTGTATGTAATCTGTTTCAAAATTCTGTTTTCAAAATGATGTTTCAAAAGTGGAAATATCAGTAAAGCATATAATAATAAAAAAAGATTGTCTTACTATGAGAACACTTGCATTACAGGTCAGACAGGACTTTGAGAAACTTGGTTTAGTGGGAGGTGACCCTGATAATGCAGGCAAGTTGGAACTAGATGATCTTTAAAAAGTCTTCCAACCAAAGCATTAGATGATTCTATGATTCTATACTCTAATATAACTATGAAAATTCTAATATAGTACTTTCTGGGTTTTGTAGTGTTGGGTTTTCTTTTATAAGTTGGTGTGTGAGAAGTGATGAGAATAAGGTATTTTTGCATTTCGTTCTCTCATATATTTATTCTATCTGACACAGTATTGAATATGATGATTTTTATTAAATGTTTCATGTGTAATGATTACTGTGCAACATGACAGACTAAACTCTCCTACTTTGAAATTTAATCCAAAGTTTTGTTTTCAGTTTAATTGTACAATGAACTCATCCCAATTCAGCAAAAGATTTATAAAAACACAGCTGGCCTTTTAGTGAGATTTTTCATTGATTTTTTTTTTCTTTTGAAGAATTCTGGTTGTTAACCACCTTTATATCTTATTTTCAAAAAACCAGAATAAACATGTTCAAGATAGAAAGAAGAATACTTCTATCTAGAAAAATTCAAAGTAGTAAATTTTCCGATTTTGAGTGACGAACTTACAAGGGCTCTGTCAAAGGACTGAAAAAAAGGATCAAAACCTTAGAGATTTACTGAAAAATAAAATTGCAGACTCGTTGGATTCCATGCTCATTACCTTTGACAGAAGTGTAGAGATAGTATGATGGAATGTTTTTGTTGGAAAAGACATTTAAGATCATCAAGTCCAATTGCTAACCTGGCACTGCCAAGTCCACCACTAAAGCACATCTCTAATCTCCACATCTACACATCCTTTAAATACCTCCAGGGATAGTGTCTCAACTACTTTCTTGGTCAGTCTATTCCAATGCCTGAGAACCATTTCAATTGAATAATTTTTTCCTAATATCCAATCTAAATGTCCCCTGCCACAGCCTGAGGCCATTTCCTCTTCTATCACTTGTTACTTAGGAGAAGAGACCAATGGAGAGATACAGGTCAGCTTCCTTTTCTCTAGGCAAAACAACCCAGTTACCACTGCCACTCCTCATAAGATTTCAGTGCTTAAAAAAACAGTGTTGTTGCCATTGACAAAGCAAGAGATATATTACTCGGAAGTATCTTACATACTTAGCATATCCTATGTCTTGACTTAATCTGCTGAGTATTTTAAGGTATTAAGAAAGCAGCAATGTAAAGAGAACAGAAAAACATCACAGAGAAGTCTAATAAAATAGCAGGTTTAATATTTGCTGTAAGGAAGTGCAGCAAGATGATAAATATAGTAGTTTTATATATAAAGGCTGATGTAGATTTGTGGTAACTAGAAACAGAGAGTACCACTGTATTAACTGTTACAATCCGAGCTATTATTTTATATTTTGGTTGTGAGGAAAAATCATCTGCTACTCAGAGATGTCATATGAATTATTTAAGCAAATTACAAAGATTTATTTCAGAGAAAGGAGACCACCTTTAAAAGGAAAAAAACAAGTTTACAAGAGGAGACATTTTACATAAATTAGTCACTTTGGGGAGAGAGTTGTTAAGAAAAGGAAAGAAAAAACAAGAGAGCAATTAAGTTTTATCACCGTCCGCTGGCCCCGGCCTCTGGCTGGAGGGGGGGGGATGCTTGGCTGATGTTCTCTGCTTTTCTTTTCCTTCGCTGGTGCTGTCCCGTAGCTGGAGTGGCAAGAGAAGAGGGAAGAGAGAGCCCACATCTTCTCCTTTTCTCGTGGAGTTTTTATACAGCAAAAAGAGGTTCTGTCTTTTCATAAATCACTGGCACACAGACTTGCCAAAGATGACACACAGATTTTGCCATCCCAAGAACTTCTCTTTTAATTATTTTGATCTTTCAGTCCTTGTTACCTTGCTAAATTATATTATCTTTGTCTTGACCATGTACCAGGAGGTGATCTTGTTGCAAGAGAAATGACTCTTTGTTTCTATGGTTAGTGTATCCGGGGTTGTAAATCATAGCAAATACTAGCCTAGAGAATGTGCTGATTCTGGGGAACAATAATCAAAGAAACTAACAGAGCATTTAGAACATAAGTTAGCTGACACTTAACTAACAGAGCATATAGAACATAAGTAAACCGACACTTTGTACTAGAGATAGAATATGACATATTATGTTCGGGTGGTGGGAAGAAGTTAAACAATAAGCTAGGTAGAAGATTTAAAAGATAGAGATGTCAAGTTATTGTTATTTACATGATTAATGGAACTGTTTTATGATTTAACTGTATGAAACTCTGCACATAACTTAAGAATGTAAAAGGTATAAAAGCTGGAATCAAAATATGGTTCGTTGGACTCCTGACTTGGGACGCTAGTCCTCAGGTTTTCCGGGCCCTTGAAATAAAGCACCGCATAAACTAACTCGGTTGGTTTGTGTCTCAGTTCGGGCAACAATCTGATTAGCAGTCTTATCTTTAGGTGCCTGTTAGGCATGATACAAAACAGAAGCTAGCTAAGTTTGAGGTAAAAATCTGTTAATTGAGAATATTTTTGGAATATTCTTAAAAGAGCAGAAAAAAATACTAATTTGAGAGACATATTTCGTATTTTCAAAGTGTTTACATCAATTAACTAAACAATATTCAGTTATTATTTTTTTTATTTCAATAGTATGTATATAATCTTACATGTTAGATTTGAGACTGAATTTTGTGATAAGATACAACATTTAGTTTTAAGAGGCAAAATATCAATGTTGATGCAATGATACTTCAACAATAAAGCATTGTTTACAATATTGTTTACAATATACAGCATTTGATAGCTGTATAAAACTACATCCTGTCTGAAAATAGGCATATAAGGCTAATGAGTTAGGAAATAAAATGCAATGTTTAAACACAAGTTCTATAAAACTACTTTTTCAAAGATATTTTCAAAATTTATAAACCATCTTGTTTTTTCTAGTTCACAAACTCCTTAGTGTAGATGCATTTCTGTTTAGAATACTTCCTTTCTTGTTAGAAAGAGAAAAAAAATCTTTCATCATGGTTTATTTCTACCTGGCAGGTATAACTTTCCCATAAAGAGCTTTCATATAACTCATCAGAGGATTGAATGTGATAGATGTGTAACTGTCTCTACCTTAACCTCTTTGACAAAAGCAATTAACAATGAACTTTGACGGAAGACAAAAATAATCAGACAAGGCATCAAGATGTGGATAGAAGCTTTCAACTACTGTCTGATGTGAGTCTATGCTCCAAAACTTAGGATAAAAATACTTCACTAAAGACCTAGATTAACAAGATGTGTCAGGACACTGCAAAGTGCAATGAAACTGGCTTACTTAATATTGTTCACATTTCTGGTACATGAGAGAGGAGAGTGACTTTTGAGAAGCAGTAATCTGAATTTAAAAAAAAAATAAAAAATAATACAAGTAACAGTATGATTTAATCTCAAAATTTTAAATTTCCTGGATTATAAAAATGCTACTTGTTCTATTAACCTCCTCTGAAGTTGTCAAAATTTTCAAGACTAAACTCTTAATTTAATAAATGCAATTTTCAGAATACAAAACATAAAAAGTGCCTGTCTTGCAAGAAAGAGAATACTCAATTTAAGGCCAAAGATTGAGCTGAACTTCATAGTTGGCATTGATGAAGTTAAAGAATACTAAGTAGATGTGAGAGACTGAGGCTGAAATGTAAAACCTGCAACTACAAATGACAGTAGACATGTTCAGAACTGTGATTTGTATATGGCACAACATCCAATAACAACAGCATCTAGATCTAAATCAGGATGTAGGCAATGAATGAGATTCAACATACATTACTTTGTAATGCACTGAGAGTAAAAGATATGAAAAGTAGGGAAGTAACCTCTCATATTCACATATATAGAACATTTGTACACATACAGATAACATTTTTTATTTCTTCACATTCTCCAACCTCAGCCACTGTCAGAACTGCATCTTCTAAAGTCCTGCAATATATTTGGATTATACTATTATTATTATTACAGTATAGCAGCACTTAACTTACATGAAAGATTTTGTTTCATATCCTTTCTGTGGAATTGTCAGAGGGAATCCAAATACTAATAGTTAGTGGAGGAGGCCCCTTTTATTCAAAACCACTTACACTTGCAACAAAGCAACAATCAAAAATCAATACCTTGCTGTGAAATTCTTCACATTATATTTTTCCTTATAGAGAGTATGTAAGTGCAGCATATAAGTACATTCCATCTGAAGCCTTGTATAGCATAACAATGTCTTATAAATTAAACCATGCAGTTATGCTTCATAATTTTCTTGCCAATGCACTTTTCAGGACAATATTTTTTAATTGTGGAATAATCAAGTGTTCAAGGTGCAGAAGGTGTGTGGCCTTCAGTTACTGATTGTGTTTCTCAGCAGACTAAAATATATTGAAGAGCAATATGGCATAACTAAATGTTCTAAAATGTCCAGCTCTGCCAATTTTAAGCAAGCTGTTAGTCATGCAAAATGCCTTTTTATTATAATCAAATAAAATAACATCTTGGAAATTCAACATAAACGCTATTTGCTCTTGCACAGTCGCTTACATAATTTATGGAGATGGCAGACAGGTTGACAGCAAATTGATACTTAGACAAATCTCTTTCACACAACTGCAGTTAATGAAGTTGCTCTCTGGTTGTGTTGAATTGAATGCTAGTTGTCGCACTCCCTAAGGAAATTAAGAAACCAAAGTTATTTGAAAAACTCTCTGTCCAAAACAACCTCTTCCAAATGTTGTTTGTCTCCATGCTAAAATGAACAATCTTTCCTCTAAAAATTGACAATTTGTAATATTTAATAAATTTGTAATAACAATTACATAGTCTATCTTTCACTTCCTTTGGAGGAAAGCACATCTCATTTATCTGTATGTGCTAGCACTTCATCCTAATTTTGAAATCCCTTGTAGAAATCAGCCTTAAAACATCTATTAAAGTCCCAGTATCTTTCTTATTTAAATCAAATTACTGGTTCACAGAAAGCTTTGAAGCAAATTAAAAAACACTTCCTTGATGCCTTTATGAGTTAATAAACTCCTGGTTATGTTCTGTGAATAGTACTAGAGTATAGACGGAAATAGAGAAATATTATTATTTTTAGATATCTGTATCTCTACACACAAACATCATTGAATTATCTGAGTTGGAAAAGACCTTTAAGTCGAGTCCAACTGCAAACCTAACTCTGCCAAGTCCACCATTAAGCCATGTCCCTAAGTGCCACTCCTACGTGTCTTTTAAACACTTCCTGGAATGGTGACTCAACCACTCAACCACTTCTCTGGGCACTGCGTTCCAGTTCTTGGTAACCCTTTCAGTGAAGAATCCTTTCTTAACATCCAATTTAATCAGGTACAGCCTGAGGCTGTTTTCTGTCATCCTAATGTCATAATATAAGTTTTTCACTGTATTTTCTTCTGTTAGAATGAGAATTTATGAAAGCACAATCCAGATAAATAAATAAACAAAAAATACTAAACAGCCAATGCTGTATTTCAGCTGTGATTTAAATTACAGTTAGAAAACATTTTTTGAAACTATTCTGAATAGCCAATTTAAAAATATAGGAGTTTAGCAGCTCATCAAGAGATAGAGCTGAGGACAGTATCCTGGATGTCTAAATTTGAATGTATTTTAAAACTTTTCCCTATCAGTAGATTGGAATCCACATGTCTTATGGAAATGTCCTAAACTATGCATTAAATGTGGAGGATTCTATTCCAGGATGACTTGGACAGACTAGATAAATGGGCTAACAGGAACTTCATGAAGCTCAGTGTAGAGAAGTGCAAGATTTTGCATCTGGGAACGTGTAACTCCAGAGTAAAGTTCAGATCCATTTTTCACTACGAGGACAGTCAGATATTGGAATGGTCACCCAGGGGAAGTGGTGGATTCCCCCACTTTGGAAAGTTTTAAGTCTCAGCTCAACAGCGTGCTGAGACATATCATATAAACAATAGTATTAGAAGGGCTGGATCCTTGAGGTCCCTTCTAACCTGAAATTCTATGATTCTATGAAATGTTTATAACACATTTAAAGATATTCCTTCACCAGTTCTACTTTTCCTGTGGTACTGTGCATTTATGATTGCAAAAGTCTTAAAGGCAGAAGGAGGTGATAAAGACAAATCTGAATTTAGTCTCTGAACTCTATTTTTCATTCTGCTTTAGATATGGGTCTGGTGATATAGATACAGATAAACATATCTTTTTATTTTTCCTTTTTTTTGTGGGCATGTGTTGTTGGTGGTTTGATATCATGATCTTAGAGGTCTTGCCCAACCATTACAATTCTGTACTTCTGTGAATTACCCTTGGTGAAGCCATGTTGGCTGTCTCTACTCACCTGTCTTCTGTATGTTTTGACACGTCTTGCAGGAAAACACTTATTCTTAGCAGGCACAGAGTTGAGTCTGAATATATTCCATAGCTCCCTGAGTCCTCCTTGTTAATAAGGGGTGTGATATTACCTTCTCTTCAGTCACTGGGGACTTTTTCTGACTACCATGACTTTTCAAATATGATGGTGAATGGCTTAACAATAAATTCAGACAATTCTATGAGGACACTAATAAATTTAAATAACTTAAGCCACTTTTTTTTTTTTTTTTTCC
The DNA here is from genome assembly GCA_023637945.1 of Phaethornis superciliosus. Taxonomy (NCBI): domain Eukaryota; kingdom Metazoa; phylum Chordata; class Aves; order Apodiformes; family Trochilidae; genus Phaethornis; species Phaethornis superciliosus. The sequence continues at coordinate 152,976,906 of JAJQWJ010000001.1, read as the reverse complement.
AGAAGCCAGTAAACCTTAAGCAAGAACCTAATTACGAGGCAGTGAAAGATCAGAGAATTTTAATGTAAAACATATTGCTACACAAACAGCATAATAATGAAGTGTGGCACTCTGCAAACATGTACCTTTTTGTTCCCAAATCTACAGAAATAACTATGGCTTTTACTGTATTTCCTTTGACACTTCTGTGAAAGGGAGATATTTAGACTAGACACCATGAGTTATTAAGTTCTATGTGCATGCTGACAGGCTAAGTCTGAGGTTTCTATAAGGTTTATATAAAAATTAATTTCTGCTTACTTTTCACTCTCTGAAGGCACAGACTGGTATTTCTCTATATACCATGGTGTCATTTTTCACATAACTCTTAGGAACTTAATTAAGTTAAACACTTCTAGCTCTTTCCCAAATGTGATTAAAACTGTCATAGAGATACAAAATAACTTGGAAATGTAGAGCAATACAGAAATTTGTACCACTAAATGGTCTTATAAAAAAATGACACATATAGGTGTTAGATAAGCAGACTTTTTTAGGTTAGAGATCAAAAAGACATAGCAAAATGAAGGCTATATAAGGACCCTAAAAGAATGCATACATTAGTATATTATCTAAACTTTCCAGATTCAGAAGAAAAAAAAAATTACTGAAAAGAAAACAGATAAGCTACTTAAGATCAGTTGAGAAAAATATCATGTACCACATATTTGATCTGGGATGTAAGATGTAGTATTTCCTTGACTCATAGTAACACTTTTATTGATATAAGCAGCTCAGATGTGGTCTGCATTGTGTTTTTGAAGTTGTCTGTACTGAGTCACACTCAGTTGCCTAAGCTGGATCATCCGGAAACTTCTTTAGCCAGAAAATCTTGTTCATCTTTATTTACTTCCTTGTTTTCCAAAATGCTCCCCCTTAGAATCTGACTAAAACAAAAGGATTAACTGAAATGGAGCCAAAGTCACAGATGAAAACTGCAAGAATGCTGGCAGAAATGGCACCCAGCTTCCTGGATTTGACAAGATAAATAATGTTAACTGCTATGCAAATTTTGTCATGAAACTACTGTTTATTCTACAAAAATTTGTACAATTCATGAAGGTAGCAGCTGGTAACCACTGCTAAATTCTTGAAAGTCTATCTGTGAGAATTAAAAGAAGATGGACTTCTTTTATGCACTGATTTGTGGTTTTCTTTGTTTGTTTTTTTTCCCTTAAACACTTATTGAATAACAGCATTTCTAAGTGAATAAAGTGTTGAAGATCACTTTTCTGGAAAAGTACCTCAAATATTGGAAAGGTTGAAAATTTGCAAACAGGACAGATAAATGCTTCATGTATCTTGGAATAACAGCGGAAGTATCACATATTTAGTCTAGGTAATGATTCGCATACAAATATATTTTAGGGAAAAAAAGAAGTACAAATGGTGGCCTACCTCTGACAATTTTCCCATATTTGAGAAAGACTTATTGTCCTACCTACATATTTAGTCAACGTCCTTGTTCATAATACATGTTCACTTCTCTGTCTTGCTATTGCACTCACTTGCAACATTTTTTTTTTATGTTATTAGGTGGGTAGTTTCTAAGCAAGTTACTTGGTAGGAGGACGTAATTTGGCTTTAGTTCAAGAAGTACAAGCAGGTGGTATATGAAATTTTATGAGTCTCATGGATATGTAAATGTGGGCTTATGGTTTCTCTCCAAAGACTTTACCATGACAGAACATAGTGCAATAAATCATAGAAACATAGAATCAGCTGGGTTGGAAAGGACCTCTGAGATCATCAAGTCCAAGCCTTGATCCACTACCGACATGGTTAGCAGACCATGGAACTGAGTGCCATATCCAGTCTCTTCTTCTTCTTCTTCACCCTCCAGGGATGAAGAATCCACCACCTCCCTGAGCAGCTCATTCCATTGCCAATATTATGTGTATCTCCTATGTAAAACAGTGGGTGAAGCTGTGACAGTGACATGATTTTAGAAACATTATATCTAGGAATATCGTTCACACATAACAGCAACAAAAGAAGATTATTCTTACTATTTCTGCAGGAGTCAGGATCAGAGAAGAGGCCAGTAGCAGTGACATTGTTGTGGGAGTTTGTTGCCAACTATTAGAATGGGGTGAAGAAGTGGATGCTTTCTTTAAAAAATTTCAAGAAGTTTCTCTGTCACTAACCCTAGCCCTCATGAGGAATTTTCCCCTCTCTGATTTCTGCTGGAAGGGCACAGTAAATGCAAGCAGTCACAAAGATTTCTGGAGGATATCAGAATCACAGAATCACAATTATCCCATTAGAGCAGCTTTCCTGGAAAGTCTCAATTTCATGGACAGATAATAAGAGAAAAAAGGTTCCTTCTAGTACATATTAAAAATGGATAAGTATGTAGACCAGTAAATATATATATATATATATAAAACTTGTCTTTTGTTATTTCTACATCTGTTGACACATGACATGGTATCCTGAATAATGGAGCATCAATGACATGAGCTTTTTGTGGTACTCTAATGAAAAGTCTAAATGTAACAATAGTTATAAAAGCATTGATTTAAACGTTCTTTACTCATTAGTACCTTAACAAGTGCAAAGTAATTCAAATTTCCTTACTAGCGATAAGGGCAACCAGGCTGGTGAAGGGACTCGAGCACAGACCCTATGAGGAGAGGCTGAGGGAGCTGGGGGTGTTCAGCCTGGAGAAGAGGAGGCTCAGGGGAGACCTCATCGCTCTCTACAACTCCCTGAAAGGAGGCTGGAGCCAGGGGGGGGTTGGCCTCTTTTCCCAAGCAACTTTCAACAAGACAAGAGGACATGGTTTTAAGTTGTGCCAGGGGAAGTTTAGGTTGAATATTAGAAAGAATTTCTTCACGGAGAGGGTGATCAGACATTGGAATGGACTTTCCAGTGAAGTGGTGGATTCTCCGTCCCTGGAGATATTTAAAAAGAGACTGGATGTGGCACTCAGTGCCATGGTCTAGCAACTGCAGCAGTGGGTCAAGGGTTGGACCTGATGATCTCTGAGGTCCCTTCCAACCCAGACAATTCTATGATTCTATGATATATTGTATTTTATCTGCATGTGTTTATTGGTTAGATTATTTCTAAGATTATGGATACTAAGAAGTGTACTATTAAGATTAACAGTTAGATCCAATGTTAACATCACATGGTTTTCATCAGGGAACTATAACAGTTTGATGAGGAAATTATAATGAGGTAGAGTTATTATAGTTATTATATATAATATAGTATATTTACTATAATGGTACGGTGATACTAACTACCTTGTAAATAAACAAAGATGTATTTATTCTTTTATTGTCTAGAACCAGTGGAATGTGTGTATGCTAATGATTCTGCTGTATTTATTTTATAGTACATTTAGAAATAATTCTTCAAGAATTTCAAATAATACTAAAATTTTAGACAATTATTATATTTTTTTAATGCAAGGCAGTATAGCATTTTCTAATCATCATTACTATTTCAACTAAAAAAAAATGAGTGGATCAACTTTGATAAATCAAGAGTTTACCTAACCCCTGTCCATTCCTTGAATTAAACTCCAGTGGATATTTGCAAATGTCTTTACATTTTCATCTTTAAAAGTTTTTCTTTCTGTTCTTGACTACTGCTCTTGAATGGTCAGACAAAGATACTCTAAAGGAATCTGGATTTAAGAAGTTCTGTGTTCCTGTACCCTGAAATAAATGTGTTTTCTCAAAGAAGCTCAAGTAGAATTGAGCAAGAAAAAGTTTTTCACCCTGCAACAATTCACTGCTGTGCTTCAAGATAGATGTCACAACTGTCAGAATTTTATTGGAAAAAACACATCCATCAGGCAGGTCAAAGCACCCACCAGGGGAAAAGAAAAAGTTTGCTTTATGGCCCTTGGTCTCAACCAAGCGTACATGTATTTGAAGTTGATTTTTTTTTTTTAATCTCACACAATCTATTTGAAATGCTGAGAATATTCTTGCCTCTCTTTGTGAATACAAATATTTTCATTTTGTACATGAAGACATTTCTAATATGAGCTAATTAAAAACCTTTCAATGTGCTTAATTTTTTTTTTTTTGGTTAAAATCTATTTCACTGAAAAAATTCTAATAATTTCTTATCTCAAGACTAATTTCCATAGCTAAGACACCTATACCATCAGTTTTACTCAGTTTCTACAATTTTTATATGAAAAAGCAAAACAATATTGAATTATTTTTCTTTGAGAAAGAAAAGAAAGCAGATAATTAAAAACAATCAAAAAATCCAGACAAATAATCAAGAATTCCCAGACTAACTCCCACACTTCAAGTTGTTAGGAATGGACATATTCTGATCAAATTTGTTCAATGTCTCTCTGTAAATATATCTCTGAGTGTATATGTAACATGGGCTCCACCAATGATTTTCCAAATCTTCGCTACAGAGCAGATGAGAGTTATGGTAGCTTCAAGGTAAGCTCTGTATCTGAAGCCAGTCTGGTGCCTTAATCATGTGTCAGTCACACTTTGATCAAATTAAATGCCAAACTTTTTCTTCTGGGATAGCCAGAAAACTGGTTCCTACTTTATCTAAACTTCAAAAACTAAGGAAGCTTTGGATACAGACTGTTTTTCATATATCTGATTTTGGGGAGGGATTGTTGGTTGATTTGATTAGGTTATCTGGAAGCAAAAGAGATCTGTACAAATTTATGCCTGTATTCTGTGCTCTAAAAATATTATTTGGTCTAGAGTAAGATTTTCCCCGCTTATATTTTCACTTGTATTCTTTATTTTTATTTTATTTATTTTATTTTTTTTTTATTTTATTATGTATTTTATACAAAGCTGTAAAGATAATTAGCATTATCTTCTTACTAGTATCCTAAAAGGATGGACACTTGGATCTTTACAGTTAGAAGTTATCATCAGGCTTCCATGGTTGTAAGCTTTATTTTAATGAAAAATAAATGGTTTGTGGTAGGGAACTCTCTTCTTTTTTATAATACTGAGCCTAGAGTGCAATCAATTATACTTCTCTTCTTTCTGTTGCACCAGAATAAAATAGCATTGACCTCTGCTTGAACCCAGTTATGAATCACTGTCTTCTTCGATCTGCTATGTTAACTGAATATCTCAGACTTTACAAATCCAAGATGATCTGGGCTCAACAGAATACTTCCAACAACAGAGCTTTTGACAGAACCATGTATAAAATACTTTGTAGAAGATTTAAATAGTGTATGTAAAGATAAGCTTTTGCAAAAAAGAGGAGAAAAGATGGTGTCATGGGGCAGCAAGAGCCACTTTCTACTTTGCTTCAGTTGCAGCCACAAAAACATGACATGTTAACTCCTTGGTTCTATCAGGAGTGTCAGGTAAATAAAGCTCCTCTAAAATCTGATAATGAGTGACAGCTTAATAGTACACAGGAAGATCTGAGATTCCACTACTGTTAAAAATATTTGTAGGTTCCTGCAGGTGCTTACTGTGGTTATTATAAAAAAAACTGCCTGACAATCAGAGGAAACACTGTCAGCAGAATGAAAACTAAACCAGCTACTTTGGGAAGAAAGTTTGGTGCTACTCCCAGCTTAACACAATGGACACTTAGTGGTATGGATTTTGTGTGCTTTTTTGTTTTTAATTCTAACTAATTTTAATTATCTTAAATTTGATAAGGCAAGTTCAGAGCCAGAGGATTTTAACTTACAATAAATATAACTGCAAATGCAGTATCTCTTTCATTAAGACTACATGGTAAGACAATATGGTTTTTTGGTTTTTTTGTTTTGTTTTGTTTTGTTTTGTTGTATTTGTTGTCAGATTTTTTTCCTAAGAAAAAGGAAGGGATAAATTTGTTACAAATAAGCTTTCTTTATGATTATAGCATCACAAACATCTTTGTTGAGAGGAAATAATTTCTTATGACAGCAACAAGGTGCAAAATTAAAATCTTTGACTTGTCCAATGAAGTTTTGCTATTCAGAGTGACTGTATCAGTCTTAGTTAGTCACTGAGGTTACAGATATGGTTAATAGAGGATGTAAGCACATGCGGAAGGTGATTCACTCCAGCAAGCTAAGGGAAATGTTATTGATGGGTATTGATGGGAAGTACCTTTTTTCTAGTTACCTCAAATGAAAACTAGATCAATTTCTAGAGCTTAACCAACATTTTATGTGTTAAGATAGAAAATGTGTTTCCACCTACAACTTTCCAAACATTCTGGAAACAGAGCAAAGACGGGATAGTATTAACAGTAATGGCAAAGGATATCATGAATGGGTGATCTATTTTGCTTCAAAAATAAACAAACAAAAAGAAATGTCAGTAGGTACATGTACAGAATCATGCACAAATGTTTGAGGTTTCATAACATCCAGATGGAACAGAACAATGCTTGCACTGAAACTTTGTGCATTAGTGAGATGAACAGACATTACTTCTAAGTAATTTGTAGAGGCCTGAGGTTACTGAAATCCTTGCAAGATTATTGAGAGAAAAAAATCACGTGATTTTCAGGAGGGATGAGGTTGAAGCAAAAGCAGGGCATTAAACTACTGATAGAATGTGAAACAAAGCAATTAAGGCAGCTAGGCTAGATGTTAACAGCCATCTCTTTTGCCTTGAATGTGATGAATAAGGTGAAGTCTGTGTCAGACACTCAATCAATTATCAAAATACATATGAGATTAAATTGTGTCGTGTTTATTTAAGGCAAAAAATGTGTTCAAGAAGACGAAGGATCAAAGATATCATACGGTGGCTCAACATTAACAAATATTCAATTTTGAATGCATCTCACAGAACAATATGAAAAACATACCTGTAAATTAGTAACATTTGGACAATTATTCACAATACAAAAACTAAAAAAGAACAACCCTGAAACTAAATAAAAATTAATCTGAGAGTGTTTTAAAACAAAGTAATTATGAAGAAAAAAGAGGAAGAAGGAGAAGTAAGGAGAGGGAGATGAAAAGGGTCAAGCAGAAGGGGAGGGAGAAAGAGAGGCAGACCACCCCTAAGTTCAATTCAAGTCTATTTCTAAAAAAGAGAATCAAAATTAAAAGCAAGTCTTCTCCATATATAAAGTACCGTTTTTAACGCAACACACATAGAGACGGAAGTCTTAAATGTGAGAAAAATTCCAGTAGTGTAAGACAATTGCTGCTGACAGTCCTTGATCTGCCAGTTCATCTCTGGCTCTTTTCCCCAGTTTGTGATATGGTAGAGTCTCATAAGCTGCTAAAAAGGAGCTAGAAGACAAATGACACTGAGAGATGGGGAGGAACATTCATATACGAGAAAAGACAACAGAAGAACAGTGTTAGGCTGTTTCTTATGGTTGGTTGAGTAGTTTCAAGTTGTTCTGACTCATCAGCTAAGGCTTCAGTAAGCTTAATGGAGCACAAAGAAGAGAGTCTCAAGGAAACTAAGACAGCCTCTTATCAATATTTCTGAATATTTCAATCCTCCATCTTCTATTTTTCCTTTTCTGAGAATCCTCAAATGTGTGAGAAAGAGAATAGGCTTTCTACCATTTTTTCACAAAGTATGTATAATTTTTGGCATGCTGACTTTTAGAGTTATACTTTTTTGTACTTTTAAACAGCTACCTTAATAGAAAAACTAGAGACAATCATTGGATATTCTGATCTGAATCAATATTATCGGTTGCTCTTAGGTCTGCCTGTGACTTTCAGATGCACTATCCATTCTGCTATCCCTGTTGTTTTTCTTTTAGAGCTTTCTCATCAGCCCATATCATTATAATTAATTATGAAATTTTAAAAGCTTCCTTTTATTTTTACACAGTCCTCTGGTGTACACCGAGTCTCCATTAATATAATACGAGTTGAATTCTTCATCCCTCTGTGAAAGCAAGGTAGTAATAAAGTTCATATTCTGTTCCCTCACACATAAAAAAAATCTAGTTAATTGCTTAGCTACTTTTGAGGGATTTCTGGTGTTAGAACTCTTCCTAAATTCATTCAGTATGTACTTAAAAATAGGTTACAAGAATCATCAAGCTAAGATGCTGTTATGTAAGTATTAAGAATGTTCCTTGAGAAATCTTCTAGTTGAAGTAAGACCAAATGATATCATGGATGCATCAGTTTGTTCAGATGAACAAACACACTCAGGCTATACCTCTCACCATTTCAAATATTGTGTTAATTTTATCTGCCATCTCATTTTGTACAGAATAAAATAAATGTGGCCTATTGACCAATGCTCCTGGAAAAACTTACACATTGCTATATGTCTTCATGGAGCATGAAGCTCAGGATTTCAGTCTCAGAGTTACGTTTAAATATGATATTGGGATTCCATTGCAAACTTATGTAAGCTGAGTAGTGTTGGCTTAAAGGAGGAGTAAATCATGTGGTATTTCCTTTACAAGAAAAGTAGGAAAAAGATGATGCTGCTTTTCACATCCAGTAAGAAAGTGAAGATAATTGACATGTGGTAATTTATAGGTTCATATTTTGTTTTATTATATTTGAGAAGAATTTGTGTGTATGAATTAATGGGTACGCTAGCACTGGTGATATTGTTGTGCATGTCTATTACAGACCACCTGATCAAGATGAGGAAATAGATGAGGCCTTCTACAGGCAGCTGAAAGCTGCCCTGAAGTTGCAGGCCTTGGTTTTATGAGCGATTTTAAATACCCAGATATTTTCTGGAAGGCCCACTCAGCCAGACATTCACAGTCCAGGAAGTTTCTCCAGTGCATTAAAAATAACTTCTTGATGCAAATGGTGGAGGAGCCAATAAAGAAAGGAACACTGCTGGATCTTATACTCACCAAGAGGGAGGGTCTGCTTCAAGCCGTGAAGGTTGAGGGCAGCCTTGGCTGCAGTGACCATGAGATGCTGGAGTTCAGGGTCTCGTGCAGTAGGAACAGAACACCAAGCAGGACCATTACCCTAGACTTCAGCAGGGACAACTTTGGCCTATTCAAGTAAAATCCCATGGGACAAAGTACTAGAAAGTAAAGAGGTCCAAGATAGCTGGTTAACCTTAAAGGGCCATGTCAAGCACAAGATTAGAGCATCCTTACAGGTAGAAAATCAAGAAAGGGAGCCAGGAGCCCCTCATGGTTAAAGAGGGAACTGCAGGACAAATTCAAGTGGAAGAAGAAAGTCTACAGATCATGGAAGGAGGGGCTGGCTACTTGGAGGAGTGTAAGGCCGTTGTCAGGGAATCTAGGGAGGCAACAAGGAAAGCTAAGGCCTCCTTGAAATTGTGCCTTGCAAGAGAGGCAACAGAAAGGGCTTCTTCAAATACATTGCAAAAAAAAATAACACTAGAGGCAATATAGGTCCACTGCTGAATGATGTGGGTACCCTAGTGACAGAGGATATAAAGAATGCAGAATGCTTTCTGTGTCTCTGTGTATACAGCTGGAGACTGTCCTTAGGAGCTCTAGACCCTTGAGGCTTCAGAGGAAGTTGAGATGAAGGAAGAGTCTGCCTTGGTTGATGAATGCTGGGTTAGGGATTAATTGAGCAATGTGGACAACCATAAATCTGAGGGTCTTGATGGGATGCACCCATGCTTGCTAAGGGAGCTGGCAGGAGTGATTGCTAGGCCACTGTCCATCATCTTTCATAGGTTGTGAGGAATTGGAGAGCTGCCTGAGGACTGGAGGAAAGCAGATATCTCTCCAGTCTTCAGAAAGGGTAAGAAGGAGGTCCCTGGTAACTATAGACCAGCCAGCCTCACCTCCATACCTGGAAAGGTAATGGAACAACTTATCCTTGGTGCTGTCTCTAGGAATACCAAGGGCAAGAATGTCATTAGGAGCAGTCAACATGGTCTTACCAAGGAGAAATCATGTTTAACTAACCTGATTGCCCTTTATAAAGACATCACAAGGTGGATAGATGATGGCAGTGTAGTTTATGCCATTTATTTAGATTTCAATAAAGCATTTGACACCATTGTCTCCCATACCATCCTTGAAGCTAAACTAAGGAAATGTGGTCTGGATGGTTGGGTAGTGAGGTGGACAGTGAACTGGTTAAAGAAAAGAAGTCAGAGTTGTGACCAGTGGGACAGAGTGTGGTTGAAAGCCTGTATCTAGTGGAGTCCCCCAGGGGCTGGTACTGGGATCAGTGTCATTCAACATAGTCATCAATGACCTGAACGAGGGAGCAGAGTGCACTGTCAGCAAGTTTGCTGATGACACAAAGTTGGGTGGAGTGGCTGACACCTCAGAGGACTGTGCTGCCATTCAGTGCAACTGCACAAACTAGAGAGTTATGAATTTAATGAACTATAATAAGGGCAAGTGTAGGGTCTTGCACCTGGGAAAGGAGAACCGCATATATAAGTATAGATTGGGAACTGGCTTATTAGAGAACAGCATAGGAGAAAGGGACCTGAGGGTCCTGGTGGATGGAAAGATGATCCAGCAATGTACCCTTTTGGCCAAGAAGGCCAGTGGCATCCTGGGGTGCATTAGAAGGGGGGGTGGCTAATAGGTCGAGAGAGGTTCTCCTCTCCCTCTACTCTGCCCTGGTGAGGTTGCATCTGAAATATTGTGCCCAATTATAGGCCTCTCTGTTCAAGAAGGGCAGGGAAATGCTTGAAAGAGTCCAGCACAGAGCAACAAAAATGATGAAGGAAGTGGAACATCTCCCTTATGACAAAAGGCTGACGGAGCTGGGTCTCGTCAGCTTGGAGAAAAGGAGAATGAGGGGTGACCTCATAAATGTTTATAAATATGTAAAGGGCAAATGCCAAGAGGATGGACCCAGGCTCTTCTCAGTGATGTTTAATGACATGACTAGTGTATCAGGAGCAATCTGGACTTTAGGAGGTTACACATAAGCAAAAGGAAAAGCTTTTTCACTGTGAGAGTGACAGAACAGTGGCACAGGCTGCCCAGGGAGGTTTTGGAGTCTCCTCTGGAGATATCCATAACCTGCCTGGACATGTTCCTGTGTGACCTACTTTAAATGCTCCTGCCCTGGCATGAAGGTTGGACTCAATGATCTCTTGAGATCCCTTCCAACACCTAGCATTCTGTGATTCTGTGAAGAATTTCCATCCTAAAAATATGTATATTTTATGAAGATCATAGTGCACAGCAGTCTGTTCTCACCAACTGTTTCTTTCTGGGACTTGGGTGAGCAGTCTCTCCAATCTTGGGCAAAAGAGTCCAGAGCTAGAATGTAAAAGTTTTTGTCTGAATAAACTAAGGAGACCTTGCAAAAAGTTAATAATATACTGTGAAGACTGAAAAGGTATTTAAGAATTTCTGTTATGTAGATTCTTTCTGTTAAGAATTTCTGTTTCTGTGCCCTTTGCTAAAGGTGGTCTGCCTAAAAGCTGGAAGAAACAGAAGCTGCTGGTGGAGTGGTGGCATGGGAATGGGTAGCAAAGAGAGTGCAGTACACAACACAATATTCTCATCTACTGTGGCAAAATGTGAAAACCACAATATGTAAGTCAAGTGTCAGCAAACCAGCAAGCAACGAGCTAGCCTCCCAGTTGCCTCATCAAAGGAGAAAGCTGTTAATGATAGTTATATTTTAGGAATTTAGTATGTTCTGTAACCTTGGTTGTCTACCTTTAAATAATTTTTAATTCTCTCCTCCATAATATACTGTTTGCTTATACAACTGGTGTATGTTTGCAGTAGGAGAAGGCTGAGCATTACAAGGTATAGCTTAAACCTCTGATGTTTCTGGATATTCTTGAACCAATGCTTTGTGAGCTATCAAAATTATATGAAATTGTTCTCATTGCTGCCAATCAAGTGTTGGCAGAAAAGTTGCAGTTATACAGTATGCAAAGTATGCTCATTTTTTTTTTCCTTCTATTTTTATTAGATATTGTTTTATAAAGATCATAGAATCATAGAATTAGCCGGGTTGGAAGGGACCTCAGAGATCATCAAGTCCAACCCTTGACCCACCGGAGCACAGTTGCTAGACCATGGCACTGGGTGCCACATCCAGTCTTTTTTTAAATGTCTCCAGGGACGGAGAATCTACCACCTCACTGGGCAGACCATTCCATTGCCTGATCACCCTCTCCGTGAAGAAATTCTTTCTAATATCCAACCTAAAGATGAGACAGAGAGTGGCCTTAAGGAAAAATAGGAGCATAGTATCAGTAACATATATTCACAAAAATTCATTTAGCAATATTGCTTGAAGATTATTTTCTTATTAATCCATAGGAAAAGAATATCTCTGGCGTGAATAACCGATTGTGAGAAAAATGGACTGAAGTATAAATGATAAATAATTTAAAAATCCAAATATTTTGCTGATTACATAGGAAACAGAATATTGTCATGCCAACTCTTGATACCTTTTGTTGCAGGTAATGGTATTAGTGATTGGAACTGAAAAGAGGAAGATGCTGTAAATGAGAAGACACACAGGAGCTGAAATGACTAATGTTCGATCTAAACAGTACAGGTGTCTGGCACCTCTTGAAATGCCCAGAAAATAAATGGGATATTTATTCCTCATGACAGGAAGAGGAAAAGTGTGTGCTTGATTCTTCTCAACAAATGAAGTGTTGACTGAAGTGTTCTGTTGATTTATTATAGTGGTACCAGCCAACACTCCTATTGAAAAATTTCCCTCAGTATTCCACCAATTGGAGTTGAATACCACTATTTCAAGTATCCCCTCTCAAAAAATGAACATTAAAGTTTAAAATATGCTGCCTTCATTTTGGAAAAGCAGATGGACAAGACAGACTGATGCAACTACTATTGCGCTCTCTCTCTCAATGTATATAGAGCAAAATAATTTTCCAAAGACTTCACATTTTCTTATAATTTGTTTTTGTAATAATTAGATTTAGTCTTGACCTTCAGCCTCCACTATATTTGTTTTCTGCACCAACATAAAAATGGTTTTAGTTTGACTTATCCCTGTGAATAATTTTGTTTCTGGAGTTGTTTCATCATAAGTGGTCTGGAACTCAGTCATTTGAAAATTCACTGTGGGAAGTTAATCTTCACATCAATTTCTAAATGAATTAACTCTAGTTATCAAAAAAGATGGCAAATAAAACACAGAGTATTTTGAGACTGAGAAGCTTTTACCAATTATCCAAAGTGGAATATCAACAGGAATAGTGTTTTTGTGTACTATTGAAGAAAAATTTTAATTTTGCAGATGGAGTACTTAATTTTTTGTGCATTATTTTGAAAGTTCTAATTTAAAACTTTAATACAAACCAAAACAGTGCAATGTAATAACTATTCTATGGCTTCTGAGGAAAACACATGATTTCCCCAAACATTTTGAAATTGTCTGACATTACATACATCCAAAAATTCCTATGCTTGGAGAAAATTGCTTCAGTTATGGTGTTTCATTTTTTAAAAACAAACCAGGAAACAACCTGCTGAACATCTCTATGTGACATACAGCTGCTTAAAATTTGACTCTCTGAGAAATAAAATATTATGCAGATTATATTATGCATTACTATGTATGTATTACATTATTGAATATTATACATTATTATGTATTATAAACCTTTCATACATTCATAGTGCTGTAGACTCACTGAAGTTCTGCTTCCCTTTTTTCATATTCAACAACATATGAAAGAAATTTTTGTTAGGAATACAGCTTGAAAAATGAATGGAATTCTTGGAATAGTTAAAAACTAGCCCTGCTATTCCTGTAAGCGTATTTGTTCTTTGTATGTTGAACAAACAAATATTTCAGGATATTACTATTTGAAATAAACCCCATTCTTTTATGAAGCATCTACTCTCTTTTTGGATAAACCAGTACATATATCTATTCGCATTCCATCAACTTTGGTAAAGAAGAAAATAAAAAAATAAATTATCACACTATTGATTAGTAAGGTATATTATCAAATATTTTGCTTTGAACACATCAGAATTTTTTTTAGAGAGTCATTAAAATACCTCATTTTAATATTTGGTATTAAAAGACATTCAAAAGAAAACTTGCTTTTATCAAGCAGAGTAGTTGAGTAATACCTTAAAAACAAATTTTATGAAAGAGTATTTTAAGCCAATAAGTATTTTCCAAAGGCAAAAATTTTCACTCAGAATTTTCAAATATCTTCTTTTTCTAATATCTAATACCATTTGTTAACTATTTTTTACTGTATAATAGTTTCTATATTTGCCAATACAGCAAGTGTTCTGTCTGAATATTACCTTTTTGTCTAACATGCATAGTTTATTAGTAATGCCAATTCATTTTGATGCACTGATAATTCCTTTTTTATTTAAAAATTATCTCTACCACTGTTTAATTTTTGAAGTACCATATATTCGTTGTTTACAGCAGCCCTGTGAAATACCTATTAGTGTCACTTAATCATAAGGATGATAAAACTGATATCCTGTTATACAATGATGTAGTCTATAAGTAGGAAACTATTCAGTGTTGCTGTTGCTACACTGATTAAGTCTTGTAATTAAAGAACTTTAAATATAATGATTGACAGAGGAAATCTGTTGTGAGAAAATGACAGATGCCAAGAGGGCTTTCAATTAATACCATTACAAAAGTTTAGCATATAATCTACCATCCTTTCTAGAATAGTTTATTTCTGCCTTTGATACTTCATATCACTTCCCTTTCATTATTTTATTACCCACGAGCAACAACACACACTTCAATACTGTTACGTTCCACCTTTATTGTCACTTACCTTAGTTACTTGCTGTTTGTGACAAAATTAAATAAATAATCTACCAAACTTCTACAATTTTCTTCCAACCCACTGAGCAGATGGTCTCACTGTAGGTTTGTCTATTTTCATCTTAAAACTCAAGTATTTCATGAAAAAAAAAAAAGGGGATCTAACTTCTTAGCTTTTCCCTCCTCTTTTTTTTTTTTTCCTTCACTGATTGCAGGATGCAAAACTCGCACAAAATGGAAAAATTTATTTCATGTAGCTTTGATTTATTCTTTTGTTCTTACAGCTCTAGTTTTCTTTCTGTTTAGAAGGAGGAGGCAATGCTTACCTACTCACTCAAAAAACAACTGCAGTGATGCTCAGAAGTCAGTAATACTTCCACATGCTGTAGGGATATGATTTAATTATAGTTGCATTATCTAAACCAAATCCAAGTTTAGCCACAGGCTTTCTGAGAGATCTGAGAAAAGTCATGTAGTCACCAATTCACCCCCCCTAGGTTTCCACACTCATTGTCCCTATTACTGTGATCAGTCTTCTTTCACCATCCACATAGGAAGACTGCTTCTTCAAAGAGGGATCAAGTTGGATTAGGAAGTTTCTGCAGGTTTGTCTAGACAACAGAATTTCCCAGAATATACTCAAACTTTACTTTGACCTGCAAGATAGTCTGTTAGACTGTATATGATACTCTTTGTCTTTACAATAAATGCACACTCTGTATTAGCTATCTCTATATGAAAAAATATTATGAATATCTTGGTGTAGACATGGTACTAATAAGACAACTAATTAAGTCTAATGGTAAATTTTCATTGTGGGACTCATGGAAAACTGCAGAGAATTACTGAAACAAGATTTTCTTTATATGCAATATTTAGATCTTCAATAGATTTTAAATCATTGCAAGATAGTCACTGTACAATGACTTCGGGTCGTTAGTGCACTAAGACCAAGTCTTAGTGCAAGACCCACAGGGCAGGGAAAACACATGGAAGTTATAAACCTTACATCGTACCTTTCACTTCAGAGGATGTTGTGCATATTGAACTCCATCAGTTAAAAGCAAAAATCTAGAACATGACCTGATGGGACTGTGGTGCAGTCTCACTTTTTGTTTTTTTATAATCCCTTCATCAGAAATAGTAACTTGACAATGGTAACTTGACAAAGACATCTAGAGCTGACAGCCAGGGACAATGACTTATTTAATCACCTTCTCAATATTTCTTCTGGATCATTAAAAAGAAAAAAAGTTGACAAAACAACAGGATTCTGAACATTAGATAACAAAGATACAATCTGTGATGTTAGATTTTTCAATTCTTCAGGTTTGTCAGCCATGACACATTGTTCTATGTTCTGGAGTTAAAATTTCCAGCCTAAGCAAAGAATGGATTTGGGTGAGATATGGTGAAATTCACAGCTTCATGGAACAAAGTAACTAAATCATTATTTACTGTTTCTATTGAGTGCATTTGGGAAGGCTTAGTCTGCAGTAGTGGCAGAGGGAACTTCAAAGAGGGGAATAAAGGGGAGGTGCTGCATGGCACAGGAGATATTGCAGTTCATGGAGAATTCGCACTGCAGAGGATAAGTGTCAGGAGGAAGGAGTGACAGAGAGGAGATGTTTTGCTATAACAGCAAACCCCATTCTCTACCTTCCCTGCAATGTTCAAGGTAAGAGTAGGGGGTGCAGCAGTGATGGAATTAAGTTGATGTTAGGAAAGAAAGAAGGAAAGGTGGTGTTTTCATTTTGTCTTGTTTTCCACTACCCAAATTAGTAATTGCATTTTTATTTCAATAGAAAATAAAGGAAATTATTTTTCCCCCAAGGAAAACCTATTTTGACAGCATCAGTTATTGGTAAGAAATCTCCCTGTCTTTATCTCATCCCATGATGATGTCCAAGCATTTAGGCATAATACAGCTATTAGCATTAAAACAACAAGAAAACAAAACAGAAAGGAAAATCCTAACCAAACCCAGAAATATATACCCTTTTGGAAATATGTAGCACTATAGTAATATCTAAAAAAACCTTTTTCCCTCAGACATGTACATTTTTTTGCAAGATACAACCAGTATTGTAAATAAATTTAAACATATTCAAGACAGTTTTGAAAAACTCAAAGAATTTTTATATGGAATGGATAGTTTGGATAACTGATCCTCGTTAGGCATTCTCATGAAAGTTCTGGAAGTAATTAATTATTTGAAAAGTCCCTTTGAGGTTTAAAGTACCAAGTTCTCTTGCACAATGGGCAGGTGAATTGTATGAGGAGCTAAAGAGGGCAGTAAGCCTTGGAGAAATCCTTTAACATTGTCTTTAGCTCTGCTGCAACCAATAGAAATGGACTTCTGAAACTGTGGCCCCTAGAGAAGCTTTCAGTGTTTTGTGGGGACTGCCTGACAAGGTTCTGTAGGACTTCCAGTGTGGTATTTTGCCATAGTCTCCTCTAAGACCCTATTAAGACTTCAGAAATAACAACTGAAACTGCTTTACTTTTTGATTTTTTATTCTGTACCACAGCCTCTGAATTGATGTCCTCTACAGATTTTGAAAATCTCTAACCATATTTCTTGTTTGTGAACTAATCATGCAGGTCGGGGGTTTAATTCAACAATTGCTCTGATACATTAGCAACATTCATTTGATTGAAATGTATGTCATTTCTAATCATAGAACATAGATCTGTGATTTAAATATCCATTCTCTATATCTATTGGGAGATTACACTACTAGAGTGTTACTACTACTAGCAGCTGCCTATTCTGCACAAGCTCATGGGACACAGCATTCTCAGGAAGAATTTTCCCATCTATTTCTGACTCCAGAAGCATGACAGCTAATTTGTAACAGTGCTCTTTGCTTCTAACTGGCCCTTGATCATTACTATTTAGCCTTATATCGCCAGAGAAGGGTAGAAAGGTTAGAACAATGTTCTCATGACACAGGACTGTAGCTATAAACCGGACAGAATGAACCCCTCTAGAAGGTGAGCCCCCTGTAGAAAGAAACAAAGAACAGCATCAACATCAACAACTAAGGAAAGAAAAAAACATGACAAAAAAGGAAAAGTATGTTTAGTCAGTAGATGGCGGTAAGAGCAAGCAAGAAGCCTGCAGGCTAGACTCAGACATTAATCATACACACAGCAAATTCCACAAAGTACAAGCTGACAAAGACCTTGCTTTGCCACAATCAATCTTTATTCACCACTAGATTACAGTGGTTAGATATACTTGATTGCCTCAGCTCCAGGATAAAGCTTATAAATAACTATATGTGTAGTTGGCTTAAAATTTTGCCACTGTATTTTTTTCTCTTGTTTTTATCTTAAATGGAGATTGGGGTGCAATCAGTTTATTTTTAGCTTTGCTATACGACCACCCAGTCCACCTGTCACCTTGACTGTGAAGCTGTAATTTTAATGTTTGACTCTGTGACTGTTTAAACTGTCATCCCATAATTTACAAAGGGAAGTATACAGCTCACAGAGTATAGTTCAAAGAGAACTGTCTCAGCTCACTTGTCTTTATTCCAGGACTTTTTCTGCTGTGTGTCTGCATTTTAGACTGAAATGGCAGGAGAGTGGTGGAGTAAACACTGCATTGTACTGCAGGATCCATTTTGGACAGCTCTATTCTCTAGTCTGCTTTTCTTTTTCAAAAAGTCACGATGTACAAAGGATGCTCTCTTTGTTCACTTTGTCAAGTAAGCAGTGCAAATGTTTTCCAAACGTATTCAACAACAGGACCTGTGTATGTATGCTTAAAATAAAAAAGAAAAGGGAATGATGATGTGGATTTTGTTTAAGTTTTACTATGTAACAAAATAACTTATTCGTTTATGCTTCTGTGATTTTGTAGGTTTTTAAAATGCTTAGTTTATGTAAAATATGAATTATATTTCTTGATTTGGCTGTATTTGTGAAATATATGTATTTGCATGGCAGTTAGTCCCATGATGTTTTATTAACATTTAAGCCTTTTCCCATGAAATAATTTTTTTTTATTCTGCTCCTCATTCAATAGTGCAAATGTAAAAAAAAAAATTAGATTCCTAAAATTTCTTGCAAAATAAAAGTATTTTCACATCATAACACTTAAATAACATTATATAAAGTTTAAAAATAGAAGAGGGACGAAACTGCCAAATTAAATAATTTGTGGAATTTACTTATACATAAAGAAGTTGGTATGGAATACAAGAAAAGAATCAGCTCAGGAAGGTCTGTCAGTGGCAAGTATCATTTTTGTAGGATGCAAGTATGGTCAGAGGTGTACACATAGACACACACACATATATACTAATGTAATTACAGGTATTGACAAGATAATTACTTTCTATTACTTTTCAATATTAAGAACCACTACAGAGCTTCTGAACAGCTGGATTTGCTGTTGGATATTTGGTTTAGGAAATTCAGCTACCACACCTGAAATGTAGATACCACTTTTTAAGTAGGTTGCTTAACAGAAATGGCTGCAACTCAGTAAGCATCTCCCCAGGGTACATTGGTGTTTTATATTCTGCTGAAATCAGCTGAAGTGTGTCACACTGGCATAGGAAGAAAACAATGGGTGGTGATTTCAGATTTCCCAGGTGAGGACTGCAATCAGTTGATCTACCTACAGTTGCTTTTTACTCTGGGGTAAATACAAATATTCATGGATTATTCTTTTTGCAGTCATGCTTCAGTGGTGTCCAGTTAGCTTCTGACATCATCAGTTTAGAGTACAGGTCCTTTGCAGGCAGATAATTTTATCATTTAAACAAGGACATTCACGTAAGTCATTGCATTCTGTGCCTGCCTTGGCTTTAAGGGTTAGCTGTTTTAACTCTGAAAAATAAATTTATTTTATTAAGCAGTTCTCCTATCTAATGTTTTTAAATCATTTGTTCTTTTATGTGTCCTCTTCTTATAAAAGCTAAACAGAGTATTTCTTAAAACAAACAAACAAACAAAAACTTGCTAATCAAATACCAAATAATGCACAATAGACTTTGGTAAAAGATGAGATTTATTCATGGTAAGTATGAAACATTTGAGCAGCCTGTAATTTAATCTTCTCTCTTTTTTTTTTTTTTTCTTTTTATATTTTCCTTTTCAAGTGATTGGTAGGCCGTAGGAGGCTCTGTCCATTTTCTTGATTAATACATAAAAATATTACCTCTGGCTCTCTATCAGCATGAAGGTTATAAAAACATAATAGCACTCATGACATAGACAGTATCTCAAACAGTAGACAGCAATGCTAAATACATATAGTATTTTTTTGACAAAACTGTTAGTGAAGCACTGAAAAGAACCCCTGAAATACTAGCATGACATTAGTGCTTTGTTGGTAAGACATTGCAAGTGTTCTCCTCTTTTTTTTTAATTTCTTTTTCTTTTTTTCTTTTTTTTTTTTTTTTTACACTAGCAGAATTTCTGGACCTCTAATCTCTTAAAAATGTCTAAACTTTACTAATACCTCTCTTTAATTCATGTTCACAGCTTGAATCTAATTGGAACTGTGAAGAAGGTCAGAAGGTCAGAGTGCATTTCATTAAGTTTACATGAAGAAAAACAACCACTAGGATCAAAGTCTATTCCATCTTATTCATTCAGAATGTAATCAGATAAATGTGGGCTTAGCAGCTTCTCTGTTTAAGCACAAATTCAGGAGGCTGATGTGAGATCTGCTCATATGGTGACATTTAGGACTACCTTCCTCTCCATTGCAGGTTTTGTACAGGAATATTACAATTCACTAGTATCTGTCTTGGGAAAAAAGTGTTTATAATGTTACTTCACATCTCATTAATACCATAACTTCAAAGCTAATGGCAAAATGATGTAAAAGGGTACTGATGTCTGAAAATGAACAGCATAAATAATGATTTGCAATTCAGGAGAAATCAATACTTTAAAAAATTAGAAAATCAGGAGACAGGTAACGCAAATCTGACAAGCCACCTTGAGTATCTGGCAATGAAGAAAATTACAGAAGAAAAGAGAGAACTGGATATACAAAAAGTAGGGTGGGAAGAAAGACAGCAATGAATATATAGAAGCAATTTTCATGTAGAAACTAAGTCCAAATTAAGGAATTATTTTTTTTTTACCCAAAATATTGATCTTTAAAATAATAACTCCACTATGAAGAAAATAGACTTTTACAACAAAGGTTCCAGTATCAGCAGTATTAAATTACACAATTATTTTATTAAAAAGAAAATATTTGAAGCTTTATTAGTCCTAGAGAACGACACATATCAACCTCTTTCACTAAACAGATCCACATATGATAGTGATTTTACACTTAGTGGCCCTCAATACTGTCATTTGATAGGACTTACAGTCCTTTATATATGCAGTTCTTTGTGCTGACTGCAATGGAAAAGGCAGGTAGTTGAAAATACCTTTCTCCAGCTGCCTTCTGGTGTACTCATCCATCATTTGCCAAATATACTGTCTTCACTTTAAAATGCATAATTCATTTCAAAGGTATGTTGAAACTGCTGTAACTCATTAGATTGTTACAAGACTTAGAGGAACCAGCTGCCATACCAGGAGGCAAATTATTGTTGTTTGTGGATATCATAACATCCTGTGGACTAACAAGCTGGCTGTTTGCAAAACCAGTTCAGTTTCAAAGGGTATGCTCTGACATTCAAGACAGCATGGGCTGGGTATGGGATGGAAATGGACAGTAAAGTGGGTGTCAAACTAGATCAAGAGGATCAGCAGTCCAAAGGCCAACTGACAGCCAACTACTACTGGTGTCTCTCGGGGTTCAATGGTAGGATTAGTACAGTTCAGCAGCTTTGTTAACAGCTTCAATGAAGAGATACCATGAATCTGTCATGGCCTTGCTGAAGATACCGAGCTGAAAAGAGCTGCTGGTATTCTAGAGTTAAGGGCTGCTACCTGGCTGCTCCCAGGGTCACCTGAACAAGCTGGAGAAATGCAGCAATAGAAAGATTCCTCAAGATCACCAAATGTAAATGTAAAGTTCAGTACCAGGGAAGGAAAACCTTGTGGCAGTGCAGCTGGGGACTGGCAGGTTGTGTCCTTGCATTAAAGAGGGTCAATGATACCACAGGCAAAATTAGCAAGAATGCATTTAGCAGGTATAGGATTTCATTATTTCCTTCTAGAACTTCTGAGATCACATCTGGAGTGATGTGTCTGCTTTTGGGCTCCCTGTCCCAAGAAAGACTTTGGTATACTAGGTCAAAAAGAGCAGGTTTTTTTTCAGGAGCTGAAAGAAGAAGATAAAGAGAAGAGGTAATCTTATTATTGTCTTCAAAAAGCTAATAAAAGTGTGTGAAGAAGAGACATTTTAAGCTTTTCTCAACATCTCACAACAGAAGAGCAAGAGACAACAAAGAGTTGTGGGATCATGGAAAATTGTCGGTATTAAAAAAAAAAAGAGCAGATACTATAAAAGTGATCAAACACTGCCCTGCATTTCCTAGAAGGACTGTGGAATATCAGTCCTTGGGAGATACTCAATGTTTGGCTATAGAACGTCTTTAACAGTGTGCTTTAAGTGTACATACTTTGAGTGAGAATTAAACTAGATGTCTTTGAGAGGTATGTTCTGACTTTGAGAGTGAAATTCACATTTGCTGGTTCTGCATATAAAAAACTGGGATGGTTGAAAAAGAAAGATCTTTCTGCTCCTCTGAACATGAGAAATCATTGTGAAGTGTATGAGAAATTGTCTTCAGAGACAGGTTTTTAGAAAAAAAAACAGGACAATGAAGCTCATTTTACCAAAAAAATGCTAACAGTTGCTGTGGACAGAAACCACTTTCTGTTTTGGTGAAACAACATATTTATGACCTGTAAGTGGCTCAAGATATTTTGGGTTTGCTTTAAGCTTCATTTACAGAGCTGTCTGTGAAAATCACACTTTTTCTCCATATTACTGAACTCTTGCAATTATTTCAGTGGGATGCTCTTGGCATCTATAACTACTGTAAATTTTCTGAAAGTGTATCTTACATAAAGCAGTACCATGTAAGCAACACTGACCTACAGCTACCTTCTGTAGCAAATAATTTGCACATAATTCTGTACTCACATGTCAGTTCTCTTTCAAGAAATTCATAAGATACTTCATTGGGTAGTGAGATATATTCTAAGGAGGTATTTAGCCTAGTTGATATATGAAGATACGGAGCATGTGCTACTTGGACTGATTCCTTGGGAAATGCAGTCACCAAATATTTCTTTTTTTTTCATTTTCTTTTCTTTTCTTTTCTTTTCTTTTCTTTTCTTTTCTTTTCTTTTCTTTTCTTTTCTTTTTTTTTTTTTTTCTTTTTAAAAGGAGCACTTAAGTAAAACTTGTTATATAATTAGAAATTTTTCTGTAAAAGTTATTTTTAAATATCTGCTTGGTGTAGTCCCAATTATATGGAATGGAATGGAATGGAATGGAATGGAATGGAATAGAATAGAATAGAATAGAATAGAATAGAATAGAACAGAACAGAACAGAACAGAACAGAATAGGTGGTTCATCTCTGCTGTTCGTTCTGTTTCACACATTTCACTATTTTGGTGTGTATTTTCCCCATGGACTACAACTCCTTCAGGAAATCTCCACTTGCTACAACGTGGTGTCCCCCATGAGATACAGTGGGGGTACCTGCTCTGGTCTGGTCCCCTCCACGGGTTGCAGGGAAATACTTGCTCCTCTATGGTCTCTTCCATAGGCTTCAGGGGAATTTCTGCTGTGGTGCCTGGAGCACCCGCTCCTTCTGCTACACTGAGATTGCTCTTTCACACACTTATTTGTCCCAGTCTGCAAAATTTAGCTTTTATCTACATTTTTCCTAAGATGCCTCCACCTTGCCTAAGGGGCTCAGCTGTGCCTCTGAGTTGGTCACTTAGAGACAGCTTTGAATGGGATGTGTCTAGCGTGGGTGAGCTCTGGCCTCTCCTCTTAGAGGTGACCCTGCAGCTCCTGTGGTCAACACCTGGGCACTTGCACCCTGTACAGATGCACTTGCAGCTAATTGTCAGACTCTTCAGTTCTTGGGCAAAGGCAACTGCAAGTCTTCAAGAAACTTTAGAATTTACACATAAGGCAGCAATGGCTTCTCAGGCACCTAAAATGTTAGTCATATAGTATGTCAATTTTGCTCTGAAGTACAATTTTTCAGGGGGCTTTGTGGATTTTAGTCCACAATTCTCTGTACTCTTAACAATAGTTACATTGCTTTGGGAACAAGATTAAGGCAAAGAAATGTTAAACACTAGCAGAATTCTAAATTAGTCATCGAAAAATTACGTCTGCTTCTTGGATCTCCATCTTAGGGTCCTCCTGTGTAAAGATAATAAAGTGATGGACATTTCAGAGACCCTAGCTGACAGACATACATTATCTTGGGAAATAAGATACTCAGTTTGTATGCTTCAAACATATGAGGTAATCATGTTACCCCTCCTGAAAAAAAGCAAATGCATCACATACACAAGTAATATATTCACTGGACCAAAGGCCTGATATTGCTTTCAGCAGAAATAATTTTACAACAGTGCAATTCTGAATTCTCCAACCTAATTTGATTTGCCCCAGCCTGAGAAGACCATAAATCTTTAACTTCTATCTAGAATATAAAATTTTGCTTGGCATTCTCTAAATATCACAGAGAAGTATTATTTTTTTTTTTCTCTGCCTCAGATGTCCATTGTGAAGTGTATGAAATGTTTGTTTCAATGCAGTGGGTGTCTTTCTAAAGGCTAAAGTAAAACTTAGTCTATCATTGTCTCTTTTGACATTTAGAGTATATTGAGACACTTCCTAGAGGCTTTTATGTGCAGACACATACAGACACTGTTACTCAGTCTTTCTAGATGCTTGAGGAGCTGATTCTTTATGAAGCAGCTTGCTATCTACTTTGTCTTCCCCTCCAGCCTCCCAGTGTGCAGATTTAGCCTTCCTTTTTTTGCTAATACCTACTTTATGCTAAGCAATGCAACTTAACTTGCAAACCAAACTATTCACCCCCCCCCCCAAATGACAGTCCAATAAGAATTCCTAAAATTGGAACTGATAAAAAGATGGGTAATTCTGAATATGAATCTGTTTTCTCCACAATAACTTTTTTTTTTTTATGAACAACTTAAATGTAAAGTTGACACTTCCTGCAAGTATCAGCTACAACTTTTTTGTCTGAGAAATAGCTGACAAATTAGCAGTTAAAATGTCATATACTTCAGAGCACACATGGCAGTTATTAAAATTCATAAGAACTTCACAGTGGTTACAGATCATGTGTCTTTCATCTATGCAGTGCTCTGCACAATTTTCATCAGACATTAAGAGAAGCATTTCTTCACTCCTTTCTACTCAGAGTGTATTCTTTCTACCTGAATTTTGGAAAGTGATGCTGCATCAGCTGCTGTGACAAATTCTAAAGTTCAGTGGGAATGTGTGGCACAAACTGCACTCATGGCATGCTCTGAGTTCTTAATGAACTAGCAGTCCGCTCGCTTATCAAAGTGTGATGTTTTTCTATCTGTCTTTAATCAATTTTTGTGTTAATGTTCCTTGCTGATCTGTCAACCTGGCATCTGTCTGGTGCTCTTACCTTCCACCACAACAATCTAATCAAGAAGTACAAAAGTTTAGACCCAGTCTAAACAACACAGGCACCCTTTCACAAGGAAACACTTTAAAAGTATGTCCTACTGATAACATTGTATTTACCTCTTGAGTATTTCCTAAACATGAAGAACAGTGACTGAATCTCATTGCTTAAAATCAAGATGAAAACCTTTTTAAAATGTAATTTCCTGTGCAATAAAATGAAAAGTACATAACAGATAGAGGAGCTGGAAATACTTTCCATGAATTTCAGTTCAGTAGTAACAGCTTTTTAAAATGTATTACCAGTAATTTCATCATGTAACCAATTGTTAGGAATGCAGTTTGTGGGAGACATTAATAATATAAATGCCAAAGCAGTCCTTGATACACAGGCATTCAAACTTCTTGGTTCACATCATGAAATTCGACAAGAATATTATTCATAAAGCAGTTATTTCACAAATGGAGATTCATTTCCCATTATAAAGCACAAAATTTAGACTCAACTCTGTAGCTGTGTACTGAACTATACTCTCAAATGTGTAGTTACAATTATTACTTTTTAGACTTCCTTTAATTATGCCAGAGTTAAACAGTGACATATTTATTCTTTGGATTTGGAAGAAGAGTAAAATAACCAATTTACATCAAATATGACGAAAACTGAAGAAACAGTCTTCAACATAGAGATAGGTAGGGTACCATACTAAAAACATGCTTTTTGAAGAGAAACTAGAACAAGGCATTCAGCATCAGGCAGGACACTGTTGCAAGAACAACATCTACTCTTTTTTTGAACCAACATCTCTCATACATTTTTCTGTCAAGGATAGTCTCCTTGTGGCCCCATTCTGAAAAACAGGTACAATAGGATCCGTCCTCCTCTCAGAATATACTGGAAACTTGATTTTTTCAGGTGCTCTTCTGCTGTAAAAACTTGAGACATACTATATTTATCTGTATGTAAGAGAAAGTTCCATACCATCCAGAAGTAACATAGCCAGTATTTCCACCAGATTACAGAAGATTATTTCTTAGTTCTTCTAGGTTCCACTTGAAAACATAAAAATTATTTAATCCCACTGTTCCATTATGAAAAACAAACAAACAAGAAATTAACAAGCAACAAAAAAACCTAACCACAATAAAAAGGTGTTTGTTTTTAACAAATTTTGGTTTTCATCCTTAAAAAATGTAATTTAGATGGAAATATAAGCAAAAAAAAAAAAAAAAAACAACCCTTAACCTAATAGCAAAGTAATTTTGGAAGAGTTGCTGCATATTCTTCATTAATTTAAGAGAGAGAGGGTAGCTTAAAGCATAGGAAAACAAAGAATTTACCATTTATGGCAACAAAAAACCTGTAATTTTACCTCTGTGGAGAATGTTCTCCCTTAATGCTAGTTTTAATTCTGACTAAATCAGGGAGGCATATCAACTGTTAATCAATTAAAATGTTGACTTTCAACATCATGTCATGAACTACTAACACATTACCACAAAATTTTTAAGATGTGCAGGATCTAAGTTTATTTTCCATTTGCTACATGGAATCACCAGCCTTCCATTTTCAATTCTTCTCAGTTCAGAAAGCTGAATTCAGAAGAGAGTAAGATAAGAAATACAAATGAGATGCAAGCTTAAAAAGTTTTTGGAAGACTACATTTTTTGTGACTAGCCAAATAAAAGGTTATCTACCTCTAGTGTCATGAAATAAGGAGAGGATATAATAGGTATCAGACCCCATGATATCAATCCAATGTTATTCTTGCCCTAAAGCTTCTCTCATAAACCAAACAAGGCTACAGTTGCCTGTTACAGAGGTCAATAGTGCAAGTGTGAGATCTTGTTGAATTTTTCATATCAGCAAAACATTTTTTCAGATTTCCTTTTAAATTTGTTTAAATAAAAAATTGTGTATAGCAAAGGAGGAGAGTTTTAGATTTTCGAATGCTATATATCTAATGAGAACTTGAAAAAATGATGTAAAGTGTTTGTAAAAAGTTGTAAAAGTGTTGTAAAAGTCATTCAAGAAAGTAAGCCTTTAATGTTGCTAAATCCATGGTGAGTCACTCAATATCTGTACAGGCTTAAAATCACACAGCTCCTCCCTTTCCAAAATGAAGGCATTAAATGAACAATTGGTATTCAGAGCAAGTAGAATTACTGCCATCAATATTTGTGAATAACATCTTCTGAAAAAAGGTGGCTCAGAGTGAAATTATTCAGATAAGACTGCATCTGAATCTGCAGCTCTGAGTAAAATGCTGTATGTGTGAAGTTTATGTATATTTAATAGACTGATTACCAATATTTCAACCTGTTTCATTATTGTTTGGCATAAATACGGCATTTTATTTGATAAGCACCAAGTCTTGTTTAATTGATGATTTTCTAGTAATTGAACCAAATAAGAATGGTTTCCTTTGGTTTTGGTACATACTTTGCCACTGAAAGGGACAGGTTTTTCATGTGGCAGAAGCTAAGGTGCATGTAAGTGCATTCCTCTTCTCATTAACTCTATGGCATTTTATTGTAAGCATTTTTCTTTATATCCTCTTAGATGTTTAAAAGTGGTCTAATGCAGACCATGTGATTTTATTTCCCCCAAATGGATGCAGCTCTGCCAAAGATTAGCTAATGTCACTCCCATTTTGGGATAATTGCACTGACTGCATTCAGGCTCAACAGCATCTTGGGAGGGGGGAAGGAAATAAATAAAATTTATTTGGAAGTTCTGACTTCATCTCTTTTCAAGTGTGTAAGCACAAGGATATTTTCAGAATATGTTTATTCTTTGTACTCTCAATTGCATACATTTCTACAGTAGCAATGTAAGAGCAAACTGTCATTCTGGCTGCTGCAGCATTAAGTGTGACTAACCAAAAATGCAACTTGGCATTCCTGCTCTATTGTGATTGATGACTATCATAAAACCAATTTGAACATTTAAATAAGTGTTTTCAGGACGTGGGCATTAGCCTACCTCTTCTTTTTTCTGAGTTTTGTTTCTGAGGGTTTAGCCACAGTTCCTAAAACCAGGAAACTTTTGCTCTCCTTTGGGACCACTTTTGCTCTCTTTTGAGCCACTATTGCCTCATACAAATCACGAGATATTAACATTTTGACTTAGTAAATATCTCTCTAAATACTTGCACATTCCTTAATGCACTATAGAAAAGATTCCAATTTCTGCTTCTGAGTCACTGTAATAGATTTAATAAATCATAGCAACTCATGGCACAAAGCACTGACTTTCAGTTGTAACTGCTGCTACATTTTCTCACCCTGGTTACCTACAGTAGTAATAGTGCCCAAATTTTCTCTTGGTGTTAGCAGCCTGACCAGAAAAGAATGTGTCATATCTATCATAGAGTGCTATTTCATTGCACTATAACTGTTTTCTTGCATAACCAGGAAACCTGGATAATTCAGGAAATGATTAGACAGAACCCGATGGTAATTCAACTATCAAAGGCTTTGAAGTTCACCTATCACTGTTGGAGTCTAAGTAATTTGGCTCACAGTCTGTCAACTGCCTGTATTAATAAAGCCAAGTCATTAGTTACACTGTCTGTATGATGGGTTTCCAGTTAAAACCATATTATATTTCCTGCATAAATGGCATTGACTTTGAAAACTGACTGCTCAGCTAGGGATTGGGGGCTGGGAACTATTCTTCTGAATGGGATAATGGAAACTGAACTGATTGGATTTCATTGGGTTGTTGAGTTTTCTGGTTCTGTTTTCTTTTTTTCTGTCTTTTTGGGAGGGTGTTTCTCCTAGATTTCTGAGTATGAAGAAGGATAGCAAGGCACAGAGCCAAATTATTTGAATCCTCATCTTTTATAATGCCTTTCTGGTCTATAGTATAGATTACATCAAATAATAAAAACATTTAGGTAGATGAGGGAACCTACCTGAGGATACTGGAATAAAAGTGACTGAATTTGATCCTTAATATTTTTTCTTGTTATTCTGTCCTGTATGTATGAATGAAAATAAATGGCTGAAATGGAACTGATATCTTGAATCTTAAACAAGACACATGTATCTCATTCTCTCTTTTAAAAACCGCAATGCTGTACTGTCTGTTACACTGCCATACCTATATTAAGTAGTATTTGCAAATAGCTAAGTTGCTGTCTCAACTGTTTTTGTCAGTAGAGCAACCACACAAATATTATGAAGCTTCTGACCCGTGGCCATTTCTCCTCTGGCTCTGTAAGAGCTTCAGATAAAAGAACCTCTTTTAACTTTCACAAAAAATGCCTGAATTTCACACTGTATTTATAGATGAAACACATCAATATTTGCTAAAATGGCACATGAAGAATGTGAAGAAAAGCCTTTCTGCAGCTTCTGTTTCAGCCAGTGCATTATAATTAGTTTCAGATCCCAGTTTACAGTAATATACTGCAGATCAAGTCTCTAGGGTCAAAAACAATCCAAACCCCAAATCATCATTCCTTAGCCATCGATCATTTAAACTTCTTTGGTGATCCCATTTGAGAATCATAAGTATAGTTATGTACAGACAGATAGACCAATATGATTCTTGAATGATGCTGTGAAACCAGTCACTTTATAACAAATTAAGTCCAATGTAACTAAGGATCACAATTTGACTTTTAAAAATAAGGCAATAAAATGAGAACTTAGACTGTATGTCTTATCCAAAGAAGTTCTGCCTTTAAAAATCATGTATTGTTGATTTACACAGTTAGTTGCTAGCTACAATAATTTTATCCTTCTAGTACAGTGTTTTTCTGAATGAAATTAGGGATGTCACAAAAATGGGATTCCTTATAGGATCAGTTGAAGTTGGAGTTCTCTCAGCTGGGATATTGTCTGATTATCAAAGAACCTTTTCTTCATTCTCAACCCCTAATTATTGTAATATTACCATTGCTTTTGTTTTCATTTCTCAGAGTTTTCCAGGCATTAACACTTTCTGCAGAGATAAGAAATGCTGGGGAATAATGAAATTAAATTAAATATGAACAAGGAAAACTAGATTTTTTTCTGCTTTTCATCGTTAAAAAAACAAACAAACAAACAAACAAAACAACAAAAAAAACAAACAAAAAACCCCAAACTATTTTCACAGGAACTATGGAGGCGAAAAAGTAAACGAAGGGGGGAACAAAGGAAGAAAGGAAGGAAGGAGGATTATTTGCCCCATCATCTATCTTTACAAGGATTCAAGTGGGGATAAGTCTGTAATTCCCTGGATTCTCTCTGTCTTCAGATCTCTAGATGCAATTGCTGATTTCTCAACAATATTACTGAAATAATAATGGAAGAAATAACCAGGTTGGATACCAGTAATAAACTGATCCCAACTTACTCTTTTTTTAGTCCCTTTGAACATTTTAGGATTGGAATATCTCTTGATCCTTCTTGCTATAATGAAAGTGCTCCAGTTAAAAGGATGGGAAGCAAAAAAAAACACAAAGCAAAAAAACACCACCCCCTCCTGCCCCCTGCAAAATGCCGTATATGAAAGAGATATATGCTTTATTTTTAAAATTTCTAATCAGCTGAGGATTCCTCTCTGGCTGCAGCAGAGAAATGTATTTTCACATATATTGGAATTGAGAATTGAAATAATTGAATAATTGAAATTGAGAAATGTATTTTCATATATTTCCACATTAGAATGCATTTTCACAATAGCACGGGAGGTTTCGGTCTAAACCTGACTAGAGCCTGAGAGGATATCCAGGAGTGAGAAGTGGTAAATCTGTGGTATGGAGAACTGAGCACTATAGTGTCACTGTGGGAGTGCTTAAATGCAAGTGAAAGTGGAGGTTACAATTGGTTTAATCAGGTTTAAGAGAGCAGCTTTTCTGTATTACCACGAAAGAAAGAGTCACAAAAAGATAGGGATGGAAGAATTCTAATGAGTGTACTTATCTCAATAATGCACAAGCCAGGATAAAATATAGTTTTGTTAATCCTACTGTTTTTGCCTATTTAAAAAGACTTCAACTGATGTGTATACCACTAAAATAAAAAAATCTTCAGTGGAGCCTTTAGCAGATCTGGTTAGAGTGGGGGTGCAGTAGTTAGAAATAAAAGTGCAGACAGTAGGAATAGTACGAATTTTGTGACAAATAACTGGCTCCTTGACTAAAACCCTGTCCAAATATTTTTCATACTTACAATTTGAAGAACTACAAAAAAATTCATCTGATGGCAACCAGTGCACTCCCAGGGATGTCAATAGAATTAAGTCAATTCACAGCAGCTGAGATTCTGCCTTCAAGCTTTATAGTTCAAAGTCACAATAAAGCAGAGAGGAGAAATTTAAGGAAGAAAACAACACAAAAGATTAAATTTATCTGCAAATGTGGATTATTTGTCACCATAAATTCATTTGTCAGTAGATATGGCTTTTATGTAAAAAAAAATAATTAAAGAATCTCGTTTAACAGTTCAGGAATTGAAGTGTCAATCAGTTAGAGTTTGTACATTTTACCCCTCAGTATATGCCATATAAATGACAGAAAATAGGTTTTCTAATGGAATGCCTGTAAAATCTCCATAAAAAATAGCAGAATGAAACAAAACAAAACGAAACAAAATCACTAACCTCAGCTGCAGTAAGAACATAAAGCAAATTAACTAGAATAATATGCAGGCAGTTCATCATAACAACTGTAGCAACATTTTAAGTAACGGGATGTCTGTTCCCTGGGCACACTGCAATTAGAATGAGTTCACAACAAATGTGTTCATTAAGCTGAATGTGCTCACAGCAAGGATATAAAAAGAGCCATCAGACAGATCACTTCAATGTAGTTAGCTTTCTTGGCTTATGTTTCCCTTTTCTTCCCTTTCTTTTCTTCTGTATTTGAAGGGAAGATAGTTTTCATTTATAGAAACACACTTTAGATGCTAAGTTATGGTCATTTTATTGATTTTTTCCTACATTAACTTCACATGGGAATTTGTGTTTCTTCCATTAAAGTTCTTATTGCTTATTCATTGGATTAGATTATGGAAACAGCATCTGAGTTAACTGTAAGTATCTCTTGTTTAGTTTTATGTTAGCCACCTTTTTGTCAGACATGAGTGATGTTTTCTACTTTCATGATAGAATTTTATTACTCTGAGAATTAAAAACATGCCACAGGCATTTAAAATCTGTTTAGAGGATCTGATTAATCTAATAGAGGAGCAGATGAGCTATCTTTTCCTTCTCTTTCTCTCCTTTTCTCTGCTATATTTCCTCACTCACTAGTGGTTCTTATTATGGCAATTTATCTAGACCTAAGAGAGCTGAAGTGGAATATGGAGGAAGAAAGGCCTCTTTGTGCAGTTAATAGTTATACTGTCACATGAATTGTTGTTCCAGGTTACAGGAGGAGAGATGAAACTGGTAGAGCTTCTAGTAATTGAACTCATTTGAACTGATTCTATTCTCACTGATAAATGTTGTAAATTAGGAGTAACTGTTTTCAAAACTGCTAAAGGTTTGCTGAAATCAGGACCCAGATAATAATAAACCATAAAATTGAGTGGTTTATTCACACTTGCAAAGAAAAATGTCTATTTGTTATAAGCCTGTGGAAGCTGTAATGAATTAACATCACGAACAATGAAATCTTTGTCTGGAGCAATTGTTAATGGTTGTACTTTCAAAATAATACAGATGTCAACCTAGCAAGAAATGTGAAGTACTGTTTCTGAGAAATAATTCCGGAAACTATGTTCTGACATTAAAAGACTAAAAAGTGACATACTTTTTTCATTCTTAGATGTCTAAATTGAAACAAATTTAGACATACATTAGCCTTTCCTGAAATTTTGACCTAATTCATCTGGATACCTTCATTAAATGTTCCAAGAAATTCATCTTTATAAATTATGTTTACTTCTACTATATAAGCCATAATTCTCATTGTGAGGTAAGGGGAAAAAATATCAAAGCAGGGCTTTATCTGGTAAAGACTAATGCACTTTGAGAAACTATAAAATGGAGGGGATTTTCTGAAGTCCCAAATTTCTATCTTAAGGAGAAGAGATTTTGGTTAGCAACTCCATAACATAAAATTTCTTCTTAACTTGAACATTCACTGAGCCATTTCACTGTCTATGCTCCAAGAAGCTTCATGGTCAGCACAAAAGTCAATATACAGACAAAACCATAATGTCTCTAGAACACACACAAGGTCATCTACTCTCACAATTGCAGACACTGCTTTTAGACTTGCATTTTTCTTGCACAATGGGTAACCCTGAGTAGGTGGTAAAATACTGGGAAAAGGGTTAATATGAATTGGAATAGATCCAAGGAAGGCAGCCTTTGAAATCATACCTGTAATTTTTACCTGTCTTTTAGCTGTAGAACATCCAAATGAGGTAGGAATCACCTCTGACTATGTTCCTAAAATTTATGTACTACAGTTTACTGGTCCTGGATCACAGCTTTGAGATGTGACTGTCTGTGGATTATCCTTAAGAAATTTACTTTCTATAACCCAAGTGGATAGAAACTTGCTTATAGCTTTGAGTATATTGTTTTACACCTAATTACATTTAGTGGTTTCCGATTACTCTAGGCTTGTTTCTTTCCCAGCAACTCAGTTTTTTTAATCATTGCTCTAACAAATGAAGCCTACATGCATTGTAGAAAAGACTCAGAAACCACACATGGTTCTGGATTCCATTTAAGGGACAGTTTGCTTTAAAGTGAGAATTTTGTATACTTAATTCATAGGAAAGCTGTTCCTTTATGGCATAATGCAGCATAGGACCAGCACAGTCAGACAAATTAAAAAAAAATCAACGTATTTTTATGAGAGAAAATTAGAATAGGGAAAAAAGACAAAAACTTTGGAAGACATAGAGAAAAATTACTTAGGATTTGAGGAAACAGAAACTATCAGTGCTGATATAGGCTATAATTCTTGGATTTTTGGGAATGGAACAAAAGACCTGTGATTCTTGCAGATCTTTCATTGACAGAGCAATTCTACACGTGTCTTTCCTCCTGCTACTTTCTTTGAGTCCTAAGATGAAATGTTAGAGGTCTGTGGAGAAGATCTAACAGTTCCAGCTGTGAATAAATCACAGATGACAACACAAACTTTACAGAAATACAGAGATACAAATTAGTTAATACTTCTAGTTTCATTTCAATACCATATTACTCAACAAAATCCTAATTTCTCTTTGTTTTTCTCTAATTACTTGATTGTACAAAGCAGTGCTATAGCTGTACCCAAACCATTCACGTGCTGACTGATTTCTGGTACTGTGCTCATCAGCTCGCTGGCACTTTAAAGAAAGGTAACTGTCATGATCATGTGTCAGCTTTTCTGTCACTGAAGGATCTTAAAGGACTACTGTCCAATTTCAAGAAAAAAAATTCTTGAAACTTGGTAGAATTCTGAATCTTTCAAGCCCTCAATATGAGGTGAAATTTGTCACTGGACTTGACTGTATCAGATGAGTAACTGACAGGCACACAGTTAGACACAGTGCACCAGAATGTCCTGTTTCCTTAGGAAAACATGATTAAAAAAAGTCAGTGTGAAGATGATCTTAACTGGTTTGGGGAAGAAATTTTTTTTTAGTCCTATGCTTCAGCTTGTCAATGCATCCTCAGAAGTGAACCTGTGTGTCAGATTGCAGAACAGAGAAATTTGTTGAACAGTTAAGAAACTCAACTACAATAGTAACAATCTGAACAGCTGTTAAAATATCTGAGTACATAATTGCACATAACATTTTTTTTTACATCTGACATTATTCAATATAAAATTATTATCAGTCTGCTGTTTTGTACCTGAAAAGCAGAATATAAAGTTACTATAGGGCAAAAAACCAATTTATATATTGAAGTCACATAGTCCCATCAATCAAATCCTATTAAAAAAATAAATCTTATTAGTTAAAAAAATGTATATGAGTACACTGAGATGAGATTTAAGCTTTAAATTAGGGGTAAACAACCCGTAGAGAGTATAGTAAAATCCTCCACACTTCAGTCTACAAGTAGAACACACAAGAGACCAGAGAAATTGAGAGGCTGAACCTAGCAAGTGTTAGAAGAATTAAGACTCCTTAATGATGTTTTTGAGAAGGTTATTTCAGTCTGCTTCTTTACTGCCAGATATAACCAGAAATCCTGACATATTATGAATGTGTATGAGAAGTCAATGACCGATTCCAGCTAAGATCCTAGATTGGGGATGTATATTAGACTACATGCAATGATACTGCTATCAGAGAAAATATTTCCCTTGATAGAGAAATAATAAAGAAGGACATAGTTTGTGAATAATTAAATAGAATCATGGAGTCATTAAGGCTCAAAAAGACCTCTAAGATTATCAAATCCAACTTTGAACTTGACACCAGCAATGTCAACTAAATCGTGTCCTGAAGTGTCTCATCTATTTTTTTTAACATCTCCAGGGATGATGACTCCACCACTTCCCCAGGGCAGCTTGTTCCAATGCTTGATCACTCCTTCAGTAAAGAATTTTTTCCTAATATCTAGTCAAAACTTCTCCCATCACAACTCCCATTGTGTTGCTAGTTACTTGGAAGAAGAGAACAACACCCACCTCACTACAAACTCCTTTCAGGTAGTTGTAAAGAGTGACAAGGTCTCTCCTCAGACTCCTTCATATCTTCTTCATACTAAACAACCCAATTCCCGCAGTCACTTCTCAAAAGATTTGTGCTCTACACCCTTCACCAACTTCACTTGATACGCTCCAGCAACAGAAAGTCCTTCTTGTGTGTTCTAAACTGAACACACAATTTCAGGTGCAGCCTCACCAGTTCTAAATATAGGGGTATGATTACTTCTTTATTGCTACTTGTCCCAATATTTCTGATACAGGAGAGGATGCTGTTGTCCTTTTTGGCCACTTGGGCACACTGCTGTCTCATATTAAGCCAGATATCCATCAAAACCTCCAAGTCCTTTTCCACAGGAGAGCTTTCCAGACACTATTCCCCCAGCCTGTATCATTGCATGAGGCTGTTGTGACACAAATTCAAGACCTGGCACTTAGCCTTGTTAAATTTCATATAACTGAACTTGGCTCATTGATCCAGCTTGGTCCCTCACACCATCAACTCTCCCGCAGAACTTAGTATAATCTACAAATTTACTAAGAGTGCAGTTTATCTCTTCTTCCAGATCACTGATAAAGATATAAACAAGACTGACTCTAAAACTGAACCTTGGGGAACCATATTTATGACTGGTTGCCAACTGAATTTGACTCTCTTCACCATAATTCTATAGGCTCAGTGATCCAGACAGATTTTAACACAGCACCTCTCTATTCCATGAGCTGCAAGATTCTCTAGAACACTGTGGGAAATAGTGTCAAAGATTTTACTGAAGTCCAGGAAGACAACATTCACAGACTTTCCCTCATCCACTAACTATGTCGGTCACCTAGTCACAGAAGGAGCTCATGCTGATTAAGCAGGACCTCATAATCTTTGTCACTTCCCATAAGGACCTCCATT
This sequence comes from Phaethornis superciliosus, assembly GCA_023637945.1. Classification (NCBI taxonomy): domain Eukaryota; kingdom Metazoa; phylum Chordata; class Aves; order Apodiformes; family Trochilidae; genus Phaethornis; species Phaethornis superciliosus. The sequence continues at coordinate 152,940,139 of JAJQWJ010000001.1, read as the reverse complement.
TCATAAACCCATGCCAGTTGGGTCTGATCCCCTGGTTGTCCTGAGGATACTGAGTGAGTGCACTCAAGGTAAACTGCTTCATGATCTTCTCTGGTACCAAGGTCAGGCTGAGGGGCCTGTAGTTACCCAGATCCTCCTTCCAGCCCTTCTTGTAGAGAGACATCACATTTGACAATATGCAGTCTTCTGGAATCTCCCCAGTTAACCTGGACTGTCGATAAATGTTGGACAGTGACTTGACAAGCTCCTCCACCAACTCCCTAAGTACTCTAAGGTGGATCTCATCCAGCTCCATAGACCTGTGACTGTCCAGGTGATATAGCATCATCAATGACCTCCTCCTGGATTGTGGGGTTTATTCTGTTTCCTGACCCTGTTTTCCAGCTCAGGAGGTTGAATATCATGTGGATAACTGATTTGGTTATTAAAGACTGTGGCAAAGAAGGCATTAAGCACCTCAGGTTTCTCCCAATCCTTGATCACAATGTTTCTCCCCAAGTCTAATGAGGGATGCAGATTTCCCTTGGCTCTCTTTTTGCTGTTCAAGTATTTGCAAAAACTTTTTAAATTGTCCTTTATAACAGTGGGTAGATTGAGTTCTATCTGGGCTTTTGACTAATTTTTTTCTCTTCACAACCTAACTACATCCCTGTGCTGTTCTTGTGTTTCCTGAATGTGAAATAATTAAATCTATCATGAAATATATAAAAGCTGTATTTGAATTGAATTATTTTATGTTTTCTCAATTTTCTCTACGAAGCGAACCACAGATGTTTAATGCAATGTGAAAAAAAAAATGCATTTAATGAAACTCATACGAATGATAGTATTTCCCTTTCTAGAATTTCCTTTGCTCAAATTGTTTTGAGATCTTTGTATATTGGTCTTAATATGGAGCAAAGGAGACGACCTGGGAACACTAAGTTATTTCTTGTATAATTTGTTCATAATTTGTGTTTTCATTTCATAGTTTTCTTACTGGAGTATACTTATATTGATACCTATATCTGATGTCAGGGGCTCCTCTCCCTCTCATTTTTTTATCTCTCTCTTGAGATCAATGGACTTGGCCCTTTTTAAATTTTTTTTCTTTTTCCTCCAAGGAATTGCATGTAATTACATCCACCAAAGCAAAGAAAGAAAAAAACATGTTCCCTTCTTTGCATTCATGTGCTATTACTACTTCTGAAAAAAACTTTGAAGCCACAGTTGTGATATATTGTACCAATTATGCAATGCTGGAATAGTATACTGCACAATAAAGAAGACTTGCATCAAAAGCCAGAAAAATAGGTGATTCACTTTGTGAATCTCCAACCAGAAGGAAAAAATTGTGTCCAGAGCTTCAGTACCTCACTAGGACATTTGCACTGTGTGAAAATGCACCTTGAGGATTTTATCTTCCCTTAAGACTATGGCTTGTATTCTTACCTGATTTAACCCTTATTTTATTTTAGTTTCCTTAAGAATTTTAAAAACAAATTTGTTCTGATGGATATAATGTAGAAAAGCTTAAATCATTTTAGAACAGAGAATTTTCATAATTAAATTCCATACCAGGGTAGCCAGAATCATTCACTATGTGAGTTAATTTTACAGCTTTATATAAATATATGTTTATATATGTCAGCAATATAATGGAAATTAAAATGAAAATATTTTAGACAGATTGAAAAAGAGAACTATTTAAAAATTTGTTTAACCTGTAGTTATATTCTGTATGTATTCTTAAAAGTTTTAAATAAAAATTAATATAATCCTGTTAAAATGGTCACTTCAAGTTGTCTGTCAGTACTCTGACAAAGACAATAAACCTCAGTGACATTTCTTACATTCCATTTTATTCATTTTTATTCTCATTTCTTTTTGAGGACCATGACATTGTCAAATTTTAATCCTATGAGATTTGCAGATTCTCTTTCATGTGCATACACATAAAATATAAAAGAATAGTAATTTTTAGCCTTAAGTTTTGTTCACAATGTGAAAATCAATACAGAGAGCTAAAAAATTAACTGAGCAGTTGCTTTGTTTTCTAATGAAGAATAGTATACATCTGGTAAATATTTTAGAATTCATTTGCTACAATAGTATATGAGACCTTGAAATGAGTAAGTCTGTTTTTCTGGATGAGTATTAGAATCCTTGCAAATACTTATTTCACAGACTCACATGACAACTGAGATTGGAAGGCACCTCTGGAGGCCATCTGATCAAAACCTGCTCCTCAATCAGGGCCACCTAGAGAAGGTTGCCCAGGACTAGGTCTAGATGTTTTTTTGAAGATCTCCAAGGTTGGAGATTTCACAAGTTCACTTAGCAAAGTTTTTCATGACATTCATCAAGAACCTTCTGTGGTTTTGTTTGTTCCCATTGTCTCTGGTCTGGTTGCTGAGCACCACTGAAAAGAGCTTGGTTCCATCTCCTTTACACTCTCCCTTCAGATATTTATATACCTTAACAAAGTCCCCCACTGAGCCTTATCTTTTCCAAGCTGAAAAGTCCCAACTCTCTGTCTTTCCTGCTATTTAAGGTGATCCAGTCCCTTAATCACCCTTTTTGTTGAATGGCGCCTTATTATTTCCTCATCTTTTAATGCTTTCCAGGACTAGCAGCTCTAGCAGCTTCCCCAGGATCAATGTAAAGCTGAACAGTCTGAAATTCCATGGCTCCTTCTTCTTGCCCCTCTTGAAGACAGAAGTGGCATTTGCTTTCCTCCAGTTTTCAGACACTTCTCACAGTTGCCATGATAAATCAAAAATTTTAGAGGGTATCATCTCAAAGGCACCTCAGCTCCCATAAGTGCCTCGCATCAGAACCTGTGGAATTAGGTATGTCCAGTTTGCTTAAGTATTTCCTGACCTTATCCTCTTTTATCATATCTGAGATTCACAAATGTTTGTTTCTCAAACATGCATACTTCACATCCATTTTTCAATGGTCTAAGAAGCCACTTATCTGAAGGATGGAGAATTCAATTTGTTTGGCATTTCTCAGAAGTTCTTTGATCCACTTCCTTCTTTTCAGAAATCAAATATATAAATAACATATATATTATATTATATTATAATATATTATAATATTATATTACTTATATTTTATTTATATCTTATAAATATATGTATATATACAAAATGTGATCTGTACTCCTGCAGGTGATGAAATATTTAGCTTATTTTTTTTCACAGTCTGTATGAAAAAATTCTGCTATGCATACCTTCTATGTAAATTACTAGGCATTTTCATAATGGTTCTTTGCATTTCTGCTTCCATTTTACATATGAAGAAAACAAACTGGAAACCTAAATTGGAACAAAGCTCCTTATCCATTCGTGGTTAATATGAATATTCAGAACAATTAAGCTCTTGCTTTGGACCAGTGCCAAAATGATACAAAGACTATGGAAGTCCATGAATATCAGCATTAAGGGAGTCTGTAGTCTATTCTAATAATATTGGCTTGTCAAAAAACTATAAATGCAACCATTAGCAGTGTGACATTAACATGACTATATTAGACAATATTGGCTCCATATATAGTATCATTTACCTGCTAAAAAAAATCCTTTATCTGCACCCTTACATGTGACCCAGATCCTCACTTTTGTGAGGGCCATGGAGAATGTTTGCTGTTGCAGGATGATGGCTTAGAGGTGGCTGATGTCTTGATGGCCTTGTTTACTGGATATCTAGATATACCATTGCAAAATGACCATTGTGGAACATGAGCTCACGTTTGAAATAAATTTTCATATAGCTAGACATCAGAGGCAGATAGAAACCTCAATATGCTCAGCAAAATTAGCAAGCTGATTTTGGGTAGTCTTTTGAAACTAGAAGGTAGACATTTCAAGGTTTAGAATCCAGAAGCCGAGTAATTCTTTCAGAATCAGCTGCTCAATTCCACCTGCTATGCAGCATGCATACACCACCAGAATAATCACCTGTTCATAGAATCATAGAATCATAGAATTAGCCGGGTTGGAAGGGACCTCAGAGATCATCAAGTCCAACCCTTGACCCACCGGAGCACAGTTGCTAGACCATGGCACTGAGTGCCACATCCAGTCTTTTTTTAAATGTCTCCAGGGACGGAGAATTATGCTCTGTGTCTGTATAAGTAATTGTTTTTACTGGTTACATTTTGTATATGCATAATGGTGAAGAAATTAATCTTTCTAGTTCAGCTGGTTCCTCTATGGGTTGCTTGCTTCTCTCAGAGTCTGTTTCCTTCCACTTCTTCAGACCTGAATGAAGGCAGAAATACACCACAGTATGTATTAATATTTATTATTCTGAAAAACTGGTACATCATGCAGATACATTTCACAAGTTTTCAGAAAAGAAATGTGGTAGGCTTTTAATAATTTTTGTATTTGATGAGTCAGGCAGAAAAACACAATACTGAACTAATACTATTTGAATTAATTACACCTCTTTTTAATGCTTTCTGCTGCTGGACTTCTGTAACTTAAATCTGAATTTCATTTGTTTTTTTAAGCTGACACTCCAGGTTATTTTAGCCTGGTTATTTTCTTGTAGAGCTGTACTATCTCTAAATGACTAGAGCTAAAATGTGTAAGTTTTAATTACAGAAGACTCTAAATCAAGAGCTTTTAACCAACAAGCTTCAGATTCTGAAACTTATGGATCAAGAAAGAAATATAAAACATTAATTTGGTTATTGAACCACTCTTGATGCTGCTAATCACAACCCTCTCAGCCTAGCAGTCTTGACAGTTTTCAATCTACTTAACTGATTATTTTTCTATTGCAAAATTACTTATGGATGCCAACTGTATGAAATTCTTCATATTAATCTACCTTGAGCCATTTAACACTGGTTAGGGACAACAATGCCACTGCTAGAAGCTGGTCTTGGCCTATTGGGAATATAGTTCAGTTAAACCTCATTAGCATCATGAAAATAGAAACAAGATCTATTTTGATTAGAACAACTAAAATTATTTTTATTATTGATTTGCAAATATGTTTTCCTGATGACTCAATTTTTTATTTTTTTTTTTTAGTTATTTAACTAGTAGCTATTTAAGGTCATCTGATGAAGGCTTTCTATAGTTACAAATGTACAAATAAGCAGTGTGTTTTCTGTCTTCTCTTTTGAACAACAGAGAAAAAAAAAGTCAAGTAAAAGTGCCTAACAGTAAGTGCATCTAATTTTAAAATATTTGTCCATCAGCTTGTGCATGTCTTCCACTGCACATTTTCTTCTCATTAAAATGCCTCGGGGAACACATTTTGAATGAAACTAACCAAATAAGAAAGCCATACTTGAGATTAATCCTTTTTTTTTAAGAAACACTTAATAGGGAAAAACATATGAAATATATTCAGTCTTCACAGAGTATTAATTGTGATCCTTGTTAAAAATGTGAAAACAGAAAGGTAGGAAACCTATTTTGCACTTCGCATACATAAATTAGCATAAAGTATAAGGAGCTATGAAACTATTTCAAAGTTTACATCAGTTAAATAGAAAAGTTTGAATAAGCTGAGTTTCGCTGAAGACACTGAAACAATCTAAAAATTCATACAGAAGAAATTCTATATTTTTCTATTATAGTGAACTAGATTTCTGTATCACAATTAACTTTTTTTTTAAATTTTAAACTTTATTAAAAGTTTAAAATCAATGAGATAAGAGTAGCTGAGAATTCTGATACTAATTTAAAATATTTTTTTAAATGTAAAGGATTTTATTCAAAAGTTATCTATATAAAAATACATATAAAAGTATATACATACCCACACACAAACACATGGTCTTAATAAGCCTTGACTTTGTAACATCTATGAGGTTTTCACTGCATAACCAAGCTGCTGATCTACTCTGCTGTTTGCCCTGGAATAGTGCCAATACTCCAGTGCCTTAACAGGGTAAGCTCTGATCATGCCAGAAAATTTGGTATATGGCTAGAATTGCAGTCGGGATGATTACTGAAATCTGGGGTATACTGTAGTATATTAAAAGAAAAATTATCATGACGGTATCAAAACCGGTGAGGCATCTTCATTTAATCTGCTTTTCTAAAGGTGTAGTAAACATCTCTTATCAAATCAATGTTCTGAGCCAACTGGTTTCCTGTAATTCAGTGTCCATATTGGACATAGCAAGAAAATAAAGTACAAAGATTACCTCTAAAGTTTTAATTCATGGGACACTTTAGCTCTGGAGGTAATCTTTCAACGTCAGAAACATCTGTGACATATATCTAGGTCATATTGAACTCATAGGGATTATATGTTCCCAGGCAAGATAGCCACCTTGTTCTTGGACCAATATTACCACCATTTGAAGCATAAAGTCCTCTACATTACAATCACTCTCAAACTCACTTCTATTAAAGAGCAGTCATGCTTTACAATTCACAGCTCTTTACAGATACACAAAAAAAATCAAAGCTGAGATCAGTGTTCATGCAGAACACTATATTTTTAAGAGAAGTGATAAATCAAGTTGGGTCCTTCAAACTTCAAGTGAATCTATTTCATTAATAAGAAACTTCTAGAACATCTTTTAAAAAGAAGGGGGGGAAGAAAGAAAAAGAAAAAAAGAAACATAGTATGATGTGACTTTACCTCCTTTTTATAGACAAGAATCTCAGTTTCAGGGTGATATTTAAGTACCTTTTTTTGGACTTGAGGATTCTTACATTTATGCAGATTTATTCTCAAGGCCCCACTTTGTTTCCCAGCATGATGATACAGATAACACAGCAAGACTGGGGATACCCTGATATTCACAGGAAAGCCATTCAGTGTGTTTTTTCAGTCACTGGAGACAGAGGAGGGATGTGGGTACCTAGTAAGTTATCCAGAAAAGCTAAGTTGATTTTAGATACCAGGTTCCAAAGGATACTATAGATGATCTGAGAGTTCTGCAGAAACCAGCGTATCGTATGTATGTAACTTTTGATTTAGGATGATAATGGTTCTTGAGAATTTTCACTCAAATGTGGGCTAAAGGACAAGTAATCATACATTTAGTACATTTTATTAAAAATAAAATCTAAAAATGATACCTGAAAATTTACTTGTTAGCTACTTTTGACATTTCTGAACTACAGAAATTTTACTTTACCCTTGTAATGCAACAGTGTTTGTATTGTAAATATTTTTTATTGTCTGACCATATATCTTCAAGCATATTAAATTTTTTAGCTAAGATTGCATATCTGGAATAATACAAACAGGAAAGGAGTGGCAAGAGCAAAACCTCATTTTTCTTTGTATCTCTTAATTCTATATGATTATTTTCAATCTTTTTACCCACACACAAACTGACTACATTATGTAGTGTAAAAACTCCCCTTTGACTTGTTTTTCTACTCTATAGACTTCTTTTTCTCTGTACATAGGAGGGGCTACCCTGACAAGATATTTCTCTAAATGCCTTCTTACTTTACACAAAGCCCAGGGAAGGTCCTCTGTGAGCTCTGTTTCCTAGTAACATGAAAGTAATTACTACCCTCCCCAAATGTATGTGGAAATGAAGATTCCCCCTCGCAACAGAGACTTGATGATTGTTATAAAATTAAAAAAAAAAAAAAAGTGTCTTTCACACTCATCTTTTGCTAGCCTAGACTGATGGAAGAAAATCAGTGTGGGAATTGTTTAAAATGAAATCTGCTGCAGGTTTCCTATTAAGCTAGATCTAATATGGACAGATTTGGGAATTCTGCTAACATTTGAAGGATTACTATCACCAACTCTCCCCTTCATACTAATTTCTTAAACATGAAGTCAATCTGGGCTGATGAACTCAGACCCAGACGTATAAATATTATGTACTGAAATAGTTGCTGATAAATCCCACCATTCAATTTCTGTTCCTAACACACATTTTCCATGCACACGGTGTCTGAACTTACTATTATATTCTGTTGTTTCCCTGTTGAAGAGTAAGTTGACTTTAAGGATCAAAATTTTTCTCTCCCTATATACACATAATAACATTATAAAAAGTATACATAATAATGCATAATAGCATGCCATCTGTGGAAATATCTCTTTCTTTGACTGTAGGAGCAGCCTCATCATTCTTGTTGCCATATATGCCTTAAGAATAATCTATTTCAGGTTCTTTAGATTTCTTTATCAATTTGTGATTCCTTGTGATGCATATTCAGTAACCGATTTCTGAAAAGATCTGATTTCTCTCATTTCTCTAGTTTCCAGAGGGGAAAACATGGCCATTCTGCAGCTCAGAGAGACCTTAAAAGCATCTCTAGTCTTTTCTGTATGGTTGAATTTTTTAATGTGTTTTATATATAATTTAAAAAAATGAACTAGAAATAAAAATCTACCACTATCTATAACAGGCACTTAGATAATTTCTATTAGACACCTAAATGCATCTTCAAGGAACTGAAACATCTCTGAAATTTCTTTCAGTTGTTTCTGAAAATGCTATTTATGATCTTTATTTGTTGCAGTTGTCAATGTTTTGGCAGAGGGGCTGCTGCAGGGTCACCTCTGTGAGAACATACCAGGGCTTATGCTGGAGCAGGAGAAAAGTATAAGGAGGAAGGAGCAGCAGAGGGAGATGTTATGAACTGATCACAACTCCCATTCCCCATGTCCCCACAGGTGGGAGATATAGAGAAGTCAGGAAGCGTGGGAAAAGAAGGCATAGGGTGGGGGAGAGGATGATTTGGATGGAGAGAGTATGTCTTTATTTCTCACCATCCTAATCTATTTCAATTGGCAATAAATTAAATTATTTTTCCCCAACCTGAGTCTCTTCTTTTGTCCATCATGGTAATTAGTAAATGGCTTCGGTGTTTATCTCAAGCTACAAATGTTTTGATGTCTTTTCACACCTTTGTCCTTCTTAGGAGAGGGAAGTTAAAGAGCATCTTAGAGGGTGTTTGGCTGCTGGTCAAGGTCAAACCATAAAAGGATTTTATAATACAAAGGTACTTTGTCTGTTAATTATATTCCCTAACAAATTTTGATCTAAGGAAGTAGAAAACTGTGACCGAATTAATTTATTTTATATATTATTTTTAAAATTTTCATTACTGCACAGCATTTTGAATGTCATACGAAACCGAAATTCTATGGTCTCAGTGAATTCTTGTTATAAGCAGAAGCATTTGTATACTAAAAAGTATGAACAATTTCAGTTATAAAATTAAATGCTGAATGTCCCCCCATTCAAAGAGGTTTGGGGGTGTAGACTGTTACAGAAGTTGTTAATCAATCAAAACTACTTAATGCCAATCTACTTCTAACAATATTTTGAAAGACAGGATCATAGAAGAGCAAGAGCACACAAGAGAATACTTAGAAAGATTGCTAGGAAAAGAAAAAGAAAGTAATCTGCAAAGTCAGCTAAAATCCATAAAGAAGCATACAATAGAGAACACTTTACAATGTTACAACTTTGGATCAGTTTTTTAAGAAGTGAAGAACACTCAGCTAAAAGTCCTTTATACTTTCACTTTGTCCTCTCTTTTTGCACAAACCCTTATACAACAATGAAGAGCTATCATATTGTGAGAACTGTTTGAGCTGGAGAGTACATAGTGAATCAAGATCATGACTTTTCCCTATGAATCAAAGAGAAAATGTTCTTTGTGAAACCCAGACAGACTGTTCAGTGAAAAGGAAGCAAAAAGAAACAAACCAGGCAGCTTAGTCTGCATTCATCCCTCTTTAATTGAGCACCAGCTGATATGCTTAATTTATAAGCCTAGCTCTTATACTTCCCTGTGGTCACAAAAGATTTAAGCATCTTCAGAGAAAAATTCAGATTTTAAATCACTTTATTTTAAAAAGTAAGAAAGAATTCTAGAGTAACTCTATTGCTCACTTAGGTTTTTTTTTTTGATGAGTGCCTAATTTTTTTTTCCTTCAATGTCTTTATGCATCTTAATGTTTATCTTGATTTTTTTTTTTCAGTCTTCATTTCCTTCCATTAGAAAATAAATACAAGCAACTTCTCTTCTCCTTAGTATAGTTTAAATTGTTTTCCACTTCCCAAGAAAACACTGTGTAAATAGAAATAAAGAACTCTCCTATTTTCTCCACTTTCAGAATTTATACACATATGCTCTGTTCCCCTTCTTGATCATACAGCTGGATTAACACGTCCGTGAAAATGCAAATAAAAATTATTTTGAAGTTCAAAAGCCATTGCCTGAAGTATAAAGAACTTGTAAGAAAAAAATATTACTGTTAGTGCCAGCCTAACAACAGCTAGGTAGTAGACAAGTTGCAGGAATTTCTTTTGATTGAAGGGTGCTTTTAGGAAGCCTTAGTCCTACATTTACCAGTACTGCACAATGATTTTCATGCTACCTACCGTGCACGTAACAAAAATTTTCCATCAGGTCCTTCTAGATTAAGTGCTTGCAGACATAGACCATTAAATATATAATATATATGCTCCTAAACATCCGTGAATCACATATTATATCAATGTAGTTATTAATTATTTGCCTTTGAGCGTACCTCTTAATCTGCTTTGCTGAAATCATATTCTGTACTTCATTTGCTACCTGGAGTTTTCCATGAAGTAGATATCCAGCACCATCAGAAATCCTGAGTGACCATAGGCAACTATGCCTGGTGTTCTCAACTCACTTTGTGTTCTCCACACACTTTGCAGACTAGAATAGGACAATAATGTCTCTGTCTCTCTAATTATCTTCTCTAGACACTATTTGGTCCACGTGATAAGCCAATGTGGAAGTAAGAGTGCAATCTTACTACCACTCTAAATACAGTATCTGCAATTGCACCCATGATTGTGCAACCACCCTACTTGTAAGTTCTGTATAAACACAAAAGACCCAGAGGGAAATTAATATTGATATGAAATGCTGGGGAGCTGAGTCAAGATTTATTTTTCCCTGTTATCCATACTGATTTACACGTGAAATCAAGGCAGAATTTTGGTAAGATTCAGCATGCCTGAATCATTTTTGTTAGAAAGATGGAGAAGTAAATTCTCCTTTCTAGAGAAGAGGAAGGGATAAAAAGAAGAATGAGATAAAGCACTAACAGGCAGAGGTTGTATTTTGGTCTTTTCTTTCCCCTGAAAATCATTCTATTTATGCTATTAGATTTACATTCCATAACAAAAAACACTTTTCATACAATTAATTGTTCCTCGTGTAATACTGAATATCCTAAGATGAAAATTCATTTCATAGAGTGAGACATCAGAATTATCATTTCTATATTCAGCCAAGTTTCTTTTAGGCATATCATTCCTCATTATTTTCTCTACCTTCTGGATGGATGAGACTGTGGAAAGGTGTTAATTTCCTTGTTACCAGATCAAAAAAGCCTTGCTTTGGTTTCCCTAAAGGATATGGGGCTCCTGTCATATTCTGCTATCTCCTTATTCTTCTTACATACTGGTGTAATTTGAGAATAAATCCTCTCTACTTAGTGATAAATAATTACCACATAGAAGAGGAAAAAAAGGACTAAGGTTTTACAGTTTCATTTGTATTAACTTTATTTTGTAAAAGTATTTATTTTTCTAGAGTAGTACTTGATAAAATATTTCAAATTATTTTTCTTTTGTGTTATTAATAGGCATATCCATTTATTTAGTTAGCAAATGTCAAAACCATGTCATGCAAATTAACAATACTGCCTAAGTGGATCAGACAATTATAAAATCTGATAAGCAAAAGCTTTCACATAGACCTAATAAATCAGGAAGGTTTATTTTATTCTGTATTTGCTTACACAAATCTTCAAAATTCTTCAAAAGAAAATAATTGGAAGTAGTATTTTACAAGACCTTTAAGTAGAAAATTTCCCCAAAAAGGATTCCAAGTTCTTGAAATTGAATCAACACCTGGCTTCACTTCCAGTTGAATCAAAGCAAAAATACTTATTTTGATGTCACAATGGATATGACGCTAAACTTCTTCATCCCATGTCAAAATTTATAAAAATTTCTTTTTTCTTGGACTGTTACAAGGACTCTCCAAGATTTGAGATACCAAACTAGTTTATCTGCAATGCCTATGAGGATCACCCAAGTTTTGTAAGTCTCTTTCAGATTATCAAGACTCCAGATCACATCAAAGAACAGGAAATCTTGCAAAACTCACCTTAATCAAGCCCAAGACAGAGACAGGTTTCCCAGACCCTTTGGCTCCAAGTTCTCAATGTTCATAGTTCCTGAAGTTTGGGACACTACACTATCCCCTGTATTTGACCTACTGAGAGCTGAATCTTTGTATTCAGATAGTTTTAAGCTCAATAGCTACCCTCTGTATGTATGAGAATTTTATACTACCAGCTTTAGGAATTACTCCCAACCTAACTGGCAGATCAACTTAACCTAGTCTAATGGCAAAGACATGACTACAAAATAGTTGTACTTTTTGTAAAACATACTTAAATACTATGTAAATTACAAATATTTATCTACTCATATTTTGAATACCACAGCTTTGAAGGAAGCATAAAAATGATACAACTAAAGTAGGGATTCAGAGTATAAACTTTGTCTTGCCCTTCTCTACACTTCATCATGCTATTCACTTCCTCTTAGTTAAAGGAGTGTTATATAGTTTGCAAAATCAAAGACTTAACAGATTTGAAATGCTGAAATTGAGAGTTACTGTGCACATTCATTATGCTCTCTGTAGCTACATAAGTTCCTGACATTTTTTCCAAAGAGATTTGCCATTAAATGTGCATACTTAATGTAAAATTTATCACTGTTTTACAGTATTTCGCTTTTTAATCTGCATGTCATGCAATATAAAATTGCAGATCTTAAAAAAACTTGATGTGTACTGCATCTGCAAGTTTTTTTCAATCAAGCATAGGTGTAATCTCTTTAAGTAATGAAATCATGTTTGCATGGCATATCCTGGTATTTAAAAAAACTAGGTGACCATCACTGACTAGATTTTAATATCTTCCATCTTCAGCTGGAACATGATTTTTCCTTCACCAGTTGTTGAAATAGATAGTGTTCTGTTTATCTTTTTAAAAATGAAGGCACCATGAGATTCAGGATTTTTTTTAGGTTATGTGAAATTCTTCCATCTAGGGGCCGTCTACAACTTGCTTAGGACTGCAGCAATGAAATAGCTTGAACTGGTAAACAGCTTTCTCTAGAAAGAGAAATCAAATCTGCTTGAGCGACTAAGAACAAAAGGGATTGGAGGGCTCCATGCATGTCTCCTTGACAGAGTCAAGTGCCTGGAAAAACAATAAAAAATCTTGTTGTTTTTGTTAGTAATGAAAGGCACTTTTTACACATATAAATAATAAACTGGAAATTGACTCTGCAGGATGAAATAAAAGACCATATTACCGTATTAGAATTGAAAGTAAAGAATAAATGATAGTCACTAATTCAAGAATTACAGAATTTAAAAAATGAAGATATAAACATTATGATGACAGTAAATGAAAGTGTTACATTAACATCAGAACTCGGAAAAACAAAAAAACAGTTTAATAAGCTAGGGAAAGAAAAAGTCGATTATTTTGTGACAAGACAGAGTAAAAAGAACAAAGGATATAATAAAGATTATTTTATTTTTCTATTAATTTTAGAATTACATTTTTGAAACTATGGGAAACTTTTATAATTGGTTCCAGGATTATATATGCGTAGTGTGTGTTTGTATGTATGTGTGTGTGTATGTGATGAGAATAAGTAATGTCATTGAAATGCCACGTTTCTGAATTCTTTGCTTTTTTAATTCACTTAAAGATTTTTTGCTAGTAATTGTCCTGTTTGAGAAATTTTAACTTATAAAAGAGTTAGTGTTGTGGCTTATTTTCAGGATTTATTTCAAAAATCTTCAATTATTTATGATTTTTTTAAAAAGGTTTTTTAATTCTGCTTTATTTTTGCATTATCCTTTAGGGAGCAATTGAGAGCTCCCTAAGAGCAATTAAGAGCTACAGACAGACAAAATATTATTATGAAAAACATTCATAATGCTTGAGAAACATAAAATAACCTCTCCCAGGAAAATGTAATTAAAAAAAAAACCACAAACAAAACCTGCTCTAGTTCAATCTGAATGAAAACTGGTTTAGAAGTAGGAATCTATGTCTGTTAGGGGCAAACAGGGATTGTGAATGCTCATTTATTCTAGGACACAAAAAGGTCATAATATATAGTATCCAGATGAAGTGAAATTCAAAAGCATCAAAATTTGTCAGTGCATTATAAAACACTGCTAAAACAATCACAAAGGAGGACAAAATAATGAGACATAAAATTGTGTTGAGCAGAGATTAATGCATTGATCAGACGTGGATGACTATTAATTAGTTAATAACATACAATACAGAAGGAATTTTTTAGCAGTATATATGAAAGACATGTATTTTTTTGTTCACTTAGAGTGTCTCATGAGTTCTCTTTGCAGAGAACAGAAGCCTCATTGTTGCCTCTGGTATCTGAAGCATTATCGAATCGTGCATTCTGGGATATCAAAACTGAACAAGGAAATGCCAAAAGGGTTTTACAGAAAGAAAAAGATAATTAATGACAAGCTAGTTATCTTGGTTCCTTTCTGAGTGGTCCTAATGACTGGTTGTTCAGGTTTTCAACACAGAAACCTCCAAATAATTAAGTTTTTTTTTATTATCTTTAGGGTTGGAATGTAGTTATAAGATCAATAAATTGTGTTCTTCAAACACTCAAATCATCTCTTGACTCCTGGATGTTTGCTCAAGTCTAGATACCTATAGGTCATACATTAACTAGCTAAAAGTCTATATTCCATTTATTTGTGGTAAGAAAAAATCTTTGAAAAACTGTAATAGAAGAAGTAATTGCAGGGAAATAAAAAATCTAAGAATGCGTAACTACAATGTTACAATTTTATTTCTATTCTTAAATGTTTTAGTAACCACTATAGATTGTAGATATGGTCATTTTCATAAATGAATGTTTTATGCTTGTCTTGATTTAAGAAAAAAACCCAAGCTGAGTATAGTCCTGACTGAAGTGAACTGTACTCATTAGACCTACAAAATCTTGGCTAAAATTTACTTTTTTCAGCTGTGCTTACAGTAGTTGTGGAATATTGTTGGTTAAATGTAATAGAAGCACACACTTGTCTATTTCATAGATATGGTGATTGTGGAGCAGATTTCAGTGTACAAGCTTCACTGTGAATATCTTTGAGTAGTACTGAAGTGAAATTGTATAATATCTGAGCTTTGATATATCACATTCAGCAGCTGCTGACAAAAAAAAATAAAAATAAAATTAGGCTATCTGTCCCAAAACATAAAGATGTGAATACTCTTGATTAAATTTAACTGATTTCTTTATTTGAAGTTCATGAACTTTTAACATTAATTTTTTCTTGATGTGACTGTGAAATTTATATATAAACCTCTAATGATTACAAATATCTGGTACTTCTCCGGACTGCAATGTGTAGGAACTTGTGATAATCATGCAGAAAATTACAATGGATGAGGAGCTGTTTCCTTGCTTTGTTCACACAAATACCTTGGTTGATTTCCATGGAAGTATTGTAATGAATAGTAGATCAAGATTAAACTACTTGCTTTATGTTTTTTTTGTGCTACAATACCTCTGTGTGCAGAAAAGCTGTAAATCCAATTCAGATAGACATAGGAGCTCTAGCCTTGAGCATCTACAGCAACATCTGAAATACAAAAGAAATATATGCAATATTTTAACAACTTCCTTTCAGTAGCTCAGTGACATGCAAGGATGCATTATGAGGTTCCACAGAAGAAGTCAGAAAATGTGGCACTTTTGCAAATTATCTTTATCTTGTTACTCTCCATATGGCCTAGAGGTGATTTAAAATGAAGAAAGTCAAAGTGAGTAGCCTCCTTAGCAGCCGCTCTTATTCAGGAAAGCAAATATTGTGAAGCAGAAGCTATTTGCTCTGAGGTGTTCTGAATTTATCAATTTTACTCCGCTGACTTTTATCAGGGTACTGAAACTTCTAATACTTGGATTATGCCTGGCATCACGTATGTTTTAGCAGAGTTAAGGGCCTTGAAAGTCACTGAACTTTGTCACGTTTAATGCAGTACTACCTGTTGGACTTGTTCGGAATTCTAAACTAGAGGAGACATCTATAAATAATCACAGATGCTCTTACAAGCACCACTGATTTCAGTATTCAATCTAACAGAGCAAGAAAGTATCCTGAAATCATCAATCCTCTTTGTAAGATGGTATCTGACTGCCAAAAATTCTTTTGTAAATCATTTTTGTATACTCAGAGGCTGTATAAAAATATTGTAGTTTTTTGCAGTGAAATAGAGAAGAGATCCTAAGCAATTCTACTTGCTGGAGCTTCCAAAGTGAAGTAATATAAACAGGCAAAAAAAAAGCAAAACAGAAATAAAGTCATAAAATGTACCAATAATTTTTAGGGCCTCTCTTTCCTGTCTATAGCAGAGAAACATCTGTCACATTACTTTAGTGCTGATGTTGTGGCCAGGGGCAACAATGGCAGAGAAAGAAACAGAGAGAGTCATTTGTGTTATATTCCAGTCTTCGAAGAAAACACAAAACAAACCAGTATGATGTCATATTATCTTTACAAACTGGAAAATCTATATTACTATTACTAGTAGCAGGCCACTTGCCTGTGTTCAGCTGCAGGTTTCTGGAAGAATATATCAGCTGTTATTTGTCAATTTTGTGAAAGAGGTTGGAGTTCTGCTTACCTTTTTCACAGTAACAGAAATTGTCTAACAATCAGAAGACTGATGATTTTTGCTCTTTTCATTTTAGTTTGATTAGCTTTGAATGACTGTGCTCTGTATCATGTTGTTATATTTCTTTTGACGTAGTTCTCTTATTATTGTATGCATTGTGTGTTGCAAACAGTGATCCCAGGATAATGATTCACTGTAGAGGAGTACAGTCACAGAATCACTGTAGAAGCTTCAAAAATGTGGATGGAGGATGAAAACAGAGACTTCAGGGATATAAACTAATCATCAATTATAATTTACTGGTTTTTAAAGGAATAGAACCTTCGGAGATCAGTAAAATTTGTTTTATGAAAAATAAAAGTGAATGAACAGGCAACACATCTAAAACATGTGGAGGAAGGAATAATGGTCAGAAACACCGTCTCCTGATGGAGATCAAAAGTTCAGTGTACAGACTGGTGGTGTATCAGGGAACAGCATAAAAGAATCAATAAGAAAAACCTCATAGATTTAATAGTGGAGACATCTACAGCTGAATTAATCACTCTAGGTACTCTTTAGAGACAATGCAAAGAAACAGATACTTAAAGGCTTCTTCTTATCCTAACGTATGTGCTTAAAGTAGGTTAATTGAACATTAGCCCAGACGACACATTTCTCTTGTCCTTAAACTAGAAGGAAATCTAAAGTGAGCACAGAGAAGTGGAAATTTACATTATAGATTGTTGAACTTAAGGTGAATACTGTTACTCTTGACTGCTAACCTTTTCCCAAATTTCTACACTTTCTTCAGTGAGCAATCAGCATCTTGCTAGGCTGTTCCAGCACATGATAGGATTTTACATTTTCTGCCTCCATCTGTGTGCCTTTTTCAAAGGCTATGGATAGAATCTGACTCCTCTGGAGTTGTTTTATTATCAAAAGAGTTTAACTTAAAAAATTTAAACTAACACATTCTTAAGGATGAAAAAAAATAAAAATTGTCTTCATTGCTTTTGAAAAGAAGAAAAGATTGGGACAACTGAACTGAAGTAAACAAAGAAAACAATTATAACCTGAGTATTAAAAAATATCCTTATTTAAAAGCTGAACAGAAAATGTATCATGTTATGCCTAGAAAA
Organism: Phaethornis superciliosus; assembly: GCA_023637945.1. Classification (NCBI taxonomy): domain Eukaryota; kingdom Metazoa; phylum Chordata; class Aves; order Apodiformes; family Trochilidae; genus Phaethornis; species Phaethornis superciliosus. The sequence goes on along the minus strand of JAJQWJ010000001.1, from coordinate 152,922,335 downwards.
CTTTTGGAATATATATATATATATAAAGATCATATCATTAGAGAAAAAATATTCAAGAAATAAAATAGTAATAAAATTTGACATTGTCTTTTTAAATTTATTTAATAGTAATAATAAAAACAATAATTTTTATAATAGAAAAGCACTGAGGTAGAAAGCTACGATACAATAAGTAAGAATATGAGCATGGACATACTCTTTCACATGCTTGGTCTGAATTAGTATCCTATTCCCAATAGTGACCATAAATGGATTCCTGGAGAGACAAAGAGCAGGGTCCTAGGAATTTATTCCCTAGAAACATTCCAGACTTCATCCAGTTTCAGCTTAGATGACTTCTACAGATTTGCTACTGTGAAGGATGGGATGGAGGAACGCCCCTCTTAGGCTTCTCTGCAGGGAGCTGGCACCAAGTTTAGATTTTATTTTTTTTTTTACTTTAAGATCACCTAGTTCCAAGCCACCTGCTGTGGGCAGGGACATCTCCCACTAGATCAGGTTTCTCAGAGTCTGGCCTTAAAAACTTCCAGGAATGGGGCTTCTACCACCTCTCTGAGCAACCTGTTCCAGTATTTCACCACCCTCAAGAGCATGGTGAAGAGCAATCTAAATCTGCCCTCCTCTACTTTGAAACCATTCCCCCATCCTGACATCCTGACAACCTGACATCCTTACAACCTGACACCCTTGGATCATCCTGACTACCTGACATACTAAAAAGTCCATTTCCAACAGTCTTGTAGCCCCCTTCAGATACTTGAAATCTTCAATAATGTCTCCTCTGAGCCTTCTCCTCTGCAGACTGAATAATCCCAACTCTCTCAGTCTGTCTTCATAAAATGATGGTTTTTCTCATGGAGAGGAAATCTGGAAAAAATAATTTCCCCTCTTCTTAGGCCAACAAAGGAGCACAGAATCATTTGCCTAGAATAGCAGGAATTTAGGGGTATATAAACAACACTGCAGTTTCCATTTTGTCGTTGTCCTTCACGGACCCACCATCCTGCACTGGGCCCTGTCCAGATTCAGAAAACCATTTTGAGCAAGAAATCCTCACTAGACACCTCTGGACCCGTGGTGGTGACTTTTTCAAACTCCTTCATTCTCTAATAAAACTTTATGCTAGCACCCAGCCCTTCAGGGTTGGACTTTGTTCTCACAGATCTAAAAAATATAAGTTACTTTGTACTGTAACATTTGGTGCTGTTGGCAGGATAAGAACCTGCAGAACATAACAGCTGCCTACCCAGAGTGCTGGTAAAAATGGTTAATCCATCTCTTTTGATTTGTTCTGAACCTGGTTTGTATAAGCTACAGACCACAGTTCTATACTCTGTCTCTTGAGATGACTTCTAGCTTCTCTAAGTTACTAAGGCTACTAAAACAAGAAGGGGCAGGCATTTTAAATATATAATCAGAGCTTTTTGCAACAGCTATGAGAAAAGCTGCCCAACATTAATGACATGAGGAGAAACAGCAGAAGTGGGAATTGAGTAGGGGCAAAAATATTTGGTATTATAGGTGTTTGAATGAAGTGTAATTCAAATAAATGTCTGTATGTCATACTCAGTGCCTGTTAACTTAATTGAAGGACTGCGTAATTTTATTGAGTGACATAGCAGTCATGTAAGGACAAGTATTTTTGAAAACAAAAATCTTATGCCAGCAATATCTACGTCTATCAGATATAGAATAAATTAATGGAGATATATCACCTGGTATATTTTGACAATATCTCCATATGTATCTTTAAAAAATAAATTTCTTTTCTGTGCTTCTCCCAAAAGCTACTGATATTTCAGAGCTCTGCAGCAGTTTCATACAAAACCTTTCATTTGACAGACTACTGCCTGAGGGAACATGGAAAAATAATCAGTCAGAGAAAAGGGTGATATGAAGAGATAAGGAGAGAAAGAATAAAAGAGATGAAAGCTGACAGTAATTCTTAATTTAAGGCTAAAATCTAAGACAGGATTTAGTCTGAGAATTGCTGCTTTATAGTACCCGAACCCAGAATTTAGTCAATGGTCACTATGAAAATCAGGCACTGGTCTAACCTTGGAGGTTCCTATGTTTCTTCCAGAATGCTTTAAGTGTCTGTGTTTCCACTATGGGAATGGGCCACACTGTACAAAATTTAATAGTCAATGTCCAAATAATCCCTGATATAATTCAGATACTGCTTCTCAAACTGGATATTGACCTTTAATGATCACACCTTCAGGATTACAACTGAAATATTTTAGTGTGAGTCTGCTAAATAAGCTTCACATAAAAGAATTTAAAGAACTATAAGAAGTTACTCTACTCATATTCATATTAATTCTTCATATTCAGAAGTTATCTACCTGTCATTCAATTAACTCTTCTCAAATTCCCACAGTAGACCAGCATGAACATAAAGGTCAGGATTTGCCTACCCATGACTACAAAGCACCAGCTCTCCTTTGCCTATCAAGATGATCTGGTTTAAATAAGATATGAGAAAATAGTGAAACTAATATGGATTTGACTAGCAAAAAATTATATTTGGGATTAATATTATGAGAAAAACCTACCCAAAGTCAAAATTCAATCTATTGAAAGGTAGAACTATTTTTTTAAGAAAATGTCATTGTCCTTACTTTGACAAAAATACACTGAAAACCCACTTTATGGAGTGATTCTAAAGTGCTATGTTGTGGTTTTCTTTGTAATTCCAGCTATGCAATATCCAACCTGTCTTGGTGTTCTGCACCAGGAGGTGTCGATCTGTTATGACCCATTGATTTCCTGATCTTTTGGATTTGAGATTTTATATGAAAAGATTCACTGTTCCTTATGGAAGAGCTTTTAATTTTATAATCCATTTAGAAATGTTCTTTTGTAAACTGAGTATAATAAGATTAATACACTTATACTACGTTTTTTTTTTTTCCATCTAGTAATCTTTAAATTATTTAATACTACAAGGAATTTCTTATAGCTGTAAAAATATACAGAGAGAGACATGTTTATGAAATTATTAGCACTAATTTTATTGGTCATGCATATTTCAAAACCTATGAGTTTCATTTTAATACTGAAAGAACTAAGAATCTTATACTGACATATTTTTCATGTGCATCTGCTCTTTAATGTGGCAATTTAAATCTCATTATTGTTGTAAAAAAATGTCAGTATTCCTTTTTATTTTCTGGAGTGGACATACACTTTGGAAAAAATTTAACTAACTTCAATTTCCTAGTTTATAGACCTTTTGAATGGTGAGAGACTATTGCTATGAATAAAGGTAAAATTTAATTGAAAAAAATTTCTGGGTTTGGGTTGAATGTGTTTTAAAACATACTGTAATTTTATTGGGCAATGGTACAACAGCACTCTGAAAGAGAACAGACAGTTCATCTCCAGCAAAAATCCATAACACCAGTTATCTGTCAAGGTTCCATTGAGACTCCTTTTATGGTTTCAGTGTTGAGATTCTGTACTCCACCTTCTTTGAAGTTAATTTATTTCACTATATTGATATGCCTGGGCCTCATCATAACTTCTGACTCAAGAGACTAAATCATTCATCAAAGCTTTTCAACACTGGCAAAATAAAAACTAGTGGACAGCAAAATTTTATCTCAGTGGAAATTCATGTGGATTACCAGTGGATGTTTTAAAAAGTATCATCTGTAAATCTGAAAATTACTCACATTTTTATTTAATACCACACTATAACTTTCCCCTAGCTCTTTCAGAATTTTTCAGGACATTGAACAGAAAGGATGATGGAACAGAATCTGACACAACGATTTAGAAGAGAGATCAGGCAGAAAAAAAACCTGTGGATTCTATTACACACTGGAACCTTTTATAAAATAAAACAAAATAAGAAAAAGAAAAAAAAGCCAGCATGTCTCAAGTGTCTCCCATTTAACAGACTGATGTTAGTAGTCCATTGTATTGAAAACAGTTGAGAAGACTTGTGGTGTTTACTTAATTCACCATTAAGAGGAGGAAATCAATAAGTTATCATTAAATAATAATGTAAAAGGTCTGAAAGTAGATTGAGTAATACCCTTAATCACTGGAGGACTCGGGGTACTCACCCCGAGTGGTTTGTTACAAAGTTCTTCATATGTTTCTGCACTCCCAAAAGAACGGATCAAACATTGCAAATAGAGCATAAAAATAACTCCTGAGAATTTTAAGTAACAGGACTGGATAACAACAGGATTAAACATTTATGGCAGAAAATGTACTGATGCAGTAGTATGGTTGTCTTATTGCCTTATTGTCAAAATAGAGTAGTCTGGCCAATATTCCCTACCTGTAGCAGATTCCAGCCCATGTTATTGCCTGAATTACATTTTTATATCATCTGAGAATATAACATGGATGTCAAAGTAACACCATGGAGCAAATTAACAATTAAATAGTGAGGATGGCTATGGGACCTTGCTTGGATCATGCCAGGCTGTGATTTACTTTAGTCATATACACATCCCTAAAATCCTTCCACTCACTATGGTCAGGAGTGCATACCCTGGGGAAGAGAAGAAGAAAAGTAAATAAAGGAAATTATTGTCACTATAACTCATCTAGTGATTAGTGTCTCTGTGGCTTTCTCAGTTTTAGTAATCTGTTCACATTTGATAGCACGCTATAGTTTTCTTTCAGAAGTTTGTTCAAACCCTTTTTCAATTAGTGTTATCTTTCATCATCTACAGGTCCCACAGCAAATTTAAATCCATATTGTAGCAAGTACTCCCACGTCTTTCTTATTTTGAAGCCATATAATTTTAAAAATGCTGCTTCTAGTGCTAGAGAAGTGAACATGTTTCTCTTTTATTCATCTTTCCCCAGCAGCTGTAGCAGCTGGAACGAGTTGGAGCTGGTTTCAAAACCAGGTTTAGTAGATTAAGGGTAAAATGACCTTTTAGTACATGAGAGATCACCAGGGAAACTTTTAAGGGGGGCAGACTGTGAGTACCAGTGATTGTAGCAGCCTTTTTTAGGTGCTGCAGATACCTGAGTAAACTGATGCGAAACAGGTATTCTCTACTCTGCCCTATGGGGTTTGTATTCATTCAGAGAGAGATCTGGAACACACTCTGTGAGAGATCCTGTAGACAGAACCAAAGGAACCCTTCATTGTGGTTCCAAGACCACACTTGGCACCCCTGTGATGTCCTATCTCACCAAGTTTTCCCTCTCTGCAGGGCAGAGGTGTCATGTCCCTCATCTGTGACTAAGAGTTTTGATATCTGAGTGCTTGTAGTCTTCATGTTGTGAGTTTAGTTCAAAACTGTGTCAAGAACTCATGATTTCATAAATTGTTTTATATCCCTCTTAGTCAACTGTTTTCCATGCTGAACAGTCCTAATCTGTTGCTGTTCCACACAGGAAACCATTCTACTTCTTAAACTATCCTTCATTACCTTCTTTAGGCCTCCTCCATCTCTACACTCTTTCAAGATAGACTCATGGGTGTATCATGGGTATATCATGGGTGTACCCATTCCTTCATTCAAAAATGTACAATTTGCAGTTACTTATTTGAACATACCCTAATATTGGTTAAATGAATCACAAAAGTATCTATTACATCCATACAATGGATCACAGAGCTGCTAGTTCCCTGTAACTAGTTAAAAGTGTGGGAATATAAGCAGAACAGTTTTCAACTTCTCAATCAAGCAAAACAGCTTTTAGAGTGCTTACTAAATGCAGTGTCATAATTGCTACAATGTAATGAGCTAGACCAGATGTTCCTAACCAAAAAGTTTTATTTTGGTCTGTTTTCTGACAAAATCTTTTTCAAACCTATAGTGTTTTTCTGTATTATATTTCAACTGGAACTCAGTAATAATTAAAATAATGATATTTTGTGCTAGCTTTATCTAGCTCTTAATCTACAGTTAAGGACGGACATTAGTGATGTGCTGCTGAAGCACTCAGAGGAACACTTTAATATTATTTTAATAGTCAAGAGAGCAAAAGGTTATCTTAATCATATTATTTAATAATAACTAGAGAGTAAGCAGCAACAAGTGGTGTCCCTCAAGAGTCCATAACAAGAATTGCAAATAGTTGTAAAGAGCTCCTCTCTGATCTGGTGAGACCCCACCTGGAGTGGTGTGTTCATTTCCTGAGCCTCCAAGATAAGAAGAACATAGAGCTGTTGGAGTGGGTCCAGAGAAGGACCCCAAACATGATCAGAAGGCTGAAATATCTTTGCTATGAAGAAAGGCAGAGAGAGTTGGCTTCATTGAGCCCAGAGGAGAGAAAATTCTGTGGAGACTTATTGTGGCCTTTCAATACTTCAAAGGGGCTTTCAGAAGAGACTGTTTTACTAGGGCCTGTAATAATAGGAGAAGAGGCAAAAGTTATGAACTGAAAGACATTCTTTTAAGATCATTACAAACCCAAGCTATTCTGTGATGTTATAATATCTAAGTTGGATAAAGATACTTAACAGTGTCCATTCTTCATCTCCACTGACATATCTCAGTTTTATGAAGTGGATGAAATAGTGCTGCATACACTGAAGTGGTAATATAAAATGTCTTTGAAAGATCTAAATTTCATTCATTTAAACCACAGACTCAGACTCATTAGTATAGTTGTGAGCTCGTTGGATGGCATGACTGATATTAGTTTCAAGATTATGACATTTAAGTTTAGATGTCTGCTTCCATTATTATTAGTGGAGATCAATGGAGCCCACAGAACAAATACCATGTGGGGGTCAAATCAATTGTCTGGACATAACTGATAATGCTTTTTGAGAGGCAACAGGGAGCAGATGGGAATGACAAAGGGATGACAAATATGACACTCAGGAGACCCCCATCACTGTGGATGGAGCATAGCCAGGATTTGCTAGGGGATTTTTCATCTTCCTGGACAGTTCTGTTGAGGCATTTGAACAGAATCCAGTGTTTCTCTTAAATGTCTTCATGGAAAGCCTGGAAAGAATTACAGTTGACACAATCAAACTTTAAAATTAATTTAGTGCCTTATTTGCAGTTTATGGTCAATTTTCTTAATGCAAATATTTTTTCTGATCAGAATGACTATACGTCAAAAAGGCATAAACACAACAGAGACATAAAGAAAATAATTAGGTACCCAAAGGATATTCTTGAACAGAAGGGTCTGAGATGGTAGTCTTCATATTATTCACCTCTTCAAAAGTCCAAGTTTGTATGCTCTTGTTTGCTCCAATAGCTATTTTATTATAGGTCCCCTTTAAGTATGGAAAGGTTGCAAAAAGCTCTCCCCAGACACTTCTCCAGGCTTAACAAGTCCCTCAGCCTGTGTTCATAGAACAGTTGTTCCATCCCTCTGAGCATTTTCATGGCCCTTCTCTGGACCCACTCCAACAGGTCTGTGTCTTTGTTACATTGGAGGCTTCAGAACTGGACACAGTCCTCAAGGTGGGGTCTCACAAGACAAAAGTACCGTGCGAGAATCGCCTCTGACCTGTTTGCAATGTTTCTTTTGATGCAGCCCAAGATAACTGTTGGCTTTCTGGTCTTCAAGCCCACATTGCCAATGCATGTGGAACTTTTTATCCGATTTTAATTTTAATGTGCTGTCCTTAGACATAGCTTGGGATGGAGTTCACTGCCAAAGACATTATTTTTGAAGAATATTAATGAGTAATCATTAAAATAATCTGTTTACTTACATATTTTATATAACATTATATAACTATTAATGATGTTATTGATTAAAAGAGTACATAAGTGTCATATTTAATTTTGGAACTTAGTAGAAAAATCTCCACCTCCTACTTTCCAAGAGTGTAACACACTAAAGTTTTTCTTTCCTTAAATCTGGATGTGCTGAACTAGCATGATATAGCCATATCAAATTTGATATCTTCTATAGACTGGAGGTGGACAATATTTCCCTGATTTCCACTCCATAGAATACACAGTATTATAATAATAGGATGTGTCTTTAACAAAAAATTATTAAATATAGTGAAATATTAGGAATGTATCATTTACATATTATATTTATAATAATAATTTAATCATCTACTCTCTTAGTCTTGAAACTTAAAATATATAATGACATGTAGCTTATAAAACCAGAGACAGATACAACAAAAAAGTAGAAAAATATTTGAGTTTGGAATGCTCATTAAATAATACTAGAGCATTGTACAAGTGTGGAAATACAGTTATTTAAATGGAAAGTTAACAAGAGAGGAGATTCCTACACTATAGCGTATGCATTGCATATAATATGTCCTGTTTTTAAAAATATTGTAATTCTATCTTCATAGCAACAGGACTGGGGAAAATTAATAATATTTTTTTTAAAAAAAGCACGCCTTGCTGCAATATTTTTTAAACTGAAAATTAAAAAATAACCCTTCTGTTGGAAGTGTAAGATTCTTCAAAAAATCTTCATTAAGTCATTAAACCAGGTATTGCAAAATGTTTTGCAAAAAATTGTACCATTTTTTTAAACAATAAAAAAGATCAGAATTCATGGTACAAACCAGGTGACCAGTTGATACAAGCTCTCACATGTCCATCAACTTTACCATAAAACATTATTGGACCAATGGAAGAGTTGGTTTGATTTAGAGTGGAAAAAAACTATTTTCTCTTCCTGCATTTTTTGTCCAAAATGTAACAGATGACTGCAGCAATAAATGACGAACACACACATGCATTTTAATTACTTATTATTGTATTTTTACTATGCAATTGTGAGTTGTGGTGGGTTTGCATGCTAATTTGAGGGCAGGACAGATGGCAAAAGATTACTTTGTATTAAAGTAACTTCAGCTGCCCACTGACTGTAAACTTCAAGTAACAGACATTATGTTAAAACGGAGCTGGTTTTGCAGCCAAAATACTTAAGATATTCCACGGGAATTTTTACTATGAAAAGCCATTGCAGCTATATGGCTTCTGAATTATTTTTTTCTTCTAATTTCATATAAAATCATTATTTCATTTTATCTTCTACCTATGGGATAGATGAGCACGATATTGATGAATTTAAAGAGGGCAGAAGCTGCGTTTCCTGATTGTCTGCAAAAAGGACAAATGGATTGCAAGGTTAATCTAACCTCCTTTTCATAATTACAAATAGGAGATAAGTTCCATCTCCTCTGTACACATGCACATCATCCAAAGCAAAATAAAATTAGTTAAACCACTAAATTTTTTACATCTATGGAGCAGCAGTAAAAGAAATGTATATATTTCTAGTCTTCTCTAAGTCAAAAAGTTTAATGTTTCCTTCTCTCACTAGACATTTTCTAAGATGCAGTGATGAGAAGGGTATGAGAAAAGCAGGACAATAGGAAAAGATGATTAAAAAAAAAACCAAAACATGATTTTATTTTTATTTTCCTTGATAATCTCAAACATTGGTTTGCTTTCCCTGAATATTTGAGAGAGACATTTGACAATTCAATCTTTCCTATCTAGAAGAGTTTGCTACGTTAATATAGCATAACCTCTTCAAAACAAAGACTTAGACTATTCAAAAGAATTGCAAAGGAACAGTTGACATACAGTATTGTAAAAATGTTCACTCTTACCAAGTGCAGTTTTCATACAATGTTATATGGATAAATTCTTTTGACATCAGACTAGTAATAGTTCTTTCTTCTAATCTGAAAATCGGTAAATGAACAAATGAAACAGCAGGTTTGGGAGAAATCCACCAAACAAACAAACAAAACACCTATGTAAATAATCTTTCAACACAACACAAAACAAAAATAAGCAAACAAACAAAACTACCAAAAAACCAGCACCCTGACACCAGCCCCAGTACAACATAAAACTGTGCAGTTGTTTGTTGGGACACTTAGTAGAAACCATATTATACTGTACCAAGTATGGGACAGGGGAATACTCTCCAGTCTCATGAACCCATTAACCATGTCACAGAATCTTAGTAGGAAGTATTTAAATTTCATTGATGACTGAATACAATGGGTTCCTTTTGGAAGAAAATCTCTGTATATGAGCTAAAATAGGTTGAAGAATACTCTAATACTCCCCTGCAGATGACTGTAAGATACAGCATAATATTTACCCACCTCAGCAGAACAGGACTTGGCTTTAAAAGAGCTTGACAACACTTTTTTCTTTCTTAATACTAAAGCATTGTCTAATAACAAACAAAATTAATCTGCTTAAGAACCATACTCATACTCATTAAAAACAAATTTTGTAATATCAGCTATGATTTGAATTACCACAGAAAACTGTCAAACGATTTTCTAGAAATTGCCTCTGGGTTTCAATTATTGAAGCTGCTTACACAAAGAATGCTTGTTGTTCCAGTGGGGGCTAAGCCTCTCCTCAGGTTGACCCTAAAAAATATAAGCACAAATTTTATGGATAAAGAAGAGAAGAAGATAATGAAGGTCAAGCTGTAATGATTAAGTCTACAAGTCAATAAACCTCTCATGCTTCTCCATGTGTAACCAGGAAAAAGTTAAATAAGCATTTTCTGTGTGTTGAGCATATAGTGCACCTTTTGGAAGGCTTGTGATGTTTGTAAGATACACTTCTAAGGAAGACAATATTCTGCATTTTGTTTCCTAAGGAAAATGAGGTTGCAAATGCCAATTCATAACAGCAATATTCATATTCCATTATTTATCACTCAGCAGTTAGAATCAATTCAAATATGCATATTTGCTAATGTACGTTTCCCTACAGAGTAGTAGTAAAAAGCTTTTACTAATTACCTTCCCACCACTCCAGCTTTTTTGTACTGGAGATACATAGTGGTTTTCCCAGCAGATTTGCATGTGTTTTTTTCATCTACAGAAAACCTTATTGTTCAGATACTCTGCAAGTACAAACAAGTGTATTAATGCTGAATTTGGCAGAGATCTGATTAAAAAAAAAAAACAAAAAAAACCAAACAAACAAAAAAACCACAAAAACCTCATTGAAGAAACAAAAAAACTTCTCAGTAATACTGAATACACCAGTCTCCTGGAGTCAGTCCTAAATTATCAGATTCATTCTCCTTATGTTTACCTCATTAGCACTTACTGATGTGAACCAAGAGTGGTGGTGTATGAGCAGTTAGCTGCAGGTGGGCACATTCGCTAAAAACACAGTTTGTGAAATTGGCTTCCCAGTGAGAAGGGTTTCCTGTTGGTTATAAGGTAGGGAAATTAAATTACAGAAACAGGGATAATAACTGAAATGAACATGTGAGTCTACATATAAAATTAAGTTTACATATAAAATGAAGGGCAAATGCTAAAATTTGAATATACAGTGAAGACTGCCATTTTGATTAAGCTCAGTGTGGAAAGCAGGATACTGTTCTACTGATGCTAGAGAAATCATACAAAGCTGAACAATCAGTATGTGCTTCCTCGTCCTATCTGTAAAAGGTATTTCAAGGGACAATGCAGTATCATCTTTAAGTATAATTGGCAGAGTTAAACTGATATGCATAGTGCTAGGGCAATTACAAAAGCAATGGTCTATATTCAGATAGGGATGCTACTCTGTAATGACTGCTTAGTCGCTGTGTATATATAAAGTTAACAGTTTCTTAAATGACTAAACAAAGACCCTCTTTACAAACTTATAAATATCTCACACAAACAAATGCCTGCCATCCTCTGATGGAAAAATAGCAGGGGTTTCTTACAGAAAACAGTTGTCCATAGTTATGCTAAATCCATACGTATCACTGATATTACAGATTTCAATTAATAGAATAATAGAATCATCTCAGTTGAGAAAGACCTTTAAGATCACCAACTCCAATCTATGTTGCCAAGTATATAAAATGAAAAAAAAATAAAAGAAATTATGGTCCACATGAGGCAGCTGGAGTGTGATCTGAGATTGACACAAATAAGTAAAAGCTGCACATCCTAGAAGTTAGTTATGCATTAACAGAAAAGGATGTCCTTGAGACAAACCAAGGTTGGGTTGTTTTGTTTGGTTTGGGTTGGGATTTTTTCCCACATTTATAGTGTATTCAGATGTGCCTGCAGTAATGTGAGAGAAGTTAGGGCTTCCATTTTCAAATATGTGGGGTTTTTTTTGCAGTGTTGTTTGTGCTGATACAAGGAACATTCAAGAACTGAAAATCTCAAAACCATATGAAGCTATGCAGATATGTAAGTAGGATGAATTATTGTATTTAGGTGGAGAGGCAGAGGAAGAGAAGGATAGAAATATACCTGCAGCTTTGTTAGCATTGTAAAAATGAAAACACTATTGTTTTCTTGTCCGAAGTTGAGACTATTATATGGTTACTCTTTTGCTGTTTTGATTATAAAAAGATTAGTTCATCTTCTGTCTTTAAAAGATTCTGCTTCTGTTACTTTTGTACTAGCTTTCTATTCTTCAGTCTCCTCTATGCTTATTTATTTGCTACTCTTCTTCACCTTTAGAATACAAGAAGAATGTGTCAGAACCCCAAAAAACACAAACCAGAAGAAATTTTGTTTTATTTGTTTCTTGGTAAAATATATTTTCATTACGTTGGTTGGTTCATCTGTTATGCATTTGTTTGCTACTCACAAATGGATTTATTTTTTTTACTGTCTTATTCCAAAGTACCACTGATACTAGAATATAAGCTTAGCTGACATAAACAATATTTTCTAAGGGCCTATTTTCTTAAGATGGACCAAATTTGCTTTTACATGATGTTGCTATCATTTCTCCATACACAAGTTTTTGATATTGCATTATTTATTGTTCAAATTAAGGCATGATTATAATATTTTTCTATATTTTTGTCATTTTGGTTGCCCTTTCTGAAAAAAAGAAGAAAGTCCATCATGAAGCACTTTCCCTCAATTAGTTCTTTATTTTATAGTTATCATACCTGCTTATCCAGTACATAATTAATAAAAAGTTATGAAAATGAAATCTTGTAATGTTTTATAGTCTTCCTTTCTATTACTTTACCTGGGACATAATGGTCCTATTTGTTTCTTTCTTGTAGTCTGCAGTTCTAAAATATTAGCCAGTGAAAAATCCTGCCAAATTACTGTAACTTGTTATATATTAATCTATAGCCAACCTACTATATTAATTTATAATTCAACTCATAGAATCTGAACAGGGTCCCACATCATATATTTAGTCCTTATAACTTTGTTATTTTCTTTTTTAGAAACATCTTATGTAAGTATGATTTTTTTCTTCACCACCATTATTTGACAAAATACTTTTAGGTTGCCCCTGTTTAGTGAATTTTCCCCCAGAAATATTCTAATCCATTGATTGTGTGTTTCTTGCACAGGTTGCTATCACCCTCTGTTCATGGTCCATCATATCTGCAACCTTTCTGAGTTATTTTCTTTAATTCTGTCTGTCACTTCCTACTTTCCAGACCTCCTGATCAGCTTCCAATGGCTAATCTTTATTTACTTTACTATTGCAGCAGAATACTCTAAAACAAGAGAAGTTTAAATGCTGATTGTATTAGTTCAGTGAACTTTACTTTTAAGTGATTTATTAACCTCTCAATTGATTGTTTTTTTCTTTTTTTACCTTTTGCTTTTCATCATGATTCCATCCAAGCCTATTTGTTCTGGAAAATACTTATACAGTTACTGTGCTTGTCATTATTGATAGGTCTATCATTTCATTATGCAAGTTAAATAAGGGATAAATCTCTGACTTGTTTCAGGCATTACATTCAGCACTATCCCTATAAAATAGCATCTTCTTTTATTTATTAGTCATTTAGCCATATAGCTATTTCTTTCTAAGTCTTAACTTTTGTGGCACTAGAAACTTGATATAGCAGGGAGAAAACATAATAAAGAATTGCCTGTGGAAACATCATTTTTATTTAGCATCTGAAACATAACTCCACTGTTGTTCATTCTTTTTCATTAGTCATATGCATTCATCAAATCTCTCTATTAAAATACTCTTATAGCTCCTTTATGTGACAGCCTAATAATTTATATGACAAACCTGCACTACCAGACCCCTAATCCAGTAGACAGAGGCTCTTGAATATTTCTTTGCATCTGCTACCCCTTCCCACTTCTGCATTCATATTTTATCCTTCATGACCCATTCTTTTTTTCAACATTGAACAAAAGGTATTATCGCATCAGACGTCTATTCTCTTACCCCAACTCAATTTATTTTTTTTTAGTTTCTACTTGATGATTTAATTCTTCTTCTGACCCTATCATTGGATCACAGCTGCATAAAATTACATATAAAATTAGGTTTTAGTGTCAGCTCTTTACCATAGGCACAGCTCTGTCCTCAAATATAGTAAGCACCACTTCTGTCTTGTTTCAGCAGAATAATTGTATCTACACATATACTAAACATATATATATACCCATATATTGCTGCTACTTTCACCTTTGGCATGTATTAGATTTTTTGCTGAAAACTGATAGTTTTAAAGAATTAATTAAAATTGTTATTATACACATTGCTGTCAGAAAAGCTTGACCCAATTTTTAGTCTTGAAAGCAAGAAGAATTATAGAGTCTACACATGATGATTTTTCTCATATTGAATTTTTGGTATTATGTTTGACTTAATTGAAACTAGTATTACAAATGCCTTTAACAGCTTTCTCCTCTCCAGATACTTATGCATAAACCTATGGATCATAGAATCATAGAATCATGACTTTAAATAGACAAATGGACCTCTGGCCTGTCCAGACACAGATGACAGATAACTTAATTTGAAGACAGATGTGGCACTTAGAGATGGTTTAGAGGTGGGCTTGGTAGCATTACATTAATGGTATCTCTTGATGATTTTAAAGGCTTTTTCCAACCTACATGATTCTATGATTCTGTACTACTATGTAATCAACAATACTTATTCTTCATTCCCTTTTATCCCTGTACCTGCAGAGCTCATCAACAGTGTGACAGTTTACATTCCAACTAACATATTTTGTGTGGCCTATACAGCATAGTGAAATCTACTCATCCATTCATTTCACCTGACAGTTTCATTATTTATACCATTAGGAAGTGGTAATCCCTCCTACAAAATGTTTCACTCACTCATTTCCTTAATGTTTTTGACATTTTTCTGTACATTTGCATTGCTGATTAATCTCTTTCATTTACAAGTCTTTTTTTGTACTGCCACAAGTCTGAAATGTTTTTTGTTTCTAATTGGGATGGATAGGTCATTACATTTCCTAGGTGGAACAGTGCCCGTGACCTGCAGTATCTCAACTTGTATACTCAGAGCTCCATTACATAGTCCATTCTATGAAAGTCAAGATTTTTAATAGGCAGAATGAAGACTTCATGTCAGGAATGTAGGTTTGGGGTTACAAAGTTAGCTAGTAATTCTCCAGCAAGTGCTTTAATTTTTAAGATACATAGGTCAATCTGAGCAACCACTACCTGGCTTTGAGAATGTTTAATCTCATGAAAATTCAAGGAGGAAATATTTCCCTCCTTTTATGAAACATATGATGTATAAATATATATGCATTTAAATAGTTATTTTTCTTTCCTATACTTCCTGTAAAAGCTACATATCTGAGGCACCAAAAGTTTCATAAATTTTACTGTAACATGATGAAAAGTCTTAAGCAAACACAGGAAAAATGAATGTTGGAAATTTCCATTTCCAATGTTGGAAATGTTTCCTTTCTCATTATGAAGCATTTTTTATTTTGAGCTTACTACAAATTATAAGGCAAAATGAACCAGTCAAAAAATATGAAAGAAAAAGTTATTTATTGATAATATCACAGATCAGTATTGATCAAATCAAAAGTGAGTTTCATTCTGTTGTTTTTTAAAATTTCTGTTTCAAAATCGTTACGGTCTGAACAAATTCAATTTCAAGCCCAGCAGAATATATTTCAGCCCCCTCTGGAGGGAGAAAGAGTAGCTACAGAGTTATTCCTCTGCACATGAAAATTCATTTACTTATTTATCTACTCATGTTTTAATTCTAGTGGGATTTATAGAGATCCTTGATCTCTGTCATTTTTTCCTTTCTTCTATTGTCTTGCATCTTGGGAAATCAGTGCAGTTGTCGAATCTTTATTAATATATCCCTGTGTAGAAGGGAAAGGAGGAAAAAATGATTGAGTCCTTATTGTAACTCTCCTAAAGAATTGGGTGGAAAAGTGAGTATTCAGTAAATTTAAGTATTTGTAAGTTAAGGATGACATATACAAACTAACCAGAGATGAGCATGTAGTAACTTGTAGTATTTCTAATAGTAGATTTACTAATGTAGTAAACCTACTGCATGTAGAAAATGCAGTCAATTCCTACTACATTAAAATGAAGCTAAAAGAGACTCTAGGATGCACCTAATTCTCTAATATTTTGCCAGAAATAGACTCTCTAATATTTAGGATTCAAATAATATCCATTTGAAACCACAAACTAGAACCTATGCTGCTGCCATGAGGCACTGGTGGAAACAGTAATTTAATGAAGTTTTTAGATAATTTCATTACTAATGCTGATTAGCTGATTATATTCATGGCTTCAACATACACTTCACTACATCTCAGTTAGTATAGGAATTGAAACACTGAATACATTTCAAATACTGAAACAAATATGTACAACTAAAAATTGATTTAGAATAACATGTGGCAATGTAAGGTGTGTCCCTTTAGCACCACACTGAAGGGACAAAATGAACGCTTTTTCACGGGAATAGAATTTCAGTACACCAGTACTTAATGGAAGAACAGTTTTGGCATTATTCACACTCTATAAAAATGTAACCTTTTGTTAATCAACAGAAAATATAGTTCTGCATTTTCTCCTTTTCTGTGACATTTAATTAAACTTTAAATACAAACTAATTTTTGCTAGAAGGAAAGATGTCATTTTAATGATACTTCACACATATTTGTGGATAACAGTGAAGGTAGGTCCTCATTTACATGAAGGTAAATGAGGTGTTTATTAAACTGAACTTACTGAAATACTCTGAGTCTGAAGCCACCACTGCATTCTCAAATACAGTTTAGACTTGTTCTTTCAACAGCCAACTGGGGGTTTTTTGTATGTTTTTTGTTGTTGTTTTGTTTTTGTTGTTTTTTTGTTTTTCCCAACTTCAGATCTTTTTTACACCACCTTCTCTCATTTTTTATTGTAATAACTCACTACCTTTTCTTGTTTTCCACTAAGGTCATAGAAATAACCCCCCCATAAATCTAGCGACACATTCACGTTTTGCATATATTCTAAACTGCTTTAAGCAATCTCATCAATATTTCTTTTAGAATACTTTTCTGTGTTCATTTTTCTGAGCAACATTTACCATAAAAGGGCAAAAAACCCAATCCTTTTCAATTCAACACATTAATGTATCTGTTTTCAAGATGTACTTTAAAAGCTGCCACATAGATTTACATAATTTTGAAATTCTATATCTCTTCTCATAATACGTTGTATTATTATTTTTGTTTGTTTTATTCATTTAGTTGTTTTTAATGCATAAATTTACAGGTATATGGATCTGTCAATATTCACTCTATTACAAACCAAGAGAGGAAGTAAATTTAGGATAGACTTGTCAGGGTATTTGTGGCCAGTGGCAGAATGATGACAGAGGAGAGTTTCAGAAAGAGCCTATGATCATGCTGAAAAGCAAAAAAAAAAGTCTAAGAACAGTTCTTCAAGCATGAGATGGAGATCTTTCAACCAGTAGGGCTCATGTGACTGCCAAATGTTCGTATGGCTATGCAGATTCTCAGGGTAGTTTTTGTGTGAAGATAACTCTCTTACTATCATGTTCTAGTACTGTTCTACAGTGTTGTGTATGAAAAAAGACTTAAAGGTGCTCTGTACATTTGGGAAATTTTCTGAAGTATCAACATAAAAGTACAAGATAAACCAAATAACAATACATTAATAACTTGTGCATTTTTCTTTGGATTGCAGCAAGATTATTTTAAAATTTATAAAAATATTTTATTCTAGAGGCTACATTATACTTGATATTCAGAAATTAAGGTATTTGCTATTTGATAAAAAAAGATTTTAAAATCCCTCTTTTAGCTTAAACTCAAAATATCTTCCATTTTATGAGAGTGAGGTAAACACTGAATCAACTTTTCTCTTTTCTACTTGTGACACCATATAGTTTAGCTCAGGTAGAAAAAGAATATAAGAAGTCTCTAGTGCAATCTCCTACTCAAAATAGGACAGCTCTGAGGACAGAGTTGCCGTCCAGTTGGGTCTTGAAAACTCCCAAGGATGGAGATGATACAATCTCTCTGGGAAAACTTTTACACTGCATAACAGTTTTCAAGACCTAGAGACATGGTTCCCCAATCTCTTACAGGTCAAGTACTCCAGCCCCGAGCATCCTAATATCCCTCTGCTGGACTACCCCCAGTCTGCTGATGTCTGTCCTGTACTGGGTGTTCAAGCAAGATGCAGTAGCACTGATGTAAGAAGTGTTAAGTAAAGGGAAGCATAATGAGTTTCCCAGACCTGTTACCTGTACTGCTGTTAACACAACCCCAGATGCTGATGATCATTTCTGCTGGCAGTACACACTGTTGTCTCAAGTCACTGTCCCAAGGAAATATTCTCCATAACAGCTCCCCAGTCATCCATATTAATGTTGAGTTTCCTGAGGTCCTGTTAATCTATTTCTCCAGACTCTTACAATCTGCTGGGGGGCAGAGACTGTGTTCATATTGACTGGTCACTCCACTTTGTTGTCATCAGGAAAATTTGAGAGTGAACTGTCTTCTCCACCAGATGTTTGACAAAGATTTTAAACAAGATACACTGATGTCTTCAGAGATGCTGCTGGAATGGTTAGTATTTTAAAATATTTTGTAAAGAGATGGAGCTACTTTAAGTAAAGTAATCTATTTTTTGTAAAGTTATGTAAAAAAATTTGTAAATACAGACACATGTTTTAATGGAAAATTCCTAATATAATTTAATGATTCATAACATTTTGATTTGAAGCATGAACAAGTAAGTAGCATAATTTGAACTGAGAAGATTATGAAAAGCATTCTCATCATTCCTAAGAGATGTTCAGAATGTAATGATGCACCATTCAGACAAATCAACACTGAAGCTAAATTCTTTAAAATCAATTTCTGGAAAATATTTGGTTATTTGTAAGAATTATTTACAAATGCATCTATTGTCATTTCCTAGATTTGGGGTCAGAAGTACTGGTAAAATAAGTATTGTTTTTAAGACAACAGGAGAACAGATGGAAACAAAACAAGAATAAAACAGCGCTACAGTTTAATCCAATCATTAGATTGTATTCCTCCTAACTCCCACCCTCCAGACTAATGCTGAAACTTTGGCAGCCTGAAGCTCCTCAGATATGTAATCACCTTTTACCATACTAACTGGTGCTGGTAACAGACCATTAAATCATAAGGAATTTGGGGAAGATTGGTTTGGTGTTTTTATTGGGTTTGTTTTTGTTTTGATTTGGGTTTTTTTGTTTGTTTTTTATGTTTGTTTTCCAGATTGATATTATGGGTTTTTTGGTAATTTTTCTTTATTTAAATGTGACCCTTCACCATCTGCAAAATACTCTTCATTATTTGAACACATTATTGCTGATGTGCTCAATGCCAATAAATGTATTCTTACATCCTGCTTCCCTGCAATGTAGCTCAGTGAACATGGGAATCTGCATCACTGCAGCATGACTTTGACTTTTAATTTTTGGGACTTGGTGATCTTCTTGTCAGTGTCAGTTTGCACATCCATTCCAAAAGGATAGTCATAGGCCAGAGGAAGTCAGAGCATGCAAGGCTCCACAGGACAATAACATATTCATGCAAATGAGTTCTTGTGTGAGCTTCCAAAATTGCACCTTCTTTTCAAGAGGCTGTTGTGTTCAGGTCACTGAAGGGAATGCTGACCCTGTGCTTTCTGAGCGCAGTAAGTTCAAAGGTCACTTGTTATGAAAGCAAGAAAATACATACAGCTTTACATGAACTAATTAATACTATGTATGGTAGAATTTTTCTAGACAAGCAAAGTCTAGAGAAACAGACTTCTGGTGATGTCAGACACAATTCATACATCCCACCTGTTGTGGTTGTCTCGTTTCAGCAGCAAGCACATTGTTCTAGAATACCTTTTTCATTCTGCATTAACTCTTCATGGGAATTTAACCAAGGAAGTTAATAATAATATCTCCTGAATATCTGAGTTGAAATACAGTGCAGCAGTCACATAGTTTAGTGGAGATAAGATAGCAGTAGTTATATTAATCCAAACAACTACAGACCTAGAGTCATATGCCACGTATCACTGTTCTTTCATAATTTTGTAATATTTATACCAGAGGAAACCCGCTTTATCTGTGTATCTAGTCCTAGTTACTTAAACTCACACTTATGGTCACTGAAGTATAGGAAACTGCCAAGTGTATTAAAAATAGATAGTTAATGACTTTGAAGACTTCTACAGTATCCAAGATACCAGCCTAGGGCTGACCTGTAAGACCCACAAAAAACCAAAGCTGTCTGAGGACAAAGAGGCATACCAGACAGAAAATTTATGATGGCAATAAACCCCTATTTTTAGGCAATTGAATGAGTTCACACTAGGCCATATGAAACCTACCTTAAATGTCATTGATATCTCCAGGACAGTTTTTGCAATTTTTTATTTTTTATATCTACATAAGAGATTGTATAAACAAAAACTGGTAATTCTTATGCATAAGCTACAGCTAACTTTTTAAAATGTGAACTAAAGAACTGTGATTTTTGCATATTTCCAGAAAAAAAAAGAAATTGGGGCAAGCAAAGTCATAGACATTTATGTTCGTATTTGACTGCTAAACATTGTGATCTTCTTATAATAAAAGGATTAAAATTTTATCTGCTAATTCCTAGGAAAATACATCTATCTTCTTGATGATGGAGAATACATTTAGTAAAAGAACCCTAAACTTGTTTTTAAAAATTTCAATTACAGTTCTTAACTATCTTGGAGTGTAGCTTCTCATTTTGCAATTTTAAGAAACTAAACTTCACATTTTACCTTGTCATCACTGAAACAGAATTCTTAATGGCACAAAACATTTCAGTTCTACATGGGTGTTTGTTTTCTTTACCCTTTGAAATATAGCAAACACACTTTTGATCTGTTATCTTGTAAAAAACACAAAGCAGAATATCAATATGTTTTAATTTTTTTCTTCAATGTTTTCCTAACAAGTACATTGCAGCAAGTCATCTTCCTGACACTGGGAATGCATTAGTTCCAGAATATACCCATGTCCATATTCTCTACATATATTTTATTTCACTTTTCTGGGAAGATTTGATAGGTATCAGGAAAAAGAAAATATAACATTTTCTGCACCAACATGTTTGATTTATTTTTTGATATAGCAAGTGAAGATGGAATACCCCCTCGAGAATATGTAGGTTCAATATGAGATTCAGTTTTCAAAGAGTAAACTTCATTTCCCTTTAGACCACAGAGAGAAGATGAAAAATAAAGTAACTTTAGCTATGTCTGAAGTGTTTCTCAGATAGCTAGGTAACCCTAATCTAATATCAATCAAGCTGTTCAGATGAATCCAGGCTCTTATTTCCTGTTGCAGGTTTAACCACTCTCAAATGCACAATAGGGTTGATGCTTATGAATCATTTTGTAATTCAGTATGAAAGATTTTGAGGTTTTTTTCCTTCTTAAAAAAAAATAAATCTGTACTTTAATATGCATTACTTGTACTTTTTTGCTAACATGACTGTCTGCTACCAATATAATTAGATGATGTACTTTGTCATGCTTAGTGATACTCTTGTGTGTTGCTTAGTTAAAGCTTGGCCAATGTAGTAATATTTAAGCACTGATGTTAGTGAGAATTTTATCCAAACTGTGGTAAAGTTATATGAATTTGTAGAAACTAAAAAATGCTTTTTACTTTATAAATGTATGACTTAATTTCTTTTCATTTCACTATTCTTATGGTAGGTAAGACTAAAATCGGTCACTGAACAATGTGTTTTACAATTTTATGATCTCCATGATTAACAGCTTCTGAAACAGGTTCACTTTTTTCCCCCAAGTCAGCTATATTATGAAAAGTGTCTTGGATGCTCTAAGATCTATCGTCCAAAAAATCTGAAAGTTTCAAGCAAGAAATGAGGATGCTATTAAACACTGGGTTTGAGTATGTCTATTTTACAGGCCCATTTATTGTAGAGACAGTTGTGTGAGTGGGGAGGGTTATTAGATTTATGATTTTAAGCTTTCCCTGGAAGCTTTTAATTACTTTACAAAACTAAGTTACATTCAATTATGAAAACTGAGCTTGTTTATAGATTTCTATGATACCAAAGAAACTGTGTACCTGTCCACTAGTAGTTTTCTTTCATCCTCCCACCATGAATCAGGCAACTTGCATTTTCACCAAGCAGCAGCAGTTCTTTTCCTTCTCTCCAGACTGGGAACTGTCCATCTAACACAGATGGTTATTCCATGAGCACTTCTATCTGGCACATGGGAGCTAGAGGCAGTGAGTCTCTACTGCAAGCACACAGGGATTGTGTGGTCTGAGTTGCCCCTCCTGGATGCTAAAATGAGCTACACCCTCATAACTGCAGTTTGCATCAAGCTAGACTCCAACAGGCAACTTTTATGGTTGTTTGGCAGATATAAAAGATGGTCAGAAGCAAATGTTGCCACTGCAGCAGCTTAGCAATGTGGAAAAAAGACCTAGACCACTTTATCAATGAAAGTTTGAAGGTAGTAGGTAAAAGTTTCTTGATATAAACAGTATTGCCCCAAAAATGGAACTAAAGAACATTTGCCTGCCATTACTTTAATTGCTTTTCTTAGTCCACTCCCGCTTGCCAAATAATATATTTCATGCATTTAAAATTCCTTTAATGACACTTTTGTCTCACTTCTTAAGATAAGTGCCTTTTAGACTGCAAGCTTTTTAGGCAGGGACTGTCATTTTTTTATGTTATTGCAGGGCTTTTAACACCATGAGACTCCTTTGGAAGTTATGGCTTTAATGAGTAGTAATAATACTGGCCAAAACCTTAAAATTGATCTTTACTGGAAAGTTTCCACTGAAAGGAAAATGATGGGTAGAACTTTCTCTGATGAATAGCACCAACACAGAAAAGCATCAGAATAATGGTAATGGCTAAGTTCTGGCTGGTGTGTAGCGTAATGAATTCAGTGCCTGCTGTGGCCAGATAAATCAAGTATTACTTCATAATATGCAGCTGGACTTTTTAGTCAGTTTACTCCCAACAGTGCTACTCCCATCATGGCCATTATGAACAGCACATTAAAAAAAATAAATAAATACACAATATGCTAATGTAATTTTGGGATGATTTAGTAGCAGCATGCAAAATGTGCTCAGTTGCTGTTGTACTAGGCAGAGAAACTTAATGCTGGCTAGAGTGCAATGATATATCCATCTTTAAACTACCAAGGTCAAAATAGGAATTTTACTAGTTTGTTTGTTTGTTGTTGTTTTCTCTCTTTCTTTTGTCTTTGGATTTAATGTCCAGAGGTAGAAAATGTTTTGATAGTTTTTATAGTGCAAGTGATAGTGTTGATCTCACTATCTTCTTCACTCACTTTAGCACCACTGGAGGCTTTGGGCATTCAGAATAAGTTTACCCACTCCACAGACTTCTCACAGCACAGTTTCCACTAACCAAGCCAAATGCCCAAGTTTATGATTGTAAAGTTCAGAGTCAGATTTGAGATCTACTTGTCCTTGCTGTCAGTAGTTGGGTTTAGGATTTTCTTAGTAACACAGCAATAAAGATAACAGGTAGAATATGGTGTCAAGCAATTTTCATGCTTGTCTATAGTGTAAACATGTGTAACAAGCAAGAATCCTCCAGAGAAGAAGGAAATGGGGGTGACAGTAAGACTGATGGTGTTTGTCTTCTCAGGTAGTCATTAAGCTTTATGAGGTCCTGCTGTCCTGAATATGGCTAAATGCCTACCTACTGATGGGAAGTAGTAAATTAAATCCTTGTTTTCATTTTGCTTGTGTGTGCACACCTGCTGATTTACTTATTAAGATGCCTTTATCTCAACCCACAAGTTTTTTCATTTTTACCCTTCTGATTCTCTCCCCTCATCCCCCTGTGGGGAACTGAGTAAGCAGCTGTGTGGCTCTCAGCTTCCAGATGATGTTAGACCATGACAGGTATTGACACTCAGACAGGTATATACACACACTCTATATTTTGCCCTTCTAATGGATTTACTAATGAAGACTGGTATGGACTCCACCATCTCGTGGTCACTGCACCCAAGGTTGCCCTCAACATTTACTGCTTCAACCAGGTCCTTCTTGTTGGTTAGGCTAAGATCCAGCAATGCTCCACTGCTAATTGGGTCCTCCACCAATTGCATCAAGAAGTTATCATCAGCTTACTGGTTAGTTAAAATCTCCTATTAGAACCAGGGACTGTGATCACGAGGCTGCTACCAGCTGCCTGTGGAAGGCCTCATCAACTTCCTCATTCTGATCAGGTGGCCTATTCTAGACACCCACCACAGTATCCCCCACATTAGCCTGCCCCTTAATTCTAACCCACAAACTCAACTTGCTCCTCATCTACCCCTGGACAGAACTCAATACATTCAAGTTGCTCTCTTATGTAATGAGCAACTCTCCCACTTCACCTTGCTACCCTGTCTTTCCTAAAAAGACCATAACCATCCATGACCACATTCCAGTCATTTGAGCTGTCCCACCATGTCTCTGAAACAGCCACTAGATCATAGCTCCTTGACCTCATGTAGATCTCTAACTCCTCCTGTTTGTTCCCCATGCTATATGCACTTGCATACAGGCATTTCAATTTTGTTTGTTTCTGTCAATTTTTCATTTCAATTTTGTCTTTTTTTCTTACGTGAAATATGTATCTGTGGCATTATCAAAAGTCCAGTTAATTAATTGTAAAATTTCCATTGAAAACAGTGGGGTTTGGATCAAGAAATATTTTCCTACTGAGAAGTCTTATTTTAGATTTTTATTCCTTTTTTGTACTAGATCTATTTTAACAAATGTATTCACATGTGTTTTTAGTGCTGTGCCAAACTTAACCAAAGTTAAAGAAAATGTCATGCATGCTGTTACTGTCTGAGGTAACATTAAAATTTATTTTTGTTTTGGATCCGCGAAACAAAGTCCAACCATAGAAAGGTCGAGTGCAAGCAGATTTTATTTGACAATTGACACAGGCAAAAAATATAGAGGCAGGCAAAAGAGGGAGAGAGGAAAAGTGGTAAGAAAGTGGGAAGAAAGAATGAGAGAAAAAAGTGGAGAAAAAAAGGGTAAGAAAGTGGGAAGAAAGAATAAGAGAGAGAGAGAGAGAGAGTCACCCCCAGGGCCCAGCTGCCCAGCGAGTTCCTACAAGATGTTGCTGATCCTGGACAGGGCCCGATGCGAGATGGCTGTGGGTCAAGAGACGACCAAAGAGCCACAGCATGGACAGCCATATATAACCCTGAGTTCCTTTTGTTCCAAAGGGGCAGCTGTCAGTCAGCCAGGTTCCTTGGAAGACAGGCTGCCTGGAGGGGAGCAGAAGGGTGTAGTCCCCCATCCACTCATCAATTCTTATCTTCTTCCAGGCTCCACTCCTCTGTTCCAGCCCCCTAAGCCAGGCACATAATCATGCCTCCAAGGGCATCCCAGCATTGCAGGCTGGCCCTCAGAAAAGGGGAGCAGTCTCCACCCAGAAGATCTTATCACATCCCGAGGTGTCACCCCCTGCTCAGCTCTGCACACCCAGGTCCTCCACCCTAGCCAGGACTATTCATTTTAAAATTGCTCCTTTGAGACAATCACAAATCAGTGAGGTCAGATTCTCACACATTTAAGGTACCGGTCTCTCTCTCTTCCCCTATTTGCATTTCACTTAACATTGTTCTATAGTTTATTATTTGTGTTTTACCTTCTCTGTGGGCCTGAATTTTGCACTAATAATTTTGGGATTATAAAATTACACTATCTATCAGCCTGTCCATATGTCACTGAGTTGTGAATCAATCAGCTAAATTTCATAAGAGGGTTGCAAGTCTAAGGGATATGGCATTCCTAAAAGTTTTGTTTTACTGGTAGCTGAAAGGTGGTGCTTCTAGTTAAAAAATAGTTTTATCTCTGCTTCTTACCAGACAAGCAGCAGTCAGATGGCCAGAGAGCACCTGTTTCATATTCTTAGGCTCATACAAATATATCTCCAAGTTGTTCTCACAATCTATTGACACTTGTTCAACAAGGGGATATAAGAAGTAATATTTTTCTGCTTTGTCAGTTTTATTAAAAGTCGGATGTTTCTTGGCACCTAAAGCAGAATCAAGGGTCCATTGTACTTTATCCTGTACTGTATGCTGTCACTACTCATGTAATTATACTCTTATATTTAGATATAATCCCATTCATATGGTTTATGTGGAGTTTATAGTGTTGGGTTCCATAAAATGGTACTATGTAGCAAGGCGAACCTTTCTTGAGGTATGACTCTCTGAAGTCAGACCGGTGCTCTGGCAGAAGCTGATGCCTTCAGGGTCAGTCAGTCTGGGTAAGGGCTAGTGCTCCCAACTCGACCAACCTCTCCTCTGGCCTGCTCTGCAAGTGAGCTGAGCTTGTGCTGGAGGCCAGGCCTTTTATTGGCCTCCTGATCCTGCCCCTGCGCAGTTGGGCCCAGCCCTAACCCCGCACAGGTGGGCTGTTGCCTTATCTCACTACACTTCCCCCCTCTTTTTTTTTTTTTTTATTTATTTATTTAAAAGAAACACAAGAACTATGTGAAGTTCAAAGAGAAGCACGACGTGTCCTAAGCACGTGAGCTTTTTGACCTGTTAGATGACGTGTCGTTGTCTGGAATGGGTACCGGGTTGTCTATTGGAGATCTGGTCGCAGCAGGGCGTGTCCATTTACTGGGTACCCAAAGAGGCCCGGAATCTGTAGAGACATAGCTATAGCCTCTTCCAGTAAACAGTAGCGGCTTGGGCCCCACCCACTGACCTGTAGATGGATCCTTGTAGTTAATTTGTACTTCTGGCATGCGGTTGATCTTCTGCGATGAATAATGCAGTAACATGGGAGGTTGCTGGGAGTCACGGCTTAGACTAAGAAAATTCAACGTGAAAAGTACCTTGCTAAGCCGCATCTGTGGGTCCATACCTTTGCTGTCCTTTTGCCTTTGTAGATATGTCTTCAGGGTGCGATTGGCTCTTTCTACTATCGCCTGGCCTGTAGATGAATGAGGGATTCCTGTGATGTGTTTTACTCTCCAAGTAGCAAGGAACTGCTGGACCTTCCCGCCTATATAGGCGGGCACATTGTCAGTTTTTACTACTTGGAGGACCCCCATAACAGCAAAGCAATTGGTCAGGTGACGGACCACATGTAGACCCTTCTCCCCTGTCTGAGCAGTCGCCCAAAGCATGCCTGAAAAGGTGTCTATCGTCATGTGGACATATTTGAGGCGTCCAAACTCCGGAATGTGGGTGACATCCATTTGCCCGCATTCTCCACCAGATGTAGCAAGACGAACCTTTCTTGAGGTATGACTTTCTGAAGTCAGACCGGTGCTCTGGCAGAAGCTGATGCCTTCAGGGTCAGTCAGTCTGGGTCAGTGCTGGTTCTCCCAACTCAACCAACCTCTCCTCTGGCCTGCTCTGCAAGTGAGCTGAGCTTGTGCTGGAGGCCAGGCCTTTTATTGGCCTCCTGATCCTGCCCCTGCGCAGTTGGGCCCAGCCCTAACCAGGCACAGGTGGGCTGTTGCCTTATCTCACTACAGTACTAATCTGCCTTTATAGCTTCTTAGAATCTAAAGAGAAAATGTTAATATAATGTAAAACACTCCTCTTGGTTCTAATAATAGAGTTGTTACTTTGGTCAGTTTTCTTTCACTGGTTCTCTTCCTGTGTTCACTTTTGGACTACAGGATCCCTGTTTTAATATTTCTCCTTTAAAATTAATAAAACTAAGTATTCACAAACCACTTTCAAATGCTTAAAATAATTAAAATCCTTCTGCAGGTATCCTTAAGGGCTCATGCTTGAAAGTACTCTCTGTATTGAAAAAGAAAAATGTTTTTATAAGAATAGAAGGGAATTGAGACTTGAATGGGAAAATTCAACCAAGGATATGCTTGTCTTTTTGTCAATTAATTCTCCTCAGCTTATACATAGAGGGAGGGGGAGGGAAGATACCTATTCTTGAACCTTACACAACTTTCCTTTTTGCTAAATTTGATTTCATTTAGTATCTATGACTAGCGAAATGCTGATATACGTAAGGACCCCTTGCTGATCTGCAAGATGAGCTTTTCTTTAAATGCTTCCTTATTTCATTGTGTATTTTTTCTCTGCAACCACCCCTTCTAGGTCACCAGGTGATTCACAGACCCCTCTGTGCCTATCAAGTTTAGGCTTCCACGTGCCTTACTCAGTCATAATAATTTCATCTTGTCAGTGTTGAACAAAAGATCATCAGGACAAGTACCTCCAAAAGTCATTCAGCTGTCATTGACCTGTGAATTTTTATCAACAACATCTCATTTCTGAATGTCATCTATGTTTCAGGATGATTTTTAGATCCAGAGCTGGCAGTAGGTCAGTACAACAGTATGAATTTTCAGAAGTAGAAAGGTGTCCGGAGAATGTGACCAGACATATAAAACACTGAAGAGAAGGTGTTGGGGACCATTATCAGCTAGTGGAAGAATTGATAGGGGGGATATTCTGAATAAACAGAGGAATTCTTACTGATCTGAGGACAATAAAAACTTAAATTGAGCTCAGCAAAGTGAGGGACACAAAGCTGATCCCTTGGTCCTGAGAAAAGAGCACTTAGGAGGTAAAAAGTTGAGAGTTCACAGTGCTTTGTTCTGGCTTTCTAGAAGCCAGTTTTCATTAGGTGTGAAGTTTGTTTGGAAAGAATTTTCCCAGAGAAGTTGTGAAATGTCCCAAATAAAACTACTTTCTGCAGTGTATTTGAGATAGTTTTCACTGACTGTCTCTGCAATCTATGTTGCATCTCCGTTGTGTAGAGCAATAAGTAGAAGCCAAAGTTCACAACTGCCTATAAACTTCTGAAAGTAATAGCTCCAAATAACTGCATTGCAAACATATCCAAGAGGAAGATGACAGAACTTGCAGAGCACAGATGCCATTCCTGCCTTTAATGCACCTCTGCTCAGTTGCAACAACGAGAAGCACTATATGAAACATTGCCCAGGATAGAATAAGGATATTATCAGGTGAAGTGCAATCCTGTTCAGAAATGCCAAACAAAATCCATGCTCCATTTAATGTCCAGTAAAATCTTTAGAATATGACTGAAGTGGAACTTGAGTGATATACATTAAAATGTTTTGGCTTTCTGTAACAGATTAAATTTTACCCATGGTGAATCATTGACAGGTCTAACCTACTGTGCTTCCTAGTAAAGTAACTAATAATTTCTTCATAGAGTTTCTACTTGTAAATTGAAGTGTACCTCTTGCAAAGAGAAACAGCAAACCATAATCCAGTCATGTGTTTCCAAATAAAGAATATATATTTTCATGTTACCATTTTCTGCTTTATTTTATGGCTTTACAGAAGTGCTATCTTAGATACAATATTTCCATGAGTGCTTAATATATTCCGATGTTGATTTTCATTACATTTTATGCCGGTTTGTACTGAAATGTAATTTAAAAAAATAAAAAGAGAAACAAATGAAACCAAAACACATGAAAATAAAGATTCTATAGTTCTGGCTGTGGAGATTTTGACAAGCTTGACAAATCACAATAAGGAAAAATATATTAAGCTGTCATGCTGATGTTTGCACAAGACATAAGGAAGAAAAATCAACAGGGAATAAGATGTTTATTTCTCTGCTCTTTTACTTGTTTTCATAAAATGATACTAGGCACTATATAAAAAAATTTTGTTCAAAAACATTTTCTCAGTGATCATTTACATGTGATTAAATTCTGTCCTTGATTTTGCTACTCATTTTTTGTACTCGTTGATTCTATATAGTGGAAGGGTCTGTAAAGAGAACGAGAAATCTTTAAAAGATCAATTCAACTTTAAAGGATTCTGCTGCTTTCAGTAACATTATCATACTAAACAATCAGAAATAGATGGACTTGAAAGAAAAAAAAAACACCAAAAAGTATTAACAGTCAAACCAGTTATCTTCAGGGCATTCAGCCTCCTGAGCTGGAAGACAAGGACAGGGAGCAGAATAGACCCCCTATAATCCAAGAGAAGGCCAGACCACCTGGAGAGTCACAAACCTATGGCACCAGATGAGATCCACCCTAAAATTCTGAGGGAACTGGTGGAGGAGCTTGCAAAGCAACTCTCCATCATTTATCAACAAGGGAGCTCCCATATGACTGCAGGATCACAAATGTGGTGCTCATCTCCAAGAAGGGCTGGAAGGAGAATCTGGGAAACTACAGGCCTGTCAGCCTGACTTCAGTACTGGGGAAAAATGGAGCAGTTCATCTAGAGAGAGCTCATCGGGCAGGTCCAGAACAGCTGGGGAATTGGACCAGCATGGGTTTATGAAATGCAGGTCCTGCTTAATCAGCATGAGCTCCTTCTATGACCAGGTGTTGCATCTAGTGGATGAGGGAAAAGCTGTGAATGTTGTCTTCTTGGACTTCAGTAAAACCTTTGACACTGTCTCCCACAATATTCTAGAGATGCTTGCAGCTCGTGGCATAAACAGGTCTACTCTTCTCTGGGTTGAAAACTGGCTGGACAGCCAAGCCCACAGAGATGTGGTGAATAGAATAAAATTCAGTTCGTGTCTGGTCGCAAGTTATGTTCGCCAGGGCTCAGTTTTGGGACCGGTCTTATTTAATCTATTTATCACTGAACTAGATGAGGGAATCAAGTATACTCTCAGTAAGTTTGCAGATGATACTAAACTGGGAGGGAGCACTGAGCTTCCTGAGCATAGGAAGGCTCAACAGAAGGATTTGGACAGGATGGATCAGTGGACTAAGTTCAACAGTATGAGGTTCAACCAGACAAAGTGTTGGGTCCTGCATTTTGGCAAGAACAACCCCATGCAATGCTACAGGCTTGGGGAAGAGTGTCTGGAAAGCTGCCTGGCAGAAAAGGATCTGGGACTGCTGGTTGACATCTGGGTGAATATGAGCCAGCAGTGCACTCAGGTGGCCAAGAAAGCTAACAGCATCCTGGCTTGTATCAGAAATAGTGTAGTCAGAACTAGAGAAGTGATTGTCCACCTGTATCCAGCACTGCTGAGGCCACAGATGGAACACTGTGTTCAGTTTTGTGCCCCACTACAAGAAAGACATTGAGTTGCTAGAGCACATCAAGAGATGAGCAATCAATTAAGCTGGTGAAGGGTCTGGAGCAAAAGTCTCATGACAAGCAACTGGGGGAACTGGGATTGTTTAGTCCTGAGAAAATGAAGCTGAAAGGAGACTTTATTGCTCTTTGCAACTTCCTGAAAGGAGGCTGTGAAGTAAGGATTGGTCTCTTCTCCCACAAAACTGATGAGAGGACCAAAGGAACTGGACTCAGGCTGTGGTAGGGGAGGATCAGATTGGTATTAGGGATAATTTCTTTACTGAGAGTTGTCAGGCATTGTAACAGGCTGCCCAGGGAAGTGTTTGACTCACTCTCCCTGGAGGTGTTTAAAACACGTGTGGATGTAGCACTTGAGGACATGGTTTAGTTGGCTGGTGGTGTTGAATTGATGGTTAGGCTTGATTATCTTAGAGATCTTTTCCAGCCTGAATGATTCTATGATTCTAAGAGTGAGGGGTTGAAGTAAGACTCTCAGATTTATTTTTCTTTTTAAAAACGATGAGGGTAATCAGAAATTTATTTATTTATTTATTTTTTCCCCATACAAAGACATCAAATGTGGGTTCAGACACCCTTGGGTAATCTGCCTGGGCCTTGAGCCCTGCTTCAAATAATCATGGTACACCTGGTACCCTTCACTTGATATCTATAAACTTTGTCTTGTATAATGCCTGTGACTGCAAATCAGAATAGATGCATGGTTAGGCACTGGAAGCCCATCTCTAAAGCCGCATGAGTTAAGTCTCCCTCAGGCTGTTAGTATAAGGTTGTCTTCAAAAGGACTTTAAAGTAAAAAAATACACTTTGCATGGTCTGTGCCAAGAGACAGGAAACATCCACAGGGCATAAATCATATGTGGTCCATAACCACTTTAGCCACGTGGTGCTTTTGAAATATTTCATTTGTACTGTGTTAAGCAACAGGAAAAAAGATGCCTTTATTCATTTTACCTTGGTTGTTGACAAGTGTAATTCAACATTGTCCTGTCTTTTCCACTTAGAACAGTATTTGATGTCCATCATCACAAAAACTCAATATGAAGAAAATGCTCCCTGCATATTTTGTATATCACTACATACAAGCAATTAATGTAAAACTAAAAAGTATATTTAAAATTAATCAGAAAATATTTACTTTTGCCCATAAACAGAACTTTGAGTAATTATGATAATTAGTGAATTGTGACCACGGCAAAATGTTACGGTCAGGTGTAACATTAAAATTTATTTTTGTTTTGGATCCATGAAACAATCGGATACAATGGGTGAAAGGATGGGTGCAAGCAGATTTTATTTGAGAACTGACACAGGAAAAAAATATAGAGGCAGGCAAAAGAGGGAGAGAGGAAAAGAAGATATAAGAGAGAGAGGAAAAGTGGTAAGAAAGTGGGAAGAAAGAATGAGAGAAAAAAGTGGAGAAAAAAAGGGTAAGAAAGTGGGAAGAAAGAATAAGAGAGAGAGAGAGAGAGAGTCACCCCCAGGGCCCAGCTGCCCAGCGAGTTCCTTCAAGATGTCGCTGATCCTGGACAGGGCCCGATGCGAGATGGCGGTGGGTCAAGAGACGACCAAAGAGCCACAGCATGGACAGCCATATATACCCCTGAGTTCCTTTTGTTCCAAAGGGGCAGCTGTCAGTCAGCCAGGTTCCTTGGAAGACAGGCTGCCTGGAGGGGAGCAGAAGGGTGTAGTCATCAATTTTTATCTTCTTCCAGGTGCCATTCCTCCTCTGTTCCAGCCACCTAAGCCAGGCACATAATTGTGCTTCCAGGGGCATCCCAGCATTGCAGGCTGGCCCTCAGAGAAGGGGAGCAGTCTCCACCCAGAAGATCTTATCACATCCCGAGGTGTCACCCCCTGCTCAGCTCTGGACACCCAGGTCCTCCACCCTAGCCAGGGCTATTAATTTTTAAATTGCTCCTTTGAGACAATCACAAATCAGTGAGGTCAGACTTTCACACAACTATATATTCTTTTCTGCAGCAAATGTGTTGTATCAGAATGAGCCAATTGATTAAACAATTACATTAAGCAATGGATAAATTAGTAAAATTTGGAGTAGAGACAAAAATACGCTTATGACATCCTAAAGTATTGTATAAAAACATAAATTAAAATTTTCCTTTCCAGCAGCATAGACTTCAAATGTGATGTTTCTATGAAAAGTAAGTGTTTCAGCTTTCCAGCAGAACAAAAAAAGTCAAAGTACTACAACAAAATGTTCCATATTGTGGTGGTTCGATATTGGCTGTCTGCCAGTTACCTAGCAAGCCACTATTACTCCTCTCTTTTACACAGGACAAGGGGAGAAAAATACAATGATAAAGCTCACAGGATCAAGATATTGGGATAGAAATAATCTAAAAATATCATTACAGGCAAAACAGACTTGACTAGGCAAAATAAATCTATTATCAGTTAAACAGAGTGAAATAATGAGAAATAAGATCTAAAAAACACCGTTTACAAAACCCTCTCTTCTTCATCATTCACAACTCTTCCTCCCAGGCAGTGCAGGTGGATGGGGGATGGGGGTTACTGTACATTCATAACTTCTTCTCTGTCACTCCTTCCTCCTGACACTCTTCCCCTGTTCCAGCATGGGGTCCCTCACACAGGAGACAGACCTTCCCAAACATTTCCAATGTGAGGTTTTTTTTGTGGGCTGCAGTTTTCATGAACTGCTTGAGTTCATGAACCTGAGCATTTTCACAAACTCCTTTCTACTGAGTTCAGTCCTTCAGGAACAGGGAGTACCACTGTGATTTCTCCACAGGATCACAGGTCTTACAAAAAAACCTGCTTCAGCATAGGTTTTTCATGGGCTACAGTTCTCATCAGGAACCTGCTCCAATGTAGGCTCTCCACAATCTGGGAGAATCTCCACAATCAGGGCACCCCCACCCACAGACTGGATAAGCTTTGGCCAGTGGTGGGTTCATCTTGGATCCAGCTGGAACTAGTTCTGTCTGACATGGGGGTAGCAGCTGTCTTTTTACTGGAGAAGGCATGCTTGCATCACTTCACTGCCAAAACCTCGCCATTTAAAAACACTAAAGATCCCTTCTGCTATTTCTTAAGTTTTATTTTTCTACTCCTAACTCCACTTAGATGTGCTTAACTTCTATGACTTAAAAGGTTATGACAGATCATAATAGCAAAGAATATTAATATCAGTGTTTTAGGAATTATAACCACGACTGTATTGTCAACTGTGTATAGTTGCAGTGATGAAGTTAGAAGAATTTTGAAATACTTAAAATATGGTGAGAGATTTCTACATGAAATAATCATTGAAGAAAGATTTTGTGACAGTTTCAGATTTCCCTGTGAGTGAGACATACTGCTGTATATCCTTACTTAGCTGACTTACAGGTATTGTAAATCTCCATCACCATGCCTAGTGGTGTTAAGGTATCTATCCATCAGTGGAAATTCTCAGATAGCTATATTTTTTAATATTAATTCTGCTCATTCCTGACAGGATTAAATGTTTAGTAAAATTCACAACTTTTCTACAATCTGCCTAGACTGCCTCTGGGTCATTTTGGGGTCACAAGCTATAATAGAAAAAGAAAAATCTTGGGTTTTGTTTTGTTTTGTTTTTATGTTTTTTGGTTGGTTGGTTGGTTGGTTTGGGTTTTGTTTGTTTGTTTTGGTTTCTTGTATAGGGAAATGCCTACTAGCATGAGATGATCTGAGTATGCATAATGGAAAAAAAGATTCAGAAGTTATCTTTTACTTTCCACAAAAATGGTTAATCTCTAGTCACACATGTGCAACTTCTGCTTTTTGGAGTTTTACCACTTCCTGTAAATAATTAAATATTTATTAGGGAAAAAAAACATGAGAGATAATATAGAAATATAAAGCTGTAATTAGGTAAGTCTTTTAACTAATAAATGCATTTTTTTAGATAACTATTACACTAGGCTTTTGTTCTGCCCTTGGTTAGACAATTAGTAGCACTTTTCCTTACTTTCAAATATATTGCTATTCATATGTAAATGTACAGAAAAAAATTGTGGTCCAGCTGATGCAGTGAATTTGTAAAAGAAACACAAAATCAAACCAAACCAATGCAAGCCAAGCGAAAACCACAACCAGCTAAACCAGACCAAACTTTTTTTGTACTAGCTAATACATTGAACGTCAGGGACGTATTCCCTCAGAACATTAGTAATTGAACAGAACACAGGGTCAGGTCTTGAAAAACAGTAATTCCCTAACTAAATAGCAATTTGCATTAAGAGGATTCTTTAGAAGAGTAACCAGACTGATTTTCAAAATAATATCCAAATATATCATAGCAGTTTGTTTTACTCCATCAAAACACTTCATAAGATGTCCTCTTCTGTTAGTTTTTCCCAGTGTCTTTTCACATAAAAATGTTAGCATACTGTAAACTATAGAAGATGGTTTATGATCATTTACATAAATTATACAGATCTATTACTGAGCATATTTTCCTAATTTAGGTAGACAACTGCTCCCAATGTGTGAAGTAAAGAGAAAAAAAAATAATCTAATTTGCTATGTTAATTCTTGTAAGAGAAACTTTACCATCTATGTGTAATAAAAGGAAAATACATAAACCAAATATATATATACATAAATACATAAAAATACAAGCTCCCTACTTGAAAGTGTGCAAGGCCAGGCTGGATGGGGTTTTGAACAATATGGACTAGTGGAAGGTATCCATGCCCATGCAGGGGTGTTGGAACTAGATGATATTTAAGGCCCTTTCCAACCCAAACCATTCTATTAATCTAAAAGACTAATCAAAGATTTATGTACTATAAAATTATCTATATACAGTTAAACAAAATTACCTGCTTTAACATGTTTCTTTTTTTCAGTCTTTCAGTGACCAATATTGTTCACTGGATTAAAGAGATACAGTGTGTAGGCAATCAGCATAATCCCTATTTGAAGTATGAATATATTGATTTCTGCTATAAATGAAAAGTATAAAAATGACACTACATTACTTTAGGTTTGAATTTGAAAACCATATCGATAACTGTGACTTAATTCCAGATTCAGCACTGCATAAAGATGTAGACAATACACATATATAAAATTATTGCTGCCAGTATATTGTTATACACATTAAAATACACAAGGAAATATTAAAAAAAAAGAAAAAGAAAAAGAAAAAATATATTAAAAATGTTGAACAATAGAGAAATCAGAACTTATTTATAAGACACTTGATTTTAGAAAGAGAAATATCTAATCACAGAGTCAAATGGACACTTGTGATATAGTTGTATGAATAGGAGTACAGGAAAATGTGAAAGTAGTAAGATCTGTCAGGCCAGAATGAAGAGTGTAGAAGAGCCAGAGAATGTGGCTGTTGGAACCAGGACTAGCAAGGTGCCTCTAGAAGGCAGGACAAATCCAGGGGCCCATAAAACAAAATATGTCTGGAGTGTATGAGATCACTCTTCATTTTGAGGAAAGAGATAAAACACAATCGATGGATGAGGACAACTAGAGGATGAAAGAAGGGGTCCAGCTAATTCCAACTTCCCTCCTCAGATTGCTCTCAATTCATACCATTTCAATGTTGGCAACAAAGGACCTCATGGACTATAGCCATCAGAGCTGACTGCATAAGATGAACCCTAGAAAAGCAAAAGAGGAAGTCTGAATAATCACCTTGAAAAGTACAGGAGTCTTCATACTATTGCAAGAGGACAGTGTGCCATTTAAGTCTGTGAACATGGAAGTTTTCATCTCATATATAAGGTATATTGCTTTATGACTCTCATTTAGCCTGACAATAAATCAAGCTATTCTTATCCACTCCAGTGAGCTGAGATCCCTTTTATTATTTGTGCCCATATAACTTAGAGCTTTTCATCCAATGCAAGTTCCTCATGTTACAACACAAACTTTGAAGAAATATGTTCCAGAGCACAGGGCTCTATCCTAGTAACTATGGAGTGATCACTGCTTGTAACAGATTACAAGTTTTGTGCTTAGCTAACAAAACATACCCTGAGACTTCTTCAGGATTTTCCTTGACATGTCTTGGTCTGCATTATGCTTTGGTTTCTTTTATATAGCAATTATAGAAGCTCTCAATCAACAGGGTCATTGTTCCCACTCTGATTTATTTTCTGCCTAGCTTTGTACAATTATGTAAAGTAATGCTTATTGTCACATACTGTAGGTAGTTGACCCCAGTAGGTAAGGTAAGCCCCCATGTAGTCATTTGCTTTTTCAAATGAGCTACATGAAGAAAATTAACCAAAACAAACACAGGACACACAAATGTATGGTTTTGCACACACACAAGCTAATTAATAGCAAGTAGTTGTTCTGTCCTAAATGTGCCATCTAGAGTATGAGTGTAGAGTAGGGAAATAGACAATTTAAATGGCAAGAGGAGCCTTGAAAGCACAAATGGGACAATCGGCCTCAAGCCTATAAAAAGCTGTAAGTAGTAAATTGCTGGTCATTAAAGCAGTATCACTTTGGCAGCTGTGCAGAGCCAGTACTAGGGTTATAAAGGGAATAAAAAACAAGTTTCCAACCCATGTCAGACACCTGATACTTAGTAAATTAGGATGCAATATGGAATTACAGAGCTGTGCATAAAGAACAAGATGTAGAGGATGAAAATGTTGACATGGCAATACATTGTCTCCTGGGACACTGTAAGAAGATGTGTACCACCATACACAGGTGTAGATACTAAAAAACTTATGTATAGAACATATGTTGTCTATAGTCTGAAATACAATTTTTAGTAGCTTTGAACAAAGAGTAACTCGTTTTCAGACTACAAAAATTTCAATTTGACCAAGAAGAAATTAATCACACCAAAAGACAGAAGCTGAACTGTAACAAATTGATGATTTTTTGTTACCTATACTATGACCAGGATGCAAAAAAAAAAAAAAAAAAAAAAAAAAAGAAAAAAGCCACTAATAGAAATGGCCACTATGCCTTTTACATTACAAATACCCTGCTCAGTGTAAAAAGAGGAAAAAAGAATGAAGCACTCCCTCAATGAATGAGTTATACTCATTCCAAATTTCATCCTACTCTTTCTTTCACAATACTTTGCTCTTTAATAAAGCAAGCAACATGAGTTGCTGGGGGAAGTTGCTCTCCTTGCTGCTTTCTGAGAGAATTGTGTCTGGACTGAACAAATTTTTTTTCATGTATAGATCGATCAGAAAATAATACTCCCTTTGCAACTCACTGAGAGGTAAAGCAGTACAAAATACAAAAAATTCAAAGCACGTTTCACATTTTTTATTTGAGGAAAATTGGATAGACCTAAGTTCTAAGTTATGAACCTAGCTCACTTAAGCCTGAAAAATATTTAAAATTTTCCTTAAATTACTTTCTTCCTCAAAAGATATGAAACAATTTCATGCTTCTATATTACTTAGGTTCAGGTTGGAAAGTACATGGATAAAATGTTTTTTAGGTTGGGTTGTTTTGTGTTTTGTTTGTTTGTTTGTTTGTTTTCTTGGTTTTTGTGTCAAAGAAAAGTAATCTTCAATGTCAAAAAGAGAAAAAATTACTCCAGCAGCTATACCAACATTGGTAGTGGATGGAATTACAGAATCACAAGTGTAAAATTCAAAGCAAAATAATTGAAGAAAATTAAAGAAACACAATTAAGTGAGATTCAAATATATTCATAAAATAGGTGCTAATGAATATTTAATGGAAGATTCTGAGCTGTGAACAGGGGAGAGGAGAGGAGAGGAGAGGAGAGGAGAGGAGAGGAGAGGAGAGGAGAGGAGAGGAGAGGAGAGGAGAGGAGAGGAGAGGAGAG
Source organism: Phaethornis superciliosus (assembly GCA_023637945.1). Lineage (NCBI taxonomy): Eukaryota > Metazoa > Chordata > Aves > Apodiformes > Trochilidae > Phaethornis > Phaethornis superciliosus. Next base: position 152,883,249 of record JAJQWJ010000001.1, on the reverse strand, counting down.
GAGAGGAGAGGAGAGGAGAGGAGAGGAGAGGAGAGGAGAGGAGAGGAGAGGAGAGGAGAGGAGAGGAGAGGAGAGGAGAGGAGAGGAGAGGAGAGGAGAGGAGAGGAGAGGAGAGGAGAGGAGAGGAGAGGAGAGGAGAGGAGAGGAGAGGAGAGGAGAGGAGAGGAGAGGGACAAGGAGTTGATAGATCATAGAATCATAGAATCATAGAATCATAGAATCATAGAATCATAGAATCATAGAATCCTAGGGGTTGGAAGGGACCTCGAAAGATCATCTAGTCCAACCCCCCCTGCCAGAGCAGGGCCACCTAGAGTACATCGCCCAGGAACGTGTCCAGGCGGGTTTTGAATGTCTCCAGTGAAGGAGACTCCACAACCCCCCTGGGCAGCCTGTTCCAGGGCTCTGTCACCCTTACAGTAAAAAAATTTTTTCTGATATTCAACTTGAACCTCCTATGCTTCAATTTACACCCATTATCCCTTGTCCTATCGCTGGTCACCACTGAGAAAAGCCTAACTCCATCTCCCTGGCACTCACCCCTTACATATTTGAAAACATTGATAAGGTCACCCCTCAGTCTCCTTTTCTCCAAACTAAAGAGACCCAGCTCCCTCAGCCTATCCTCATAAGGGAGATGCTCCACTCCCTTAATCATCTTAGTAGCTCTGCGCTGGACTCTTTCAAGCACTTCCCTGTCCTTCTTGAACTGAGGGGCCCAGAACTGGACACAATACTCAAGGTGCGGCCTCACCAATGCAGAATAGAGGGGGAGGAGAACCTCTCTTGACCTACTGACCACACCCTTTCTAATGCACCCCAGGATGCCATTGGCCTTCTTGGCCACAAGGGCACATTGCTGGCTCATGGTCATCTTCTTGTCTACCAGGACCCCCAGGTCTCTTTCACCTACACTGCTCTCCAGCAGGTCAGCCCCCAACCTATACTGGGACATAGTGTTGTTCTTCCCCAAATGCAAAACTCTACACTTTCCCTTGTTAAATTTCATCTTGTTTCTCCCTGCCCAACTCTCCAGCCTGTCCAAGTCTCTCTGGATGGCAGCACAGCCTTCTGGTGTGTCAGCCACTCCTCCCAGCTTAGTGTCATCAGCAAACTTGCTGAGGGTACATTCTATACCCTCATCCAAGTCGTTGATGAAGATATTGAACAACACCGGTCCCAGTACCGACCCTTGAGGGACTCCACTAGTCACACACCTCCAACCAGATTCTGCCCCATTGACTACAACTCTCTGACTCCTTCCTTTCAACCAGTTCCTGATCCACCTCACTACCTGATCACCAAACCCATACTTGATCAACTTATCTACAAGGATGCTGTGAGAGACGGTGTCAAATGCTTTACTGAAATCAAGATAAACCACATCTACCGCTCTTCCATCATCTATCCACCTAGTAATTTCCTCATAGAAGGCTATGAGGTTAGTTAAACATGATTTAGCCTTGATAAAACCATGCTGACTGCTCTTGATGACCCCCGTGTCCATGATATGCCTGGAGATAGTGACAAGAACAAGTTGTTCCATCACCTTTACAGGGATGGAGGTGAGGCTGACCGGTCTATAGTTACCCGGGTCCTCCTTCTTGCCCTTCTTGTAGACTGGAGTGACATTTGCTATCCTCCAGTCCTCAGGCACCTCTCCTGTTACCCATGACTTACTGAAGATGATGGAGAGTGGTCTAGCAATGACCTCCGCCAGTTCCCTCAGCACCCTTGGATGCATTCCATCTGGACCCATCGACTTATGGATGTCCAGATTACTCAGCTGGATCTCATAAACAAATTCACCTTATGCAGTAGACACTTGAAAATGACAGTACAGATTTAACACTTACAATATATGCTGATGTCTGAATGTCTGTGGTGTCTGAAGAGCCATGCATCCTTAGATGATGAATAGAAAGCTGGTAACATTTCTATTTGTAAAGCAGATTTCTAGAGACCTGATTTATTATCAAATTTCCCTGTCAGTGTTCCTTCGAGGACTTTCTGGGTTTTCTTAGAGCCACAGAAATTTCATAAAGAGATGAAAAGTAAAAGAGCCATTATATATATATATATATTTTTTTTTTTTTCATCAATGGAAGCATATTTAATTAATTCAAGAATCAAATTTAAAATTATTGATACAACAAAACATATTTTGTTGTATTTATTGAAGTATTTACTTTTCTGAAATTTTTTTTTTCACTTTTTCTAGCATCATAATAAATTATAGATACCCTGACTATGTGAGACAATCTTTTAGAAGACACTGCCCTAATAAAGAAGTTATTGATTTTCAATGTTCAACCTTTCACTCTCAAATACTTTTATAAATTTGAAAACTTCTGGAGTAAACATTGTTAGCTGAGACCCTACTGACATCAGAGATTAGATGTTTCTCAAGTGATTTTCTTTATCAGTGCTGTATCAGTAGTATAACAATTGCACAAAGAGAAGCTGTATTACTTTAGCTATCTTTTAGAGGTTTTTCTCTTCATGTAATAAAAAAGAACAATTTTTTACATGGATGAATATAGATACAGATTATGATGTCCAGTTGAATATATCAATGTAAGCATCAAGCTTACACCGGATTTTACATTGCTAATAGATGAACTTGTCTTGGGAAATAAGTTGATAAATTTCCATTAAGAATAAATTACTGAAACTCAGCATAAAATGTTTCGATTGATTCCAAAGGAATTAAATAATTTACTTTAAAATTATAACCACCATAATTTAGAAATATATGCTTCTAGATTTAGTGATCTGAATCTCACTGTGCATCCTAGCTGAGTCCAAAGAGCTAATCTAATCAAGTATTTTTACCATTATTTTCTGTGTCAAGAAGGTTTACATTATGTATAGTCCAAACTTACTTTTCTTCCTGGTTTAGCTAAAACAACTTTTAAACTGTTACCTTAGCCATCCTTCATATAGAATAATAGAATGACTTGGGCTGGAAGGCACCTTTAAGATCATGGAATTACAACCACACAAGGTCAGGGACACCTCCCACTAGATCAGGTTTCTCAAAGCTCCATCCAGCCTGGCCTTGAACACTTTCAGGGAGGGGGTATCCACAGCTTCCCTGGACAACCCATTCCAGTGTCTCACAGTGAGCACTTTTTCCTAATACTTAATTTAAATCTCTTTCAGTTTGAAAACCATTCCCCCTTTTCCTGTTACTACATGACCTTGTAAAAAGCCCCTCTCCAGATTTCTTGTAAACCCCCTTCAGCTACAGGAAGGCTGCAATGAGGTCTTTCCAGAACTTTTTCTTCTCTAGGCTGAAGAATCCCAACTTCCTCAGCCTGTCTTCATAGGATAGGTGCTCCAGCCGTCTGGTCATCTTTGTGGTCCTCCTCTGGACCCAGTCAGGTCCACGTCTGTCTTATGCTGGGGCCGCAGGGCTGAACACTGTCCTTAATGTGGGGTGTCACAAGAGTGAAGAGGAGGGGGAGAACAACCTCCTTCAGCTTCCTAATCACGCTTCTCGATGGTTGGCTTCCTGGGCTGAGTGCACACTGATGGCCCTTAAGTTTTTATCCACCAAGGACTTTTTTCCACAGGACTTCTCTCAATCTCTTCATCACCCAGCCTATATCCATGTTTAATATTGCCCCAAGCCATATGCAGGACATTACACTTTGCCTTGTTGAACTTCATGCAGGTCACACAAGTCCACATCTCAAATCTTCCAAGGTGCCTCTGGATGACACCTCTTCCCTCTATAGTATCAACCACAATACATAGCTTGGTGTCATCCACAAACTTGCTGAGGGTGCACTTCATATAAATATTGTTATATAACATTTAGACATTCTGCTCATGTCTCTGAAGAATGTCTTTATATTCAGTTAGAAGGAGATCATATGATAGGAGATTTGAGTTTGGAAAATAAATTATTATATCGTAACCAATTAAAAATAACCACGAGAGTCCACTGAAATGTCTATTAGACTAAATATATGAAAGCCTGGGACCAGCAGTGTCCCTGAGGTGAACAGATCAAATTGCTCATGTCTCCGAGGCTTTTAGATAGTTCCTTCTGAAGCAGATTCGTCTAGGACAGAACTAATTGGATTGGACATAGCTAATGTACTTGCTACTCATCATGCTATAAGCAAATATTTGCCTCCTTTTAGGATTTGAAAGTGTGTCACTTGAAAGGAGGCAAATAAAAAACTCCCACTTGTGATGTAATACTTTGCAGTTAAATTTTTAATTTTCTTTATTTATTTTTCTGAAGCAATATTTCCTGGGACACCCATGAAAGTTTATCTTAAGAAAAGACTCTTATGTCAATTCTGCTTAAGACCATAGAAAAGCTGCCTATAGGCTGATCAGGACTCCTGACTAATCATTTAAAGAAGTTATTCTGAATGTGCCAGTCATTTATTTAAAAATATTCTCTTCAGGGAAGTACAGTATAGTTACTGTCACTTACTTATGGTGGAAATGAAGCTCTAAAATAGGTTCATCCAAAAAGGAAAGAATGGCATAGGCAGACCACAGGACGATAATTCAAGCATCAGATTAGATAAACCTTGACATAGAAGGTTGGGTATGAATATTTCTAAAGCTATTAGAATTAACTCATTAGAATTAACTCATTAGCTGTAGCTTTTAACACTGATGCACTGACAGAGTCAGGGCACCCTGCCATCACTCTTAGACTCACTGCAAAAGGCTATGTATAGCAATTTATACAAACCACAATATATATATATATATATATATGTTTTTAGATACTATACCTGCATATATGTGAAGAATAATTCTGTATACAGAGAAAAAATTTAACTTGACAGGCACAAATGCAGCTAAAATTACACTAATCTATTTGATGTATAAAATTCAGACTGGATACTTGTAATTCCAGTGTAGTCTTAAAAATACTTCATTTATATTAGTATGTCTCATTGATTTGTCGTGGCTTGCTGAAGTGATACTATTCAAGACATCTTGTGACATGACACAATGTGACATATTTTGATGGAAAAGAAAAATGACTTCATGCAGAATGTCCTGAATTTACATTAAACACATGATTTATTTGGAACTATCAATACAAATTCCAAGTAGTATGTATTATTTCTGTTTGCATAAAAGTTAGAAAATACAACTCTGCTGCTATAATGGGAACTTCAGATATCTTAATTAAACAAAATATTTTGGGGAAGTTTAGCAGTGAGTTATAGATGAAGTTTCACTTAAATCATATCTAGAAATCCATATACAATTTTACTGTAAAAATAATTAAAAGGTTAAAATGAAAACTGAATAATAATTTCATTCTAAATCAATACTTTTAGTTTTCTTCATAACCTCCTAAAGTATGAAAAGTATGTATTAATTATGTCTTCTTTTAATTCATGTTTCTAGATTCTTACATGCCAGTATTGTCTGCAGAGGACATCAAATTACTTTCCCTGTTCATTTCACTGAAGACTTTAAGTAGTGGTTTATTAATCACCAAACAATTTTGCTATCATTTCTGTTATAATTACAAAGAACAAATCAGCATTATAAGCAATGATTTTTGCAGTGATTTTGCTGGTTGATATATTTTGCCCACTCTTACAATGTGTATTCTAACAGCATTGCTCTTCTGTAGCAAACATAAAAATTGCATTTATAAGAAAAAAATAAGAACTAAAGTATAGTATCAAATAATTTTACTTAAATTTGATGTAAAGAAGAAAATTGTCTTATAAAAAGATAGTTTTGTTTGCATAAGAGCTATTTCATAGTTCATAACCTGAAGAAACATTCACCTTAAGATGAAGGTATTTGCTCAGATCATTCTTGTCTCATTACGTACAACCAAATTATGAAAGATACTGGAGAGTCTCCTATAAATCAAAGGGATTAGAAGTAATGAATTTGATACTTTTGCACACAATATCCTTGTCACTAAAATGGAGAGACAGGGATTTGATGTGTGGACCACTTATTAGACAAGGAATTGACTGGATGGCAGTATGAAAAGGAGTTGCAGTCAGTCCCCCAGTGTCTGGGTGGAGATATGTGACAAGTGGTGTCCTTTAGGGATCTGTATTGGTATCAGTATTATTTAATGTTTTCCTCTGGAAAATGGACAGTGAGATTGAATGCACCCTCAGGAAGTTTGAGGATATGTGGTGAGGTCAACATGCTGGAGGAAAGGGATGCCAAATAGAGGGACCATGAACGTCTCGGAGAGGTGGCCCTGTGTGAACTGCATGAAGTTCAACAAGACCAAGTGTAAGGTCCTGCACATGGTTTGGGGCAATATCTAACATGGATAAAGACTGGGCAACGAGGAGATTAAAAAGAGTCGTGCAGAGAAGGACTTGGTGATATTTGCGGATGAAAAAAATTCACAGGACCCGAAAAAGTGCACCAGCAGCCCAGGAAGCCAGTCATATCCTGGCTTATATCAAAGTGTGGTCAGTAGATAAAGGAAAGTGTTTCCCTCTGCTCTGCTCTCATGAGACCCCACCTGAAGGACTGTGTTCAGTCTGGGCCGTCCCAGGCAGGGAGACAGGGATGGATATGCAGAAGCAGGTCCAGAGGAGGACCACGAAGATGATTCTGGAGCTGGAGCATTTCTCATATTAAGGCAGGATGAGAAATCTGGGGTTGTTTAGCCAGGAGAAGGTTCCAGGGAGACTTTATTGTAGCCTTCAAATAATTAAAGGATGCATGCTATAAGAAAGATGGAGAGACTCTTTGCCAGGGAGTAAAGCAAAAGGGGTACTGGTTGACAGCTGAAAGAGGGTAGATTTAGATTAGATATTAGAAATAAATTGTTTATTATGAGGGTAGCGAGACACTGGAACAAGTTGCCTAGGGAAGTTGTGGATGCCCCCTCACTGGAAGTGTTCAGGGTTAGATAGGTTGGAGATTTGAGCAACCTGGCCTAGTGAGAGGTGTCCCTGAACATGCAGGGTGTCTAGACTAGATGAACTTTAAGGTCTCTTCCAACCCAAACCATTCTGTGATTCTCTAAATACACAATAGTTGAAATATACTGCAGTGGGCTTTGCTCTGAACAGTGTTGTTTACATTTTTTTCTATTTGAAAGCTATATTCCATGGAAATATACTATATATAAGGGATCAGAAAAAACTTAGAACTATATTTATAGGCAGACATTTCTGTTGACATATATACATACAGTGATTCAACTTACTCCTTGATCATACATCTAGATATCCAGAAATCTTGATTTTAGCTGGTCAAGAAGAGCATCTATTCATCAATCGCAAACATCTGAGAATCCTGTATCACCTTTGGGCAAATTTCTTCTTGGAGGTAAATACTGACAAGGTCAGTGTCTCAGAAATCATGTGCATCAACATTCTTGAGTCTGAAGTTCTCTGCATAAAATTTGTGATTTTTATCACACCAGCATCATGCATTTTGCTTCAATGCCTATAAGAAGGCCTCAGGGATTCACTAACCTTTATGGGGAAAGTCTTTTAAAACTTTGTACCTGTTTTAAAGGGATTTTTTTAGTTTCCTGTAAAATTTAGCAGAGGATAGAACTGCTATAAAATTCTACAAGAGAGGTGAAATCCTACAGAAGAAAAGCAATTCTCATTGAGTTCCATAGATATTTCAGAAAATTCTACTAAAATATTATTCTGTGATACATTTTCTTTTAGAACTTATTCTTACTTAGTCTGAAACTCATGAAAGTATAATGGATATTTTATCACCAAGAAACAGTATCTTAATGCCAAAAGTAATTTTTCTCATATTCATCACATTATTTTTACTCTTATAAGGTAAAAAAACCCCACAAACTGCTTGCATTTTAAATACCTTCATATGCAGACATTTATGTACTGAAATTGTAAATTATAAATCTACTTTGAAATGTAATTTCCAACTTATTTTTATTTTGGGGTTTATGATTTACTTGATTTGGGTTTGACATTCCTGAGGTACCTCTGTATTTTATTTAAATATACAAATAATCTTTACCTTATGGAACTCTTCATCCATTTAATTTCTGAAAATCTTTTAAAAATAACTGCAGATGCTATTTCAGAAACAATTTAAAATATGTCACATTTTATAGACTCATTGCCAGTTTTGTATAATGATTTCTTCTAAAATCTGTAATGATAGATTATACCACTCCAGTTTGTAGACACTACTCTTTTTAAGTGTAGTATTAATAAGCTCATTTTTAACATTTTGAGACAATGCTTTCTTAGGAAACCTATAGAATTCTTTTTCTATCTTATTACTAAAGAATTCAGTTACATGATTCATTAAAAAAAGTGTAATAATTCCTTTATAATCATGGGATTTCACATGTTCATAAGAGAATCATGCTTGTCCAATGCATATCCACTGCAGATAGTTTTATTTTCTAGCATAACTGAAGAAAATAAGAGAGAAAACAGAAAAACAAACAAACAAACAAAAATTAGCAGGAAAAGGTGTAAAAGCGTCCTTCATATAAATAAATATATTCAAACACTATCAATAATAGGCTGTTTCTAAAATGTTTTCAAATCTTTAAACTGAAGCCCTTATAGTGGAAAAAAGTTAAAGGTTAAAATGTACATAATTTTTGCAATAAATTATAACCAATTAGTTTTGTAAATGGCACTTTATATTACAAAAATCTTGCAGTTTTCATTTAGAATTGGAATTTCAGGTTGAAATAAAATGTGTGAGCTGTGTTGCATAGAATGCTAATAATGTTGAGGTCATTCTGTGTAAAGCTGGAGAACAGGATCTCAAAGGAACTGTGTTTGCAATGTGGGAGGTTCTTTCTGTTGGGCAGTAGTAAGTTTTGGTTCCCTGTGCAAAGCCTGATTAAATAAAAACTGTATAACCTAACAAGATACAAGACATTATCCTAAGTACTTTTATTTCTTTAAAGAATAAATCCAACACAGAAGGGGAGCCATAGTTCTTTGCAGTAGGAGTATATTTAGGGAATTGTTGCTGAGGACACTGGCCCTGTAGCTGAAGTCTGTCATTAATGATGGAAGACTAGAAAGGAGCTTAATGCAGGTTATCTGATAAGCTTAGCAGCAGTCTGGAGTTCCTTACCTTAAGCAATATAAGAAATAAAGGCTGATCAGAAAAAAATGGATGCATATTTAAACAAAGTGCCAGTCCTCAGAGAAAGAGAGAGAAAATGTAAAAAACAGCAAACAGGACCACAAAAGACAAAATTCAGGATTTTAAATCTTGCCCATTTTCTCATTAACTAAGTTGAGCTGGCAGACAGCAATGAAATCAAGCTAAGAATAGCATCTGAAGACTGTTTCCAGAGATGTTTTTTACTATGAAAGTGTATGCATAAATCAATAATTTTCATTTTCTTTAGAATTTTTCTGCAGAAAAACTTCAAATAGAGTGCTTACAGACTGGAGGTTATCAAGCAACATGTCTAAATTGGTACTTTGACCCCACTGCATCTCTAGTCCCTTGATATTTGTGGCTGAACTAAACACCTGACAAAATGAACAGAGGAAATTCAGACATGGGTCTAGGATCTATAATTGAGAATGTCCAGAAGAGGGATCACCTCCTGTTTATCATTTCTGGTTAACACAGAGATGAATGTTTTAAATAAAGCTGTCACCCTTTTGATTCCAGTTTATAGCAGGTACCTCTGAGTGTATAAGAAAAAATGGTAGCATAAGCCTTGAAGGTACATACAGAGGTTGACATTAAAGACCTCAAGGCCAAGAAATGTTTATTTACTGATCACATATGAAATTCATCTTTGGGAGCTGTGTAGAACTGGTTTCAGAACTTGCATATTTATTCAGCTCCCTAAGACTTAAAGCACAGATATAGGAATCTTTACATTGCACCTTACATTGCACCAAGGCACCTATCATCAGAATTCAGCAAGCATAGATCAGTAGGATATCTCATTTCACTACTTTAACACTAGGTGTGCCTGCATTCCATGTATGGTGGGTAATTTGGATGAAATTCTTTTTCCTGCTCTAAAATGACTGTATAGATGCAGCCTACTATGAATAACACACAGATGGAAGAAAGGAAGAACCAATGCAGTGGAAGCATTAACATCTATTTTGGGAGGAATACTGGGATGTGTAGGGATGGGATGAGGAAAGATAAGGCACAGATGGAATTGAATGTGGCAGGGGATGAAAAGAATGGTAACAAGGCCTTCTACAGATACTTCAAGCAGAAAAGGAAGATTAAAAAGAAGAAAAATCTAAGCCCTGAAATAAAAGACAGGAAAACTAGTGAAAAACTACTTGAAAAAGGCTGAGATACTCATTATTGGTTTTTTTGTTTGTTTGTTTTTTTTCACCAGTTTTGACTGGTGGTCATCGTTCACACATCTGTCAATCCTATGAATCTCAAGGCAGGACTCCTGTGAAAGACCCAGTGATAGGAAAAGATCAGCTTTGAAACTCCTGAAGATAAACAATAACATGCGACCCAATAAGATTGATGCCAGAGTCCTTAGGGATTTGGCTGTTGGAGTTACCCAGGCACTTCCATCATACATCAAAAGCTATGGCCTTTAAATACCTACAAGTCAGGCTAAAAAGCTGACTTCAATGCAATATGATAATATCAGTAGTGGAAAAAACATATAGAAAGTTAAGGTAACTACCTTTAAATACCTAAAGGTGACTCACAAGAAAGTTGAGTAGAGGCTTTTTACCAGGACCTGTATCAACAGGACAAGGGGCAACAGTTTTAAACTAAAGGAGGATACATTTAGATTAGACATAAGGGAAAATTTTTTAGGCAGTGGGTGAGATGAGACTGTAGCAGTTCACCCAGAGAAGTTGTGGTTGCTTCATCACTGGAAGTGTTCAAGGTCTTGTATTTGAGCAACCTGGTCTGGCTGGGTGGCTGGAACTGGATGGTCTTTAGGATACCAACCCAGCCCACCCTGTGATTCTATGTTGTGCCTATTAGCTAATGGTGAGAAAGGGCTTTGAGCTGCTTAAGTGAAAGATTGTAAGTATAGAGTTCTTTAAGTAATGTAATTTATGTTTTTATATCTTTGTATCCTCCCAAGGCACAGCATACTTCATGGTTTATTCACATTCTTGCTTCTTTCACCACTGAGTTGAATAGATATGTTACTGGAAACTCAACATTACAACCCACAACATTAATAAACAAGAGTTACACATTTCAACTAATTTAAGCTGAAGTTGCTATCAAATTCTGTAATATTTACTATTCTACTGGTCAGGAGAAATGGAATTACAACAATACATATTCCCAAAATATAATAAGGCATAGAATACAATAGCAAGTATTTTAGGATAAGCAAACAAAAAATCCAAGGAAACAAACACCTTTTGGACATGGTACAATGTCTATCTCAGTTGTTTTCTTATAAATTGTACAGAAAATGTAGCACAACAAAATTGTAAGTATGTCTGCAATCCTTTATTATAATTATATTTATAATTATAATTATTTTTACTTTTATTTCATTTTATTTTATTATTTTATTTTATTTTGAGGATCTATGCCACCCTGGAAAGGTTTCATTACTATGTAAAACTCAAATTACATATGTGGGATTTTTATTCAAACTAACCCTGAATCTATCTTAAATAATTGTGCTATACCATTTCACACAATATATGATCCACACTGAAAACAAAACCTAACCAGACGCATCTCCACAGAACAGTAAAAAAACATCCTTCCCAAAAAACTAGTGTTCTAAAAGCAGTGTTATAAAAAGGAGTAAATAGTAGGCAGAACGTGAAAACACAAAAAGACCACATAGTTGTGCAGATGTATAACTGGCACACTAAATTTTATGATTAGAGTTTGCAGAGTCATTTTGTAGGATTTGAGTCAGAAAGAGACATTTCAGGGCATTCAAGAGACAAGGAGAGAAATCTCCACCAACCCAAAGGCCAGCAGAAAAGATTCTTCAGGGAAAATATATCCACTTCTCATGTCTCCCGTTTTAGTATTTAGATTAATGCACATCATGTATCTGGCTTCTGCCTATGCTTTTCTTTCCCAGCATAATTTTTGCAACAGCTTTGCCCTGAAGCATTAACTACCCTTGATAGTTTTCTCTCTTACTGTGTGATTACTTGCTTAGCATAATGACTTTCCTGCTTTTTTTTTAATTACTGTGGTGTCACAGAAATTACTGGCTAAAAAGCTGACTTCATGCAGTATGATAATATCAGTAATGGAAAAAACATATAGAAAGTTAATGTAACTACATTTAAGATGCCTTTAGTGATCTTCCAGAATTTCTTTTTTTTTTTTTTTTTTTTGACAGTTACATTTTGAAAAAAAATCCTTTGAAACATGAAGAAACATAATATGAAAATAACAAAACACAGCTGACAAAAAATTCCCAACAGAACATTTTTTTTATCATTAGAAACAGTTGTAAAAAAAAAAAGCAGTCTCACTGAAAAAATATTAATTTTGCCTGTGTTCTCCTTAAACCAATAGGAGTTTAAGGTCACCACAGTTCCAATTGCTGACCTGTTATGTGATAATATCAAAATAATGTTAAACATTATTCTATCACTGTTTCATTTGATTTTATTAATGTGTTATAACTGATGATTTTTGAATGAATAATCACTATTGACAGTGAAGAGATTTTAATACCAGGCTTTCTACCGCACTGAATAGTGATAAATTTAAGCAAAGTTACACAGAGCAGTTAAATTGTACCACCCCACTTACTGTTTTGAGTGAATCTCCATAGAAATGCAGAGATTAACTGATAAACAAATGACCTCTGAATATTCTTGGTTTAGTATCTTTATACTGACAAGTGTTACTTATAACATATGCTACACAAGAAGAGAAAGAGTGCTTTTCATAAGCAAGCCACAGAAATTCTGTTCTCTTGCATAATAAAAATGGATTAGTTCTGTTCTGCTTAGCCTCCAGGACCAGAGAAATGCAGATGCTCATGTGACTGAATAGCTAATAAAGTATATGTAACCATTTGAAGAGGTCATAGAATCAATTTGCATCATTTAATGACACATTATGCATATAAATGCTGATACACTCACATAAACGTTTATGTAGCATAAGGACGAATACAAACATATTTATATATATTAGTCACAATATTCAGTGATGAAGCAGTTAATGATGTGCAGCTCTAATGAAATTATCACTAACTTTTAAATAAAGGGAATGTGTAATAAAGTAATTATAAGGGGGTCTTGAAATAAATTTGAAAAAGCCTTTGAACATAAAGAAAAACAAAATCCACTCTTAAAATAGCTAACCTGTACAAGCTTTTAACTCTTAACAACGATAATTAACTTCCCTGTGCATGCACTATCTGTTTTATTAATTAGGCAAAATGTTGTTTCTTTCCAAAAAGCCATTAAACTGTAATGTAATTAAAAACATAATAGCTGAGAACAAACATAAAAGTTTCTGGAATTAGGAGATTAATACCATTGGCATGACTTAACCATTATGTGGCATATATTGGTACATTTTTCACATACAAGTTTGTCACTGCACTTCAAGACCCCTGCTATTCAGCACTTGTATCTTAGCCAGCTAATGACTGGTAAATGTGTCATGTTCATGAACACAACTATTTCATGAAGCCTATTTTTAATTAGTGAAAGTCCTGACCTAGGAATTCTGAGGCAGTGGCATTGTGTTCATGGGGCTCCTCTCCCCTTCTTTATCAGCAAACAAACAGAGCTAATTGAATGGTGTTCATTATGTTTTCCTTGGGTCTGCATGATTTATACAAATGCATTCCTTTATTTTCCATATCTTCCTTTCCGCTAACTAATTTGAATATTTTTCTTATATTTTTCATTATAGAAATCTTAGTGTTAAAATATGGATGCTTTAAGCCTTTAGACATCTCATGAAATTCTTCAATTATTTTTTGTAGTGTAACATCCAAAAATCTCCAGTACACCCTGCAGCTGGGTCTACATTTAAGTGCATCCTGCTCTAGGCAGATTGGACTCACTGGCCTCATTTCATTTACAAAGAAAATATGTTCCAATTATTTCTGTGAAGAGACCTGATAAAACATTTTTTTTTTTCCCCTCTGGAAAGAAATCTGAATGTGCAATGAAGTGATGAGCTAAGAAAGATCTCCACAACATGGAGCTGCAACCAAGACAGAACACATTTAGAGACAGAACTAAATGATGCATTGCAAGGCAAGCCCACTTCATAGGTACACTTTCATTCTATGGCATGTATTGAATAGGCACATGGCACATTTTTTTTTTTTTTTTTTTTTTTTTGTATGTTCCAGGTCCTCATGCATTATAACTTCACTAAGAAATGAACCATTTGGGTCATGAGAGAAAAATACACAGAATTTTGGGTGCCATAGTATAGGAAGAACATTGAAGTGCTGGAGAGGGAGCAGAGAAGGGCAACTGGGCTGATTAGAAGTCTGGAGAACAGGCCTTAGGAGGAGAGGCTGAAGGAGCTGTTCAACCTGGAGAAGAGGAGGCTGAGAGGAGACCTTATTGCTCCATACAACTACTTGAGAGGAGGTTGTAGTGAAGTGCTTGTTGGCCTCTTCTCCCTTGCGACTAGTGGTAACATAAGAGGAAATGGGTTCAAGTTGCACCAGGGAGGTTCAGATTAGATATTAGGAAAAATTTTTTCACCAAGACTGGTGAAGCATTGGAAACTGTTGCCCAGGTAAGTGGTGGAGTCACCATCCCTGGAGATATTTAAAATAAAAATGCTTCGATGTGGTTTTAGATAATTTAGTGGTTAAAGTGATGGAAGACTGACAGTTGGGTTCGATGATCCTGAAATTCCTTTCCAACCATGATAATTATATGATTCTGTGAAAATGGCAAAACTCACAACACAACCAAGGCAGTGGTAAAAAAATTTATTCCTATGGTTGAACTGTCTTACTTTTAAAACCATGGAAATATTAGCATAAATTAATTCTGGTCAATAGTAATGCTAAAATGATGAATTACAATTTTCTGAGAAAAAAATGACTAGCACAGGCTAAACTGTACCAAGTGTCATTCCAGCAATTTAACAGGATAGTTGATTGAATCCCTGTGTCTGGGAGTCTATGATTTTTCTGTGTTTCTGTATAGTTTTATAATAGAAATATATTTAGTGTATCATCATCATTATTGTTTTTGGTGTTGCTGTGTTTGTATACATTTTCCCCTTCAGCATAGCCCATGGAATGCTAAAGACCTTTTTTAAGAAAAAGACAGTGCGTCTGAAACACTCAGTTCAGCAAGAGATAAAAACAAGCTACATAAATCAACAAGAATGCACACATTTGAGTTTGTCAGGAAGTTTGCTAATCTACCATGTGGGCCCTCCAGCACAGAGTGCTCAGAGAAATGGCAACTACATGTCAGGAGGACTTGGTACCTTTTTCTGAGAAATTCACAGTCTAGAGATAGAAGTTTAACTTCATATTGAAAAAAAAACAACAACTAAACAAAACAATAACAAAAAAAACCCTCAGAAAAAATAGACTGTTCTTCGAATATCTCATAATTTTCTTCACAGAAGTTTAAGTGAATAGAGAAATTTTGTTCACTAAATTAAAATGATGTATCTAATAGTTTACAAAAGCACAAATAGGATAATTTGTATAAGAATATCATTCAAGTAGATTGCAAAGTATTCAGCTGAGACATTTCTTTGGCAAGAAACTTAGAAGAATTAATCCAAGAAAAAAATTATAAACATTTTCATTTTATATGGAGCCAGTGAGTTTACAATAGACTCACAAAAGACAACTGTAATTTTTAGTAATGATTATTGATTGCTGTGGCAGTTAGGATGAGGAAGGCCTGGTTAGCATAACTGTTAGCACAAGCCCTTGAACTTTATTCAGCCTTTTGTTAAAATAGGTGATACATGACCAACCTCTTGTTCTGAACAGCAGAATGACCCTTGAGAAGTTTTATGCAAGGTCAAGGAAATGTGTAGTCAAACTATACAACCTATCATCAATAGTGGCAGCATGTCCTGAATTAGTACCAAGTCAGAAAGCAACGGTGCAGCTTGAACACCTGACACCAAGGTGGTACTCTCTGTAATCCTGTAGTTATGTGGGAGAATCCAGGAAACAGAAAAATGCTGAGGGACTTCTGATACGACATCAGGCATATACAGAATCCTTGTACTAACCCCTCAACTGTACTTATGGATTTCTGCCAAAACATAGAAAAGTTGTAAAACGAATCACTCTGATGATCCACAGAAATTCCCTCTCAGACCATCTGTCCCACTGAACAGGGAAATCATGTAATTTCTAAAATTGCATCAGTCTACGATTTAAATGTTTTGGCGTCCAAATCCATCTTTTCTCCACATGTTCATTAGATCTTGGACAAGAAAAATTGCATCATTACAGAATGAATGATCAACAAAAGATATTTCTGATAACAAAAAAAAAAAACAACAAACAAACAAAAAAAACATTGCACATTTTGCAGCAAATCAAATTTTAAAGGAAGAAACAATAAATTATGAAAACATTGTCTCAGCCTCTAGAAAATGTACTGTAAATCTGTGGACAGAATGTCTATTAGAAACTCCCACTGGAAGCAGGATTAACTTCGATGTCAGGTCAGATTGTTTAAGACCCATCCACTTGAGGCCTGAGTAGCTCCAGGGATGGAAATTCCTCAGCCTCTTTGAGCAATTGTCCATGCTTTATTACCCTCATCATGAAAAGTTTTCTTCTGCTATGAGTTGTCAAAATTTCCTTTTCTTCAACCTGTGACTGCTGCCTCTTTTTCTTTCATTTTGTACCACTGCAAGAAGTCTAATCTCTTTTTCTGTATAACCAGACATTGGAGTCTCGACGAATGAGATTAGGTCTCTTCTTAGATCCAGAATGCATCCTTCCCCCTCCCCTTACTGTGCTCCAGGATGAACAAATCTCAGTGTCTACATAATGTGTTCTGTCCTGTATTTGTTTAGTTCAACCTCTAGTTGAACTTATGCATATTCAGAAATCTATACAGGAGAAATAGGATCAGAGTCCATAGTCATCAGAAGGGAGCACTGAGGGCTTCTGGTTCAAGAAACTAAAAGCAGAGTTATCTTCAACGTTATATCAATTTTTTGTTTGTTTGTTTATTTGTTTACCTTTATTTAATTATTTATTTAAAGTGAAATCCAGTCTTCATTATATCATGGACCATGAACTGTCATCTGGATGTTCCTGTGTGTAGTACTACCAGTTCAGTTAGACTATGCCATTTCAGTTCTTAGTATGGTAGTGGCTTTGAGAACAGGAGAAATGGATGAGATGCTAAATTCAACTACCTAGCCATGATAATTGTTTAGTTAAATGAGGTATGACTATATAATCATTGCAATTAATACCTGTTCCATGTAGAGATAAAAAAGAAAACCCTCAAGGTTCCTTTTGGACTAACATGAAGGAAGCCGCCTTGACTCCTTATCTGCCTAATTGTTACTTATATTAGCCTCACCTATCTTAAAGTATCTTGCTGACCATCCCAAATTTAGGATTCCTGTACAAGAAGAGAAAGTGACTGAAATGTCAGTTCAGATGATCTGGCTATGCCTGAACTGGAACATGCCAAACTCTTTCTGTGTACTCATAAATATCTCAGGTTACAAAGGTAAGTAATGTAGATACCTATAGTATGAAGAATAAATCCAGGACAGAAATCTTAAAAAGCTTTTCATCATACTGTCTAGAACAACCACATTTCTACAGCTTCTCACAATAGATACCCAAATACTGTGTTAACTGTCATTTGTAATGAAATTTCCCTATAATTCCTATGTGGTGGATGAACTATGACAATCTCCTTATTCAATAACTTCTCTAGCAATAGACTTAACTCCAGAACATAAGAAAAAATTATGCTTATATGTTTAAAGCTAATGTGCAATGAAAATCAATCTTTGGTTAAGCTGAATGTTTAACTTTTATCAAGAAAAAAATATAACTTGTTTTTTTCAGTATACAACGAATTATGTGAAAAGTAGCCTGCTAGAAATTTTCATGTCCAACCCTCTTATTAAATAGCTTTTCAGACAGCTTATTATTTCTTTTTTTATTGTGTTTTCATTCTAGTGTATCTATCTTGTTCAGCCCAATACTCTGCTGTTCTTCACTTTGCCAATGTAAGAATCATGCAGACGGAGTATGCAAGTTTCTTAATCAATTCCAAATCCCTTGATTTAACAAGAAGTTAAACTTTGCATCTTAATCCCTTACACAGACTATGTAATAATTTATGGGTGGCTTCTCAAACGGCTTCTCAAACACTTTTTCTTTTGGAGAGAAGGGAAAAAAGGGGAAAGCGTGATTCCATAGGAATCCTATCTAATTGGAATTAGGGATTAAACCCTTTGCTATAAACTAAAATAAAAAACCCTATATGCTGTTTCATTATAAAACTTTACTGATGAGAGGATAATGTCATGCACCAGTTTGAGAAATTTTATCTAATCCTATGAGCCTTAAGTTCTGCTGTGTAGTAATGTAATACAGTCACAAAATTTTATGCAGAAATAGGGGAAAATGGAGGAAATCTGATGTTTGACCCCACAGAGCTCCTTCCACTAGGGGGAATGACACAACAGTTGTATTACTATCAAACATTGTGGTCATATTAAAAAGTTACATTTAAAAAATATACCACTACTTCCCCTCTTCTATTTTGGGTTTAGGATTGGACTTGCACTTTTTAATGCTCAAATACCATCTCCTGATGCTACCTTTGTAAAGGTGTTCAGTCTTTCAATTAACATTTTGTCTCTCTAGAATCCTGAAAATAACATTTGTCTCAAAACAGCTTCCCTGACAAAATGGACATTACACTCAGGTGGAGACCTCATTTGATAAGACATCTGGACTTGCAAGGAGAGACCCTATTTGGGTAAACACCCTGATAAATGGGGCCCTATCCTTGCAAGAGCAGCCCCTCCTTTAGTGGCTTTCCCAGTAATCTGAACACTGTCCTTGCAAGGGGAGCTCTGTCTGATGGCCACCCTGACAGGCAGGGCACTGTCCTTATTCCATAAGGGACAGGGACAGGCAAGCTGCACCCTGCAGAGGCAAAGTGACATCTTGTGTGTGCCCTGGGTAAAGCCACTGGAGAGGGTGCATGGGCAGAAATAAGAGTTATTGCTGTGTCATCCCATCTGGAGGGGCCCAAGTGAACACCTGGCTTCTCAAGGTGTGCCAAAGTTCCTCCAGAAAAGGTGGAGTCAGGCAGCATAAAAGAGGCAAGCTCAAAATGCTGGATGTGCACCCGCTACAACTTCCTACCGAGATGATCTCTGGATCCAAGGGTGGTGATATCTTTTTTCTCTCTTTACTGATCCCCCCCACACCCCACCCTCCCTCCCTGAGCTTGTCCTCCTTTCTCTCTGTATCTCTGTTTCTAACTTTATGTGGGCACATAAGTGTAACATCATTTCTAGTTTGTTAAGTTTACTAGTTTGGGGGTTTTTTTTAAGTTTTGTTAGTTTTTGACAACTTTCTTAAGTTTTGCTAAATTGTAATCCATTACTTTGAGTACCATAATTTTTAATTCTTCTAGTTGTACTCTGGAATGCTTTATAAACTTACTTATTTTTAACTAAATTTTTTTATATACAAACGTCCTGGGTAATCTTACTCCTAGGGTACCATGCAGAGAATTCCTGAACTTAATCTCACCGAATGGGTTCTTAAAAGACATTAATTAGAAGAGGGAGATTGAGCCAAGCTGCCCCTAGGCTCCTCTCTGAGGGAGTTTAGAAAACAAGGGGATCCAGCCCGAATCTCTCTGCAACAGGTAGATAGCACAGAGAAAATGGTCAATATTTATATATACAGTCAACATTTATATGTAGTCAATAGTGTGCGATTTCAGTGATTCTGTGTTAAGTAATAGCATCAAATAGCTTTCCCTATGGAACAACTACATTCAGAATGCTTTAGAATGATCAATAACAATAATACATAGGGGTTTTAGGGAAGTATTAATCTACTAGCATACATGCTACTTCTAGTAGTTCAGGTTATACCCAATGTGGACAGCTCTACAAATTAATTTGCCTGAGAGTAAGTAGGAAAAGCTTTTATTTCAAAGTTTTATAAGTATTTATATTATTTACAAAATTGTAGAATAAGGTTTTGGTTTTAGTTTGTTTTTAATTTTTAAAAAAGATTTTAAAAAAAATATTTAAAAGAATTCATTTTTTGGAAACCAGGTATTACCTCTAAATTCTAAACTATCTGTGTAAACAAAGAGGACACATTTTTGCCTTTTTTCTGACCTATAGCAGGTTTTTCTTTTCTAATTTTTGCTGTTAGGTCAGCCACATAAGTATGCTTGTAAAATAGCCCCAGAGCCCCCCTCCAGTTGCTGAACATGGCATCATAATGACATGGAATATCCCCTGTGTCAGTTGGGGTCAGATGTCCCAGCTTCTTGTGCACCCTGAGCCTCCTTACTGGTAAGGTGGGGTGGGAAGCATAAAAGCCTTTAACTGCTTAAGCACTGCTGAGCAATGACAGAAAAATCCCTGTGTTAAAACAGCTTTCATAAAAATCCAAAATATATCACCATACAATTTACTATGAAGAGATTTAATTCTATCTCAGTCAAATCTAGTACAATATTTACCCCTTATTCCATACCATTTATGCCATGTTCAGGTCACACACTATGCAATATATTCTCATTAACCATCACCTTTTCTCTTCCTTTGATATATACACAGATATAATCAGTCTACAGACCAACCTTATAAATGTCCATTAGTGTCCACAAAATGCTCATAGGGTTCATGTAAATCATCCAGGCTCCATCTGTTATCTTGCTCACTCAGTACAGGAGAGATGGTGTGTGGTGTGGAGGTATTTGAGCCAAAGCCAACTAAGGTCAGGTCACTGCTCTGCAATTACATCGCCTCACTGCTTCTCATCTATGCGTAGCACTTTGGCCAGGATAAAAAAAGTGACAAATAGTACTTACAATTTACTTCATCTAAGATTTTCTTAAGCCAAAAAAGAGAGTCTTTATGCTACTTATTCTAAGATCAATTCCACCAGGTTATTACTCAGATAGTTCTTCAAAACTGTACAGAGGTGTAAGTGGTTCAAATAATTTTATCATTATATTCTTTAAAACTCTTTGAATTTTTTTGGCCTTTCTTATGTCTTCATTTCCTCCAGTACTCAGTATATTTTTTAAACTGCATGTATTTATGTTTTACAAGTATTTTCTTTTTCTGTGTTTAATATCTTTAAGAGAAAGAAGTAAGTCTGATTTCTCTGTTCCAGAGAATATTGCCAGGTCTTAAAAACATTTCTATTCACATAGTGTCTAGCAAAAATAGCTATTTTAAAGAAAGTGAAAAAATCCAAATACATAGAAAAAACTAAAGAAAGTGAAATAATCCAAATACATAGAAAAAAACCCCACTTTTCTGATCATAGACAAAAATAAAATATTTTAATAGTTTTATTCTTAAAATATGTAGCTTGTTAAAAGTATCCACTTATGGACACTGAAAACAGAAAGACATATGGAATTTAATCAATCTTATTGATTTTTGGGAAATACTTCAATTCTTCATTTCTTTCTGTGCAATTAGCGTTCATCTTCAAAATTAAATACATTACATTTTGCTAATCTTGACAACAGTATTTTACACTTGATAGCCATTAATTCTACAATCAATATGTTTTTATTCACCTAGACATTTAATTATCAGATATCTAATAGCTTGCATGTGTGTGTATAAACTGCAAACATTATGTAGTGTAAAAATAAGTGAGGAATTTTAAAAAGCAACAAAACAAAACAACAAAAAGAACCTGAAGGTCAAGATGCAAAAATAATTTCTAGAGGAAACTTAAGTAAAAATGGCTTAATCTACCTCTGAAAACAACAAAACCTTCCAGCTTTGGAAAAGGTGAGAGTAACTAACTGGAGAGACAATCACACACTGCACGTTTTCCACAAATCTTGAAAACTACAGGCTGATATCTTTATAAACATTAAGTTATACTTTCCTTTGAAGGAATATTCTGTGGCTGTAGTCCAACCTACAGCATCCAAAGGCTGGAGAGTGGGGGACTCACATCCTCACCACTGTATGAAGCCTGAGCATAGCCATATTTTCTGAAAAGGGAGTTCAGTCTCATAGCCTCCAGTATTTGTTACATATAAGACACAACTAATGAGTAGCAGAAAAAACAAAACAAACAAAAGCAAGCAGATAGACATGGTTCTTTGACTGGAGCTGTATCACTTGTGCAAATTAAGCCCATACATAACTGAGAGTTTTCAGGTCTAAGGCCCTAGGCTATCATTTCTGATGTCTGATTTGCAGGAAAATTATTTTCTTCATTGTGCCAATTACTTTCTGACCAGCTTACAATAGCTTCCAAATAGATCATTAGCCAAATAATGATTACCTTGGGTGAATAATACCTCTTAACAGTGCCCTAACTATTTGGCTGATACAAGTGGTATTGCTTGTTAAATTAAACTGAAGCTTAAAAAGAGGTTTTTAGCAAAAGACTTACAACTGTAAGCAATTTCAAATGCAGGTTTTTTGAGTGTAATTTTTGTTTTCAGGTATTTTTTTGTTTAAGTTTAGCAAAGGACATTAGTACTAAATAATTTGTTTTGGAAAAATCCAGTATGCTTTAAACAGAATGTATCAGCTCCTGGATCGTGGAGGTTTTTTTAATAAGAGCAATAATTATAAAACAGGGTAATGTCTTAAAATTAATTATCTTAAATTTAAAATGTAATTTAAAAAATCAAGATAACTTCTGAATATATATCTGCCATTTTCATATAATTTTATGAATATTTTACCATTCAGTTATAGGTACTTATAAGATTCTGCAAGTCAAAATAACTACAAGAGCTACTAGGGAACAACTAGCAAAAATTAAACTCAAACATTATAAAAGATGTATATATTTATGTTATATATGAACAGAAAGTTTCTGTAGTCCTTATTAAGTGCCAGACAAGTTCTTTCTGCATTAAAAATACTGATACTTTTCTGCTGAGTGCATTGAAGTCTAAAATTAGACTAAAATTTTCATAAAGAGAGACAGAACTAAACTCATACAGTAATTGCTGTTATTATTATTAATTTAACTTTATTATTCCGATCAATATTATTATTATACGCTACTATTATACATTCCTCTATTATTAAAGAGTCCTTTATTTTATTATGCAAACATACTAAATTATGTAGATTTATGTTTAAGGAGCCACTGCCAGTAGACCTTCTAAACTACTGATCTTAAAGCCCCACAGCAGCAGTGGAGCAGTAATTCCCTTTGATCTGACAAAGTGGGCTCTTAATAAACTCATAAATTAGGCATCCAACAATTAAAACAAAAAGTCACACAGTAATCTATACCTCAGTTAATTGAGTTCTTTGAGAGAGATTCCAGAAAATAATTCCCTCCAATTTTCCTTTTGCCTAGGCTATTCTGTAAGCCAGGGAAATATTCCTTGCAAAATTATTATCAGTTTGACTCTCTGAGTAATGCTTCTAGTAGATTTTTCTTCCCCATGCAGATTATGGTATGAGATGATGAAGTTGCATCCTATGCTATGAAGGGGCAAGCAGGGGGAAGCAGCACAGGGATCCTCCTGAGGACCTGGCAGCCTGCAAAAGTTTCACTGCAAGACACTAAGAGAAGCCTCTGCCCATCCCTTCACCTCAGGCCTGTGTAGGGCATGCATATCCTACAGAGAGGGAAGGAAGGTTGTGAATAGTGTTTATGAAGACCACAGTTTCTTGGGAAGAGAAACTGCACTAAATGAGCAGAGCATATTGAAGCTCAGATTTCATTTATTGGCATCTGGAGGGAAACAGACACTTCAGTTTTAATGTAATGTTTTGAATATCTTTCTTAAACCTTGTGCAATTACTCCATATAATACTAAGTTTAAGTAATACATGGTCCATTTTTTTTTTCTCAGAAAATGTTTAGTTGCTTCTTTTTTGCTGTTCTGTTGACTTCCAAAATCTCAAATATTTTATGATATTTTATATCACATCTTCTTTTTACCAGTTCACACAGAGGAATACAGCTCACTCTTACAACAGGTTTAACACATAGTAAAGAGACAGTACAAGAAAAAATGTGCAGACATGTTGTGATTACAAATCTAAATTGATACTTCAATGAAATAAAACTAGTTATTTTGAAGATCTGTCTGCTGACTCATTTTATTATTGTGAACAGGAACATAGTGTATATTTTTCACCAAAGTTGGTGTTCTAAAAAATATTTTTTTCTTTTTAACTGATTTAGTAGTTTGTTGTCAGATATCTTCTGACACCAGCTGCACTGACCATCTGCCAATACCATGATCAGTGGTAGTGTGCTGCAGTATAAGCAACCCCTTCCATATTGCCTGCAGAAAACCAGCAGGAGCTGGGAGTTACCATGTTATCCAGAGCAGATGACTGGTGGCACCCCACCTGTTAGGAATGGTAGTTCTTGTGTTATGCTAAGACTGAATATCCAGTAATTTCTTCCTGTTTCCCTTTCCACTATCTTATCACATATTTTTTATCTTATCTATCATTAGCCATTCCTTTAAAATATAATCTACATATTTCAGATTTTTAAATGGCTGGTGATCCTGTGTTTCAGGTCACACATCACAAGCGTTCTAGATCTTAACATTTTATCCATAAAGTCTGATGGAGCACCACTGTCTTGCCTTTTCCCTCCGTCTTAATTTTTTTGTGTGTGACAAAGTATGTCTTGTCATTGGGAAAGAATTCTTAGGGCAAAAATTGTATGGTTGAACTGTGATTCTGCTTGGTGCCATGAAAGGAATTTGGGGAAGTTCTTCGTGCTCTGAAGACTGTCACCTCCCATGTACATGCATAGATGTCTGTCACAAGCTAGCACACTATGTGAACTGCATCACAGATCTATCTGTAAAGCCTGGTATTACATGTCTATGTATTACATGTCTATTACATGTCTGGCCTAGTCACTTTCTCTGTTCTCGTCTCTCACTGGGTCAGAAACTTCCAAAACTTTCTTTAGATTTGTTCCATTTAATAACGCTCATTGTTCAGGCGATCATCTGACCTCTTGTCATTTGTGTTGCCAGGAAACATGGACAAGATCACATACTAGTAGAGATCAAGTTTCTGGAACATTTCTGAGAAATGTACCTCTTTGCAGCATGTCACCCCTGTCTGCAGCATGTTTCCATGCCTCTGTTTTTCAGTCTCACTTTATCAGTAGTTATCTGTGGTTGACATTATCTGGATGTCAGGAGCCCATCAAGCTGCTCTGTCACTCTATTTCCCAGCAGAACAGTGAGAGAAGAAAATAGGATAAAAAAAACCCTCTTGGGTCAAGATAAAAGTAGTTTAACACAGCAAGACATGCATAAAATCATGCAATCATACAATCATAGAAGCATAGAATGTTTTCTGCTGGAAAAGACTTTTAAAATAATCAAGTCCAATGATTAACCTGGTCCACCACTAAACCATGTCCCTAAGCACCACAGCCACATGTCATTTAAATATGTGGTGACTCAACCACTACCCTGGTCAGCCTGTTACACTACATGAAAACCCTTTCAGTAAAGAAATTTTTCCTCATATCCAATCTAAATGTCCCCTGGCACAACTTATGAACATTTCCTCTTGTTCTAGCAAGTTGTGACATCCAACTTGTCACAGCCTCCTTCCAGGTAGGTGTACAGACCAACAAGTTCCACCCTCAGCCTTCTTTTCTCCAAACTAAAGCACCCCAGTTCTTTCAGCTGCTCCTCATAAGATTTGCACTCTAGGCCCTTCACCGGCTGCATTGTTCTTTGAAGCTCAGATGCTCAATTTCTCTCTTGTAGTGGGGGGCATAAACTGAACAATTTTAGAGGTATGACCTCACCAGTGCATAGTACAGGGGGACAACCACTTTCCTAGTCCTACTGGCCACGCTACTTCTGATACAAGCCTGGATGCTGTTGGCATTCTTGGCCACCCAGGCATACTGCTTGCTCATATTAAGCCAGATGTTGACGAATACCCTGAGGTCCTTTTCCTCTGGGCATCTTTCCAGTCTCTCTTCTCCGAGCCTGTAGAGTTGCATGGGGTTTTTTGTGACCCAAGTGAAGAACCTGACACTTAGCTTTGTTGAATCTCAGAGTAATACAGATAATGTGGCAGGATTATAAATTATAAGATTTTGCAGGATATTTTCAGAATGGTAATATTACTCTCCCCTTCCCTCCCCTGTGCTCTCCTTTCCCTCATCCTTTCCCCTCCCTTCCCCTTCTTCCTCCTCCCTCTCTTCCTTCCTTCCTTCCTTCCTTCCTTCCTTCCTTCCTTCCTTCCTTCCTTCCTTCCTTCCTTCCTTCCTTCCTTCCTTCCTTCCTTCCTTCCTTCCTTCCTTCCTTCCTTCCTTCCTTCCTTCCTTCCTTCCTTCCTTCCTTCCTTCCTTCCTTCCTTCCTTCCTTTTCTTTGTAATATTCAACAAGATCTGCTTCATGTAATTATATTAGAATACATACATTTTTTTGTCAGGGAAAACACTTTAGCAGGGAGTCCCAGGTGATGGTGCAGAGTCAATGATGATCCTCATAGAGGTAAGGTCAGTGGTCTCTTTATTACATGGTTGGATGAGCTTGAATCAGTATAGTCCTAGCAGGTGCTGGTGGGGGTATTTTAGGTATCTCAAATAACTGTTTAGAGGTCAAGTCCATATTTTGAGCATTCTTTAGTATTGGTAGGTCAGGCATTAAGGCAGCGAACTTAAAGCCCTTATCTTCCAACCCCAAGAAGGCTTTCATTGTTCTCTCTGTCCTTGGAGAAGAGGGCAGCAGCAAAGGTGCTGAAGGAATCACACCAGAGTTGTCCTCAGACTGCACAACAGAGTTTACAGCTGCAGCTACTTTTGCTTCCACCTTCATTTCTTTAAGTACATTAATCACCATCCTCCACATGCTTTCTAGCCCAACTGTCTGTTTGTTTTTTCCTTGAATGTGGAGGTTCCACATTAAATCACCGACCTTACGCCAGCTTTCCCAAACAAACAGGGGAGGCGATGTAGGAAAATGTCCTTGGTCCTGAGTCCATTTAATCACCTTATCTAAGCTTTTCTCGCTAACCATTTCCCTTCATTTAGTGAGGATACTTAATAACAACTTTTTCGTGGCAGCTATTTTGGCCTCCATCTTTCGACAGGCCAAGTGATAGAGCGAAGGGTGCCACCCTTCCTACCTGACTTGGAGGCTTCTCTTCACTGCTCCATTCAAACTCTATCCCGCCTCTTCAGCCTCTTTACATGGTGATTCACCAGAATCAGTTACCTGGCTCTTCTGGTCTTACATGCCTGCCTGTATTCTCCACCACTTATCGGAGAAAATACTTAAATGGGGAGTCTCAGGTTACAGCGCAGAGTCAATGTTGAACCTCATAGAGGTGAGGTCAGTGCTCTCTTTATTACATGTAATTACTTCAGTTATATACAAACAAGTGTGTCTTTACTAAATACATGGCATTCAGTGATTGGTTATCATGTGGTGATCACGCTTCTGACATTCAGGCTTACTGGTTAGTGAGCAATGTCCACGCCCAGATTACATAAGGCTGTTTTGGTTGACTAATTTGCTGGTGCCAGGTTTCTGCCTCCAACTTCTATCTTCTGCACGTAGCTCATCTTTTTTGTAACTTTTCACTTGACCTTGCAGCTGGCTTCAAGGTACTTTAGCTCAGCATGATTTATAAAACCACACTGTCTTTTATAAAAGAGCATTGTTTAATACTAGAGTTAAGTCAGCATAAGGTTTTAAAACAGCATTGTCTAAACGAATAACATTGTTTAATACTACCAGCATTTCTCATGGCTCGTTCAGTATATGGCTGATATGGCCGTTCTTTTCACAGAAACCCCAACATTTTTTAACAATGATGTTTGAATTTTTACTACTTTTTAAAAAGAAATATTGTTTTTCAACTATATACTGCTAATCTCATTTTAGAAAAAAAGAGAGCTTTCTATTAATGCCTCACATCAAGGATGATAGCTGTAATTAGGTAAGAAAGAAACTGATATTGAAAGATAATTGCTTGAGGAACAAAACTAAATTCTGAAAAGGACAGGCACAAGCTTACTGTATCTTGTTTTATCAAGATTTTAACCAACCCTGATGTACCTCACTCAGATGCTCTGTGCCTATGTTTTCTGCTCATATATTGTATATTAAGAAACAAAATATATTTTTTTAAGTCTGAGTGTACAAGAAGCAGATTCATAATACAGATATTTAAGTATATAGAAAAGAACATGCTGGGTAATAACAGATTAGGGAAAAAAATTCTACTGAAATACTAACTCCTGAACAAAGCTGAATTGAATATATTTTCCTGTAACACAGAATCATAGAATGATCATAGGATGATCATAGGATCATAGAATGGTTGAGGTAGGAAGGGACCGTAAAGATCATCTACTTCCATTTCCTATGCCATGGGCAGGGACAACTTCCACTAGATCGGGTTGCTCAAAGCCCCATTCAACTTGGCCTTGAAAATTTTCAGGAAGAGGGGTCCTCAACTTCTCTGAAATATGCTAAAATATATAAATATATAAAATCTAATTCAGCATAGCCTTGATGAAACAAAGCCTGTTACAAAAATTTCCAATAAGCAAGAGACTAACAATTAGCTGGGTAACCGAGACACTTAACTGACTTATGATAGGAGTGTTTGAATTCCCATGCTGCTTTTCACCAAGGTCTTTTGGGCCTTGAGGTTAGCTCTCCGATTTTGACAACCAAAATCAAAGAAAAAAATTTTGAACTGTTAAGTATTTATAAATTAATTGTTTATTCAAGCTATAAGTTCATAGGGGGTTTCTAAAACACTTCAGTTCTTGTTATATGTCCAAATTTCTTTGAGGGAAAAATATAGTAAAATAACTAAAATGTTGTGAGTTTTCTCATTTTCCAAATTTTCATTATTAGTAGTAACAGAAAAGTAACAAATATTAGATCTTTATGTTCACCTCAGTATCAAAGACAAATAAACTATTTGCTGCACACAGCGTAGCAGTTAGTCTCGAGTTCTCTCCTTCTCTGTTCCTTTCCCACTTCAGTGGATAGCTGTGTACTATCAGTCTTTTCTCTATGGTCTTGATATATCAGGCACCCACTCATTCCCTTGGATTTCCTTCTAGGGCAGGAAAAATTCATGGTTTAGACAAAATAAAGGGAGTGTTTTTGTCAATGGGTAGATTTAAAAATGCTCTAATGTGTAAGGATGACAGAAATTATCCTGTCACATTTCCTATACCTGATAGTCTTCTAGAATTTTTTTAAAATGCAGTTCGTTGCAACACATCAAATTAATGTAATGCGATAAATGCATAAATACAGAATGGATTATTCCAAATTGGAAGGGACCCATAAGGATCAAGTCCAAGAAAACCTGCTATAATCCACTCGCCAGGAAACGTTTGCATTCACATTAAGGCATGGCTGCCTTGGTAGGAAATAGCTGCCAGATAGGAAAGCCAGAGAGCTTAGGTTGCTTAGCTGAGCTGAGCAAAACACATATCCATTGGCTGACATGCAGCAGGAGCTCCTGCAGCATTACCCTGCTCTGTTCTCAGAGCCCTGCCAGCACTCCAGGTTATTTGTTTTTATGTGCCAGCCTTCAGGACTGCACAGAAAAGGCTTTCAAAGCAGCTATGTCATTCTCTTGGCAATGTTAGAAGGAAATGTTGATTTTTAAAGGACTACAGCAATTATTATAAAGTAACCAATGAAAGCTCAGATCTGTCTCAAATTTTTTTCAGGGGTCAAAGGTTAGTTACTGTGAGATGTCTGCAGAATTGTTAGGAAATGGCTTTAGACAAGCATTTGAACACAGCACGAAATGGTTCCTCTTAATTATCCAAGCTGCTAAGGGTTTTTCCATTATGGTCCTCAACAAAAATAGAAGTAGTTATATGGTACACAGAATGTAAGTGCATAATGTATTAGGCAGGCTATTTTCTGGATAAGATCTGAAGGAACATTATCAAGTTTGAGTGCTACTGAAACTGTTGTAGTTTGTGGAACAAGCTAGTCAACCTTGTCAGCCCTTAAACATGTGTAGGATGGACACAAGCTATGACACACTTATTAAACCAGGAAATAAGGGCAAAGTCATACAGTGGCCCACAGAAATAGCTGTAAGCAAACAGCTGACATCCAGTCAAAACTCTCAGTAGAGTATGAAAATTTATGTAACCCACCCTATAGCAGGTATCCACCTATAACTGACCTCTAATTTGGTTTTATATTCTATTACTTGTGTTAAATTTAAGTTCAGATTAGACATTTAAACATAAGGATACAGTCATTTGAATACCTTTGGGGTATCCTAGGCACATGCACATGGCTAACTTGGGATATACTGTAGACACATGCTCTGGTGGACTTCTACCTGGAGGTCAGGGATGACACATCAAAATTCACCAGAAAGCTCTGTGGAAGCAGTTGAATCACACACTATAGTCTTTACTGACTATAATGGAAACTGTTCAAATGTATTTGAATGAATACAAATGAATACAAATCTTAAGCTAAACCCCTTATAAGTGTTTTTCAGAAGAGTTTAGGTGTGAGATGATCCTGAAAATCAGCTACAGTTGGAATCAAGAGTATACCTTTACTTATGATTTTATATGATGGAAAAATTTACTTGAGACAGTATTATGATATAAGCTGTAATGGATGAAACTAATAGAAAATGTTACAAATACTGTGAAAGAAAGCGGCCAAGAGCTTTAAAGTGGGGTTGTTCTGCTTTAAGTACGGTATGGATTTTCTATTTAGTGATTTTACTTTTCAGTCTCTTCTAAGAGACTGCACTTTCTTAAATTAACAGCATGATTTTCTACAGTTTGCAGTTATTGCAGATATCTGTGTTCTTAAATTTGTGCATTCCTGATTACAGTTCCTGCCTGATGCTTACTCCAGGAGTCCAGTCCAGGATTTTCTCTAAGCCTGCCCTGCATCCCCAGTGGTTACATGAGCATTACTGGGAAAAGGTGATACTGGTTTTGTATAATTTGTACATATTTCATTATTTTCATAATTATTGCTTTCACTAAAGTTGTGTAATGTAATTTCCAGCCCATAAGTTTTTCTCCCTTATTTTCTCTTTTCCCATTCTGGGAAGGAAGAGGGGTTAATAGAGAACATCTATGTTTTGTTTAATAGCCAGCACAGCCCTAAACTGTGGCAGTTATGGAGAAAGAAGAGGACATAATTTCAAATTCTTGTAAAATCTACATACATTTTCACCAAAAGAAGAGGGGAGAATAATATAAAAAAATGTGTGAGCTCTAACATGATTTCAGTGGAATTTGTACTGACATCATTAATAAAAATAATGAAAAGGAAAAAAATGTAACTGTTATAAATAAATAATCAAGCATGTTTAAAAATACACTTAAGTGTAAAAATATTAAGTCTGTGTACCTTCTTTTTCATTGAAGTAATCATAGGTGTGAAAAAATAAAGCAAAACACACCACTCTTTTTCAAGTTCTGCTTAAGCAAATTGTTTTGAACAAAACAAAGTCAACATAAGAGATTTCCATGCAACCTGAGGTAAGACTAATTTACTTAAAAGTTTCCCACAGGTATTGACTGAATTCCTTTTTTGTTGTTAAATCTTATAATAATTTGCTTTGAAAATAAAATAAAAGAATTGTGTCCAGCATCAGCATTTCTTTCCAGCAGCATTTGTTTCCTAGGGCAAAAACTGCATGTTCTTTGTTCTATAAACCTTAATATAAGCATCCATATAGGTAGCAAATTCAATATTATATGGTACGATCTCCATAAAAAGTTTAGCAGGCACTAAGATTTTATGTCCCGTAACAGTGATATCCCATATTGACTATTTGAAAATATTGACTCAATTAACACAGAAATATATTTATATTAAAGACTACATTGTAAATGCAGCTGAATTTCTTTTGGTTTGGTTTGATTTTTATTTTGTTAAAATGTATGTATTTCTATGGGAAGAAAAGAACCAAAATAAAACCCGAAAAAACCAACAACAGCAAAAAAAAAGGCATGAAATTTCTTGAACCAAGAGTGAAAGTTTTAGGTTTCTGGTTTTTCAGAATTGAATACTAAAACAAATTTTGGGCACTTAGGTTCTCTAGATGGAACATGAGCACATGCATAAAGAGACACGGCATAAAATGAGATTGTCTTCTGTTAGCATGCTGAACAAAGTGCTTCCCAAAGCACTGGAGAAATATAAAGGGCAGGCATGGAACTTCAGTCTTCCCGTCTCATCCTGTTACCAACTCCTGCATAACAAGTCACATGGAGAAGACAAGGGTTAATGATATACGTTGTGCCAGAAGGGGTGTCAACTCAGTAAAAGAAAGAATATTTTCACAGTGCGGTCACTGGCACAGTCTCCCCAGAGATGTGGCAGAGTCTTAATCACTGGAGGTCTTCAGAATGTGACTGGACAGGGTGCTATATAATCTCTAAGCTCCCTTTCCCATGACAATTTAGATTCTTGTTACTTTTAGATTGCCACATATAACAACAGCATAGTACCACTTGCGCCACTACTGTAACTTTTCTTTTATATTTCTGGTTTGATAACTGTTTTAGCACATTGATTGATCATGGATTTTTTGCTACATTTCTCACAATTTAAAAAGAAATATATATCCATTACCTTGTCTGCTTCTGAGGCATTTAACCACGTTTCCTTAGGCTTTTGTGTTCAGTGAGTTTGTAAAAGTTGCAGCATGTCAGTTTCCAATCTTATGCCTTGAGAAGCAAAGGGAATGGAGGTGGTTAGGGGCTACTGGGCAGCAGTCAGCTACTACAGGATAAAACTAACAATAGCTTCAGCTCACTAAAGAAGAAAAGAACAGAAGAGAAGAACCCAGCTCAAGAAATATTGACTTTATAAAAGCAAACAGTGCACACAAAAAAAAAAATTTTTCTCAAACTAATACAGAGCTTATTTCAGAGCTCACTAATTTACTAAAATCCATTCACTGGATCCATTATTTCTTTGCTGTACGATTTTGGGATATTTGACTGTCACACCAAAATTAGGACAGAAAACTCACTATTAATGCCTTCTACAATCCAATGCAGAGTAGTAGTTTTACCCTGTAGAAATCTGACACTGTCCTACAGCTCAGCACTCAATGTTGCTGACGTTGTTAAAAAAACAAATAATTTTTACCTTTATAAAAAACTATGCCAGTCAGTAACTTGAAATGTATTTCCTAGTCCTCTGCTTTAAGATAGAGAAACCCCTAACTATGTTGCAGCCTAATGCAGAGGTTGGGATTCCTGTTTCCACCCCATGACATCACTCCATTGCCAGGTTTGTAAAGCGGGATACTAAAGTAGACTGGAATTTAAAAAAAAAATAATAATAATTAAAAAAATATTTTTTAAAATATTAAATCAATTGAGAGGTTTTAGAGTGTTTCAGATTATAAGAGCCCCATCTCTCCATAAGGTATTTAATTCAGTATAATCATGTGACAATGGAATAAGAAATAAAAATATGTTTGACATTATTACCCACTCATCCAGGATTCTGTGGCTGGCTTGGCATCTTTACATGATAGCTTTTATTTATAGTGTGTCTGAAATTTGGTTAAATTCTGCCAGATAACCTTTTAGTTTTCAGTGCTTTGAGCTGCTTAGCATTGGCGTTTCAGTCCCTCTGTTCACACACGTACCACAAGCAATACTAAAGAGGGCATTTTAAGTGCTATATACGGGGACTTAAACAGTGACCAGCTGCGTGAATCTCTCTCCTTACAGGAAGAGTTATCAATGTTTTTCCAGTTCTGAAGACAGTGTTCCCAGGGCCACCATGCTGAATGCTTGTGTCACTTGCAGTGTGGTTGCTTCAATTGTTGTAATATTGTACATGATGTCAGTATGTGACTTAATCGAAGTGTAGCAGTAAAGATGATTTTCCTGTCTTCTGATTTCTCCTTTAACTTTGCCTGTCTGCTGCTGAAGTTTTTTTTCTAATAAAGTCTTTTTCTTTTTCTCAAGGAGAAACAGCTGGCTGTGACAAGCTACACAAGAATGGAGATACATATTATTACAGTTACTAAGCGAAAGACAGATGAGAAGATTTTATTTCAGGTAAATAAGGCTGGAAGGCAAATCATGAGGCTACATCCTCTGGATGGTAGTTTTGGAACTAATAATTTTCTTATTTATTTTTACAGATTCTTTTAAACTTCCAAAATATAATGAAAATTTTTGCCACCCTTGAAAATATGAGATTTGAGTTCATTCCAGCCAGATCTTCTAAGCAGGTACACTGTAGCCATATAATCTTTGACTATATTAAATAAAATTAATTTAATAAAATTTAATTTTTTTTCTCAGAACTGTATCTTCTTATCAAGTAATTTAAATTGAATATAACAATCTTGAAAGAGTCCAGCACAGAACCATCAAGATGATTAAGTGAGTGGAACATCTTTCTTATGAGGAAAGGCCAAGGGAGCTGAGTCTCTTTAGCTTGGAGGAGACTGAGGGGTGACCTCATTAATGTTTATAAATATGTAAAGAGAGAGTGTCAGAAGGATGGAGCAAGGCTCTTCTCAGTGATGTCCAGTGATAGATATCACAGTCTAGCAGTTTGGGCAGACCAAAAACCAGATGAAAGAATTGCTCTCTATTACCCTCCCTCCACCCTCTCAAGGGAAGATAAAAGAGGAATAAGGACAAGAGACCTAAAAGTTGGAAATTTAACCTGGAACAAGTTTACTAGGACAGGGGAAGTGCAGTAAGATGTGGGATAAGGAACAAAAATACAAATATATGCAAATATACTTTCAGCCTTATCTCAATGACTGCAGGGCTGACTCAGGAGAGGGCTCCATGGTTTTTCCCAGCACTGGATGGATGTGGATTCTGAAGAGCAGGTGGAGAGATGGTGGTGAAAGAGTGCAGGGGAACAGCAGCAAAGTGAGGGGCAGGAGAAACAGAGAGGGTGGCATCTGGTCTGCCCCAGCTGCAGCCTCTGTTAAAGTTCCTGTTGTTGGTGATTGCTCTGACCTGTTGAGGTGTCTCTGCAAAGCCTGCCTGCCCTTCAGGGAGTTGACCACTCCTCCCGGTGGTGTGTCATCCGCTAATTTGCTTAAAATTCCTTTCAGTCCTGTATCCAGATCCTTGATGAAGATGTTGAAGAGGACTGGGCCAAAGATGGATCTCTGCAGGCCGCACTAGTGACCGGTTGACAGCCTCATGTCACCTCATTCAATGTCACAAGTGAAAGACTGTAATTTTTTTTTTTAAAACCTTACTTTGGAAATTTGACTATTATGCTATTTTCCAGTTCCTCAGGATTTTTTCTCCATAATAGTCTATACTTTGAGTGTTTTTTGATTTATTTGTTTGTTTGTTTGTTTTTAGTGAATACAGCTTACCTGCAGCTGTATAATTGATAAGCAGTCTTTGCTGTTTTCATTGTCTAAATTTCTAATTCAGTGATCCATGAAAAAATACTCCATTTCAAAGTTCTTTCATATTCAGTGCTGGGCAGATGTGTATCACAGCATTGAAATAAAAAGCTAAGACTGTATATCTTGACCACTGAGGAGAAAAACAAGTTTCAGTATAATTCTTGTAAATGTTGAATTGTGTTTTCTTAAAATATAAAGCACCTAACTCTCTTTGAAGGAATGAGACATACAGTGACTTATTTTTTGCTTCTAAGTTCTCATTCTGCCCTTTGAATTATGTTGAGTTTATCCTGTTAAAATAATAAGGTTAGATAGCTATCCAGACTTTGGATGCTTGGTCACAGTTTATTTTTGCCCAGCTCTTGCTCTGGAAATCTGACATAAATTCTTGCCACTTGAGATTCTCACTACCCTTTTGTTTTGGGGCAAGTCATATATTTTTTTGCAATGTTGTTGAAAACAGACTGTTCAGTGTAGGAAAAATAGTAATAAAAATGTTAACAGAACTCTTGCAAAGCATAGTCTTTCTGATCTCCTTTATGCTTAAGGGAAAAAGAGAATAGGAATTTTTCATCTGAGGAGCTACTGTATTGATGTGAAGACAAGATGTTTACTGTATAATGACAGTGTAGGATCTTATACACTGGCTTCATTTTCACCACCATTTCATTACACTTAACTGTGATGTATGAGGTCAGTCTGCAAAACCCCAACTTGTTGTTTCACAAATAAATCCAGCACCAGATCACAGGTACAGAGATAAACAGGATTGTGCAATAGTGCTTTTCTTTGACATGAAGTCAGTAGATAGTCATGCTTTCTAGACATAAGTCAATAGAAAACTATGAGAAAAAGCAAAGCAGAAAACAGTCAATTGTTTTATTAAATAATCAAACATGAATAAAAACAATGAATGAGCAATTAATTGACCACAGTTTTATTTAAACTTAATCCTATTCTATCTCATCTTTCTACTATAGAAGGCTTATCTTTGCATGAAACAAGATATAATTACATGTCAGCTGCTGATGTTGGCTATACACCATTAAATTTCTGATATTTTTATTATCTTTGCTGCTGCTATAATAACCAGAAAGCACCATAAGATTTTCAGGGGTAAGAATATACATGGTGATTGTGGTTTTTTTTTTAATGTGGCAAAGTTTGTAGCAAAGAATAAAAAATAGAACGAAAAACAAAACAGAAAAAAGGATTATTTTTTTGCACAAGTCAAAATGAACAGATACTTTATATGATTTTTTGTCCTTCATAACACTTTTCATATCATCTTGAAAGTGTTTAGTGCTTTTTCTTTCTAACTTCTTTTTGACTCATAGTTCTGTATAATATATGAGCAATACATATTTTAAACAACACTTTCATGTTTGTATGACACCATGGCTACAGATTTCATCTATGCATGAAAAAAACTCATCAAAATTAGTGAATACAAAATGTTTTTATAAAACAAATTCACAGTTAAAAGAGGTGTCATTTAAAAAAACCTTAATAAAATCAGACATTTAAACTGGTTTTAGCTTTTAGCTGATCAGCTTCTGAAGAATATGCTCCTTAATTACTTTTCTTTCTCTAGGCTGCTCTCAGCACTGTGCTCTCTCTTACTGTATTCTTTTTCTGTTGTTTTCAGGTTTTTTTTTTCATTATATAAAATATTCCTTTCTGTTACCATTGCTATCCTGCTTTTTTATTATTTAAATCTAACTTACTCCCTTGTGTCCTGTCATCTTTTCTTATGTCTTTATGCAACATGGTTTGACTGCTGCTTGCCTACCCTACCATCCTTCTCCTGTCATCTCAGGTCTTTGTGTCATCGTTTCTTTTCTACCCTTTATGCTTCTGCTTTCATCTTCTGTTTTGTCTTTATAAAGGAGATGAGGAGAAATATCAAACACATGCATACTGAACTAATAAAAATATGAGTCACTGGACAATTCTGCATAAGACTGCTCACAACTGAAACTAAATATGTGAAACATTTTACATGAAATTAAGTAATACTAACGTGGGTATCACCACATAGTATAATTTATCCTTAGTCTCAATATTGATGTCTGCTTTCCATTTCAGATGCACAAAATAGTCTTGAACCTGTACTTTGACATCTAATTGATAAAGCCAACAGATTTCTCTAGAAAATCTTTCTAGAGGAAGATCTT
Organism: Phaethornis superciliosus; assembly: GCA_023637945.1. Taxonomy (NCBI): domain Eukaryota; kingdom Metazoa; phylum Chordata; class Aves; order Apodiformes; family Trochilidae; genus Phaethornis; species Phaethornis superciliosus. The sequence goes on along the minus strand of JAJQWJ010000001.1, from coordinate 152,845,585 downwards.
TCTTTCTTTCTTTCTTTCGTTCTTTCGTTCTTTTGTTCTTCCGTTCTTTCTCTCTCTCTCTCTTTCTTTCTCTTTCTCTCTTCCTAACTTCCTAACTAACTTCCTAACTATCTCTTTATCTAAAAAGGTGTTGGAGGAAACTGTTAGTGGAATGTTCCTGTGCTGTAAGAAATGAAGATGTGGTCACATCATATTCCTTCATCTGGAGATTTAGATGCACACTCAAATCCAGCTATACAGATATTCTTCATACAGAGTGAACAGCTTGTTCTGAAATTTTTTTAAATTTACAGAATTTTAGGAAAAGTAACAATTTAATTCTATCTTGGATCTGGTTTACAATTGCTAGTCAGCAATTAGCTAGACCAAAGTTATGTGAGGTTCAGGGAACTTACAGGAAATGTTATTTGGACCATGGATTAAGCTTTCAGAATGTCTTTCAGACACATATACGCTGCTCCACTCTTTCCATTCCATAGAATTCTATTCCATAGAATGCTGTAAGGATGCAAGGGGAGACCCCAAATTTCACCTTAACAGGCTTAGGTGCTACCTCTAATTTATAGTGAATTTGTTTATAATTACTCATGCTGGTTAATTATGAAATTAGAAAATATGGTGTAATGTGGACACACTGAAAATGAGAAAATTACCTCTTGAATCAGCAAAACCCTGACACCTCCATTTCTCTGCTTACAGTATTTAAAATGTATCAAGGCTAATATAATCAAAAAAACACCTCTTCTGACAGGAATAAAAAGATAAAATACTAATCAGAATGGTTCCTGATAGAGAACTGCCAGACAGGTAATGCAAAGTGGTATAAAATACAAAAACTAAAGAATTCTGGGAAAACCTGAATACCAAAGGGAAACCCCGCAGTTACAAGTTTGCAACCTCTGGAAAAATTGATAATAACAAGAATTTTTTTACTATAAAAATTTAGAGGAGAAAGGTGGAAAGGCAAAAAGATCAGCTAACAGCAGCGAAAAGCAGCGGAAAGTAGGCAGGAGCAGGGAGCAGCAGCCAGGGACCAGGGAGAAGGAACAGTGACCCCAGTGTCAGTGTCAAGGTGACACAAGGCAGTGATTTTCTGCAGAGGGTGAAAAGACAGATAATCTGTTCTCTTTCTTTCCTTTCTTTTCTTAAAAAGCTTTCTTCCAGGGGTGATTCATTAGTTTAAAGACCTCTTTTCCCTGAATTTTCTCCAACTATTAGCTCCTTCCTAAGACTACTTTCAGTGTGGCATTATTTTCCCTGAAATAAAACCATTGTAATTAGTTTAAACCATAAAGCTGGTTACTTTTGTAATTTGTAGAATGTATATGCACAGTGGCTAATATTTCCTCACAACCAAATATAAAATAATAATGTTTATAGGCCGTGACATATGGATTAGAAGATATCACTCACCTTTGCTGTAGTTAAAAAGACTTATTTGCTAGTTTATTGTATGCCTACAGCACTTACAAAACTGCTTCTCAGTAGCAAGTCTAGAAATTTGGACATGTATATCTAAGTGTCAAATAAGTCCACATATTTAAGCGAGATTAATAGTAGGCAACCAAATAATGGTGTCTAGCTTACAAAGCAGAGGGACTGTGTTATCCTGGGCTACAGAGGCTCAGGAAATCAGTACATAAATGTCTACAGTATAGTTTGGATATAGTAAGAATTTATCATCCATAATTAACTAATTATTATGGATGATAATTAACTAACATAGTTATCCCTGAAGTAAGTCACCAACTGAATACTCCTGGTCCATTTTCATAAAAACAAAAACAAAAACAAAAAACCCCACAACATTTACAATAGGCAGATACCGCTTCTTTGTAAAACAGGGTAAAAGGCAAAAAGGGTGACATCTTAAGCTGATGTACAAAAAGTATTGACTGAAATGAGACAGTAGACAGAACACCAGTAAACACAAATTTCAGTATCTTGTTGTTATGTCATACCACATCCTAGCTAGGACAGACACATGACCAGATCAGAATATATATTTTACATTTTTTTTATGTATCCAGATTTGAAATGAATGTCAGTACTTGTAATAAAATGAAGAAGGCTATTAGGAGTATTTTGATTCAATCTAACTAAACAGGCTTAGTTTATAATTTATAATAATGAAGTTGCTTGAGTTTGGGGCAGTAATGAAGAACAACGTGCTAATCACATAACCCCCCCCCCCCCCAAACATTAAAATTAGAAGGTGTTGTCACTTTAAGGTCACATAAACCTTTAAACTCTGCTAGGCCACGACTCTTGGGAAATCAAGAGGTTGGAGTCAATCTGTAATGCAAGACACATTTTGCTTAGCATCAGCAGAAACTTTTGGCTTGCAATTGGCAAATCAGATATAAAATAAAACTGACAACCACTGTCCACACTGTATGATATTTTCTGACAGTTTTCCAAGATATTTAACTTTTCTTGCCACTATTTGAAAGCTTATGGAACAGTTATTGAAAAAGCTTCCAGTCTGTTCCCTGTCACAAAACTTTCTGAAAGGGAGAAATTCAGGTAGCACTGAAGATTAAAATTAATGGTTGCACAGTATATAGAAGGCATATAAAATAAAGGTGTGTTATATGTTGTTGCTAAATGAAAACTTTTATTAAATAATCCACTTAAAAACTATATCCTTATAACACTGAGATGCTGTAAGATTTTACAGGATAATGATACTGCTTATAGCTTCTTTTTATATACAAATATACAGTCATGTATATTTTAAATTTTTTTTTCAAGGAAGTTTCAAATTGAAGTTTTTTAAAAAACCCTTAACAAGATCATAAAATGATGATGAAAATTTTATTTTCTTTAAAAAAATAAGCGTTCCTTTTGTCAGCTAGGCTGTGCTGCACCTGTCTTCATTAATACCATTCAATTATATTTTAGGAATGTATCTTTTAGCATGATTTGAATACAGAAATTGGGTTATACAGTATCCTCACTTGAAAATAAAGGTGATATATTATCATAGGATATCTATCTATTATAATATCTCAAATAAATCCTTAGATTTTAGTTTTAAGTTTGTTCATTAGTTTCTAATGATTCCATAATATCACTGAAGAAATTACAAAAGAAATCTCACATGATAAAAAAATTAGCAGCTTTTAGTTAGTGGTAAAGCTTGCAAAGCCAAGCTCATCACTGATTTCACTTAATTAGTGAGATTATCTGGCATGATGTAATTTTCAAATATATTTAAATGTACTTGTTGCACTGTAATGGCAGAGTCCCTTTGTCCTGTGAAAATGCAGCACTGTAGTAAGATGCAAAATATAAAAATATATCCATGTGAGTTTTCTGAACTCATCCGTATGGAAACTGCTAGCCTCTTATTGTAATTTTAAAAGATACACTTATGTCTTGAGTTTTGGTGTACTTTGTTTAATAAATACTTTTTTTTTTTTTTCTTCTAAAGAGCAACTTATTTTTTTAAGAAAGCAACTATAAATACTCTAACATTTGAACTTTTCCACACCATATAAAAATATATCAAAATACCGAATCAGCTTTTTGTCTCATATCAATAGGACTGGGTTGCTTTAAAGCATATATAATATATATAGTCATAAAATCAAAGAAATATTTTTTTTAATGGGATAATTTCAAACCAAAGTTAAATGTTAATACATGGAGAAGCAGCAGCAAAAAGTAAAAAGGAAACGAGTTTGTTTTGCAGAAATGAGATAAAGTGAAAAAATGTCTAAAAGAGAAAACCTCCATATTCTTCATTACTACATTTGCATGTGGGCCTCTTTGGAACATTTTTGTGGCTCACCGATGTGTTAGTGCCACTGCCAAAGGCAGATGGATGGAAATGCCAAGCATATGTGAAGAAGGTCAACAGCAAAGATTCTAAGAGGGAGAAAATACAATGTTATTGATAACATGTTTATAGAACTTGGTGATAGAAGTACAGAATTTTGGCTTCTTAAGATGGCTATGAAGGAAAACTTGAATGCAATATCACTTTTGTGTTTTATGTTGTAAAGACAAATCGAATGCACATTAGCTCTTCTCTTTTTGCACTGTTTCAGTCTTTCCTTCTCTAAATTAGCAGTCCTGAACAGAACTAAAAGAAGAGATTTATAGATCTCCATTTTACAGGTGTCAAATAAGACAAATATAGACTTCTGAAAATATGCAATAGCGAATTCTGGTGAAATTTTAATGCTAGCTAAATTACAGAACTTTTAGGAAGAAACAATATCTTATGAAGAAACATCTTACTACAATATCTATCTTATTTTATAATATAAATGTGTATATATTTTTAATAATTGTTTGTGTCCTATAAAAACTAAATGTAATACACACATGCATTACAATGTATTTGTAGGCCAAATCCTTACCCTACAGTTTGTAAAGAATATTGCATATTAGTAAGTTTTTTTCCCTTTTTGCATTAGCATCTCAGTAGCAAGATTTTGGACCTGCCTCTTTATAGCATTTAGAGGCCAAAAATTATCCAAACATTTAAGTATCAGAGACCTTCCATTATACTTACATTTTGGAGTTATTTATTTATTTACCCCAGATAGTCATTTTCTGACTCACAAAGAAGGCTTTGGTCAAATCTAGTGCTAAAATATTTGAGTGGCTGGGAGAGGTTAGGATGTCAGAAAATCTGCTAAATTTCCTGTTCAGAGTTTGCCTAGTAGCTCAAATATACTACCCAGTGTGTATTCACCTGAGCGATTGTTGGTAAAAACTATGGTTCCTACTTTTTTCTTATTTAAAATTTGAACTGCTTTGCTCTTCCACTCCTGATTTTTGTTTGTTTTTTTGTTTGTTTGTTTGTTTATTTAGTTTTTTTAAATTTTATTTTATTTCAGCAATATGCTTTCAGCCTGAAGGTAATTCTTTGACTTGTCCAGGATAAATTATGATCTCCAAAACCAGCAGGTGGATGTGCTCCTTAGAATGTATCCTGTTGTACACACAGAAAGGTCTGATCAGAGATCCCTGTTCAGTTCCAGTACCTGGGTTTCTCTGGCATGATCCAAAGTGTGGGGCAGGTGTTGGGCACATGCTCCTGGGTTTTGGCTGATTCTATTTACAGCATGTAGTAAGAGGGATGCTAGGACTGTTGCCAGGTTTATTGGTTTAGATGTATCTCTGGGACCACTCTTGCCAAGGTTTTAACAATTTCTTATTGCAGTCATATAAATAGCCTTGACATGGGCTTGAGAAATACTTCAATGGTGTAAGAGGTCATTTTATGATCAGGCAAGGTTCTTTCAGTAGCTGTTTATGGTTTATGAAGTAGTTCAGTTTAAATGGAGACAAGGTGAAGCCTGGCACTGAATGGAAGGATGACTTGTTTATATTACTATGTGGCAATAGTACTACATTTGTAACTGAGTCGACAAATTCTTTCAGCTACTGGATGGTGCTTCCCTGTGACAGCAAACAACAAGGTTTGGAAAAAAAAAAACTTGCCACACTCCATTAATCCAGAATACTAGAAGAATGGATAAGTTTTAACTAGGAGTAGTGGAGTGGGAAAGCTCAAGTGACTTCTTCCTTGCAGCACCAGTTTACTAACTTGTTGTGGCAAAGCCTTAACACTTTTGCCTAGTTTCACAGTTATTGAGTAAAATGTAGGAAGTTCAGAAGGAGATCTTTACTGTTCTCAATTTCTGCACTTCGTAGTAGTCCCTTGCTGGCAGGAATCTTCCCTAATGTGTCAAAAAGTAGAAGTATTTGTCTGCTGCAAGAACAACATATTTTTCCAGACTAAATTTAAAGTGTCTATCATGTGTCTTCACTTCTGTAAGCACATTATATAAGACTTGAAGGCTGCAAATGACAGGAAAAGGGTATTGCTTAAAGGTGAAATTGCTGTACACTTCAGGATTTTCCATAAGAGAATTCACAAAGTCCACTACATATCTTATGTTTTCCATTATAGATGCATGACAGACATGCATAAATCATACCCATGACCATTATCATCTTTCTCTGGATTGTAGAGATACTAGGTATCTATTATCAAAATTGAGCACTAAGAACTAAAACGTGACTGGGGATTTGAACATAACTGCAATCTATTATGCAACAGTTAGCACTGTTTTGTCTGTTCTTGCTGTCAGTGATGTACAGAGCAATTCTAGTCATCACTTTAAGAAAAAGACTTAAACAGTGTATATTACAATATATTGCATACAGACTGAAGTTTAACTTCTAATCACTGGGCAAAACTTAAAATCATTAAGTAACCCAGCTTCTAAATGGCTGCATGATGCTGTCATGGTTTAGGCCTAGCTGGTATCAGCCAGGTCTATTCTCACGCCCCCCAACTCCCACTGTTGGAGAAGGAGGAGAAAATCCACCCAAAGGCTCATTAATCAAGACAAGATTAGGGAGGTTTTCATTCCCCATTAACGGTAACATGCAAAGCCAGACAGACTCAACTCGGGGAGGAAAAAAAACTAATTTAATCTACAAGGAGAAGGAGAAAATATGGCCATGTCTTAATACCTTTCCCACCACCACCCCTCCCTTCTCCCCAGTCCCGGATCCTTCCCTGCTGCCTCCCCCTCAGGGCACAGGGAGGGGCAGGGGGGGTTTAGGGTCAGTTCCCCACACGCTGTTTCTGCCGCTCCTTCCTCCTCAGGGGGAGGACTCCTCACATTCTTCCCCTGCTCCAAGGCGGGGTCCCTCCCATGGCAGAGAGTCCTTCAGGAACCCCTGGGCCATGAGTCCCCCCCACAGGTGCAGTCCCTCAGGCACAGACTGCTCCCGCCTGGGCTGCACACAGAGTCACGGCTGCTTCAGGAAAACACTCACCACCCCTGGCACAAGGTCCTCCACAGCTACAGATCCACATCTGCCCCTCTCTCCATGATCCTGCACAGGCTGCTTCTTCATTTTTGCCCACCTGTGATACTTCAGAGGCTACAAATCTCCATTTACCCCATTGTGGTCCTTCAAAGACTTCTCCACCGTGTTTCTTCAGGGACTGCTCCACCGTGTTCCTCCATGGGTTTCAGGGGAACACCCTGCCATCTCATCACAGGCTTCAGGAAAAGCTCTGCCCAGGTACCTTTTCACCTCCTTCACTGACCTTGGTGTCTTTTCTCTGGCGTTGGTCTCTCACCTCATCCTCTACTCTGTGCCTCAGGTCTCTTATTTTATTTTTTATTTTTTCAGTTTCATTTTGCCTTTCTTGAATGCTACTCACAGGGGCTCCTATAGCTTCTTGGCCTTGGGCAGAAGCAGGGACAGAATCAGAACTGTCTGAGCTTCCAGCAGCCTCTCACAGGAGCCACCCCTGTGGCCACTCTACTTCCAAAACTCCTCTGCACTAACCCAAGACAGACATATTCTAATCTGGCATTTGTGAGACTTTATGCTGATGTTGCATATGATTTTGAATTAGAAGAATGTGATTAATATTACCTAATAATTTTTAGCTTGATAATATAGTTTTATTACTAATTCAAGTGCTTTGAAATAAATTTATGCAGTGCCCTAAAGGAGTCACTGGCAGTTCAAACAAAGAAGTACCTATCAACAGAGCTTAATAGGATACCTTATAAAATGAAGTTCCTTCAGGCATCAATTTATAGAAGTGCTTCTGAATGCTAATTCTGTGAAGCAGAACATTTTCCTTAACATGATGAAGTAAACTTCTTTTGTTAGTCTAGAACAATAGTCCTCATAAAGCATGTGCTGTCAATGACGATTTACTATTCATAAAAGCACTCCTATAAAATAATTCTTTTGAAGATTTATTACTTCAGGCTATGAACTCATTAACTTTCACATCTAGATAAAGATGTTTTGGAACCATCATGCTTGAGCTTCTCATTCTGGTCATTCAGTAGATAACATTACTTATTTTAAACCAGTAACAGATTTTATTTGAAGAAATATGCCTATTTCTATTTCTTGTTTCTCTATTATGATTTAAGTACAAATATAAATATTTCATTAATATTAATGTGTTTTTTATATCTTGATAATATTCCCAGATAACAAGCTTTAACCACCTATTTTTCTATTTTTGTTCTTTCACTCTAAACTTGCTTCTGTATCCAACTTGTTGTCTAGGACTTACTCTCAGAAAGGTGGTAACACCTTAAATACCTTTGATTCTACACTAGGGTGGAAGACATCTTAGACAGAGTATTGCACTAAAAGGTGGATTAAAAACATGACATTTGCTTCCTTTTATCTACCAGTTGCTGGAGTTTTTGTGAGATTCTTGATGCACACTGTGTGTCAGAAGGAGTTCATGCTTTCTCAGCATGTTTTCTGATGGGCTTTCTCTCCTCTTACAGATCCTCCCAGAGATTTTACATCAATGTTTAAAAGTCGATTTGGATTATGTGGTTTAAAAAATACTTGAATGACCCAAGAGATGAGCAAGAGCCTGATAACAGTATGATCATGAAATTATGTCCCCAAACTTCACGTTAAGATTGGACTGATGCCATCTGATGGGAAAGCCCATTTAAACTCACTAAGATTTAACATATAAAAAGAGTAATTTTTAAACTTGAGGAATTGAGAAAACACCAGAGAAAAAGATTTTCAGAATATTCCTACAAAAGTCACAGTTCTCTAAGAAAACACACATATATTATATACATGAAACACAAAGATATCAGGTGAATTTTTTAAGAGAGAGGAAAGGAAGAATATGGTCTCTATACTGGGAATCAAATAAATATTCGAGAATATTCAAGACTAAAGGTATATTTCAGAGAAGTGTGTAGCACAAGAAGTGGCAAAACAATATAAATATTTAGAGGTATAGGACCATTATATTAGTTTTCTGAATATGAGCAGATTTTCTTTAAGAAACTTAATATTCTGATGTTTTTTCATGGTCAAAAGAGGGAGCTCTTGAACTTTGGCACAGTGTTTCTAATACTACTCCTTTATTCCTTGCATTATAAATATTAATTCTCAAATGCTTAAAATATTCTGAAGTAGACCACTGAGTCTAAACAGTGTATCCAATATGTTAACAGAGTCTTTTACATCCATATAAACATGCAAGAGTACCAAAACCTGAAATCAAAGATTAAAGAAGAAATAGATTGTACCTCCTATTTATTAAAACTAATATACATACACACAATCTGAGAGAATGTCTGTAGGTGTCTGAAAGTGTCTGTATGTAATTTATCTACAATAAACACAGTCTATCAATAAACACATAAATATATCTGTGTGACCTCTTTAGATCCAGACAAACTTTATCAACATAAATACATCCATAACACATACTGACTCAGTCATTTTTCAGTAAGGACCTAAGCTAATGCTACGGGCATAGGAAAGTTAACCAACATAAGTTTTGTTTAGGTTTGCCTCAGCCATTTAGGAGTTAGGTACCTAATTGTTGATTCCCTGCCTATTATCAATGTAGTGAGATCAGTACTGTTAATGAAGGAATGATTTACCCATCCTGACACAGGTCTCCAAGATATGAAACACCCTTCTTGTGAACTTAATTCTTATAATTCACTAGACAGATAGATCTAAATATTTTGGTTTCAGACAGACAAATCTGGCTGAACACAATGTGGAGTTTTTTGTCATTGATTAGGCAGGAACTCATCCTTGAGTTATCTAGGCCATCTACACAGGCCTGTAGTAAATCACAGGACATATGAGAACCATATGTTCTTCTGGGAGTTGGGCCTCAGTTCTAAGGCATATGAAATAAAATCAAATTCCTATGATACTGAGCAGTGCACCTGAATTTACTTACCTGAATTGGTAATGAATTGTCAGCACAAAGAAATGGTGAGGTTTAAAATGAAAGGCTGCATTTATCAACATATAAATTCAAGAAAAACTTATTTTTTTACCTTTATCAGTCCACTTACCGAAGGAATAATTCAAAGAAATAAAGTAATTTAGTACAACAGCATTGAAGGTGAATCCTATAAAGTCTGCACCAGCAACAAAAACCCCAGCAGGTCAGGGAAATTATTATTCCCCTTTGTGCAGCACTTGTGAGAATCCATGTGGGTTCAGTTTTTGGTCTCATAGAACGGGAAAGAAGTTGACATACAGGCACAAATCCAAAGGAGAGTCACCAAAATAATTAGGAGTCAACAGACACAGAGCACAAGATACTCAGAGCTTAACTGGGCAGGAATTAGGCCATCTGATCTATTTGTGAAGTTTCCCCTTGCTTTGAATAAGGAACTGAAGCATGGAACCTCCAGAGATATCTTGTAATCTAAATTAGTTTATGGTTTTATGATTTCATATAGACCTTGAGAGTTGATTCTGAACCTGTCAGGATACTCATAGTGTACCCAAATGTCTGCATGGCTGCTTTGATTTCTGCTTGTAGAAACAGGGGAAATTAGGGTTGGAAAAATTTCTGCCCTGTATTTCCAAGTACTTTCAGTTGAGAACATACCAGATGGAGATATTTTCTTATTTATAAGTGCATGAGCATGGCAGGGATGTAGAAGGTTTACTGAAAAACCTGGTTGACTTCCCAGGCAGTTAGTCACCATGTATCTGTTTACATTGTAGCTCTTCTTATGCCAGTGGCATTATCAGGAACAGACACACTAGCCTTTTTTACAAAGATGTCAGTGAAAGTTTTATTTTATTTTATTTCTAGATTTAAAGCAGACATATCTTCTCTTGAAACAGATTAGAAATAAGGGCAATTTCCCAAAGGAAGAAAAATACTATGAAGTTATATATCAAAGGAGACTTTTAAGTCCAATAAGAAATGCACTTTAGCAAAAAAATGAGCATTCAGGTAGGACCATAATGTATGGCCCATCTCCTAAATTATGATATCATCTGTGCTACTTATTATGGCCTAAAATATAATAATATTTATATTTATTTAAGAATGGATTATAAAAAAGAAAAAACTCCATAAGGAAATGCTTTAATGTAGCTATGAAATATAATTAAAGAAATAACCCATACAATTACAAAATGCAAATAGAATTATAAAGAAAATTCGAAAATGTACTTTAAGTTACCAGGAAGAAGATCTTAATGAGTTGTAAAGAGAAGCAATTTCTCATAAATATAAGCATATCTACTCGATCAGTATTCTACTAGATTTCATGGGGATCAAAAATCTTTTGTTCCCAGAGCTATCAGATGGACCTCTGCAATTCATATGTACTAAAATACCATTTATATAACTCATTATTATATGACCTCACTGAATTAACTACAGGAACTGCCTAATGGTAAAACATATTTTTAGCAATTAAAGCAATCTCAGAAAAGCAAGGAGCAAGTTAGGAAATCTGATCAGCAGTGTCTCCAGTGAGCAAGAAACACAGCATGAGAACTACTCAACTAAACCGCATTAACATTTTTTCTGACCTTTTTGTTTATACTGTAAGCCTCTTTTATCTACCATCCTCTTGATGCTTGAAGAATGAATTACTTCTTGCATTTATCAAATAAAAATTCTCTATCTTGCATAGGTCTACCAGTCCCTTAAAATGTTCAAGAATGCCTTTTGATACATTCTATTAAGTTTGGTGTCCAAGTCAAATTGCTATCATTTTCTCTTCAGTAATTACATTCTGACAGACACATCTTATTAAAATATTAAAAAATGCAAATCAAAATAGTTCCTGGTTATATATATACAACATCTGAAGTAGTTCTTCTGGAAAAAAAAAAAAAAAAAAAAAAGCTTCAGTAAGAACAGTACCTTTTTTATATATATATACTCTTCTAAAACACATTCTTTCTCATATGTATAATCTTTGTTATATGACATGGATGTGGAATGTAACAAATGAACTAGAAGACTACTGTGCTAAAGTGACTTCCTATAGGGAACTATCAATTTGTAATAAGGAATGAGACATTGATAAGTCATTGTGAACAGTCATGAAAGCAGTAAAAACATTATTCTGTTTTCAGAATTGGTTATTTGTACATGGCAATAAAGGTGATTGGCAAAACCTACCTACAAAGCTGGATAAAATAATCTCTGTAAAACTGAGAAGTAGACGTCTGGCAAATCATAATTACACGTAAATATGAAAGGTAAGTTCTAAGTCAATTAAAGCTCCAAATTTACTTTTTTATTAGTTCACTACACTTCAGTAAGCCTAGAGACCAAAGAAGATTATTCATTTTTATTTATTTATTTGTTTGTTTATTTATTTGATTCACAAGACTTAAAGGAATCCACAATCCACCTAGGGGAATCCGCAATCTGCTTTATGGAACTTAGAATTAATATAAACTAAAAATCACAATGAGTTTCTAGAAGAAATGAAACAAAATAGTTGAATTTTCAGAGCTATTTTTTTGTCTGTGTTACTAGGACACATAAGAATGTGTCAGACAAAAAATATCTCATAAGAATGTGTCCTGGTAGAACACATGGTTGACTGCTAAGTTTTTCCTTAACTTATGGACTAAGTGAAAGATGTTGTGCAACCCAATTAGTTCTAAATAAGGATTAAACCATAGGAAAAAAACTTGATTAATTCTTCCTAGGCAAGACTAAATATTCAGATTATTTTTTTATTTTAAAAAAAATTTTAAAAATTTATCAAATTAAAAATGGTACAATAAGTAATTATGTATTTTTATGTATGTATATTTAATTATTTTTTAAATCTACATAATATTATACATCAATCATCTTCACACCATAAAAATTACCACACATAGCATGCGTTTTTCTAATAATTTTGAACTATTAGGGCATATCTATCTGGAGGCTATACCTAGAAATTATTTTAAGATAAAAGACAGATGATAAAAACAAGTTTTAAACTGCTTCACAAATTTTAAATATAGCCTAAAAAAAGAGATGTTAATGTTTCAACATTTTGACATGTAAGCCCTTCATCATCAAAAGACCTCTATAAAAAACTCCATTTGAATCAATCTCCAAAGAAAAATAGTATAATCACTCATATTCAGATAAGGTTTTCTTTTTAGTCACTTCCTTATTCTTTTCTGTTCAACAAGGATGTTTCATTTTTTTGTGTGTAATTGACATGACAGAGAAACTGTAGCCGAATCCTAGTCACAGAATAAGAATTCTTACTGTTTCCAGAATCACAGAATCACAGCGGGGTTGGAAGGGACCTCAAAAAATCATCAAGTCCATAGCAAGAATGTTAACAAAATAGAGACTGAAAGATCTAAAGAAAAATTATTTTTCTTTTTGACTAAATCATAGAACTAGTGTTAAGTATCCTGTTAATTGCACATGGGTGGTACCCAGTGGGCAAATTTGTCCCATTCCTTATGAACAGAGGAATTTTTTTATGGCCTCCATTCTGATTTAGGAGTTGGATTTTACATTTTAGCAGGATACAATATCCCAAAAGATTGCAGATATCTTCTTTCATATTTTTGTCAGTTTCATTTGGTATGATAACACTCAAAATGCTGATGTATGTGCCAGCCACCCAAGGACCACAACATCATCATCATGCTGATATCATCGCTGGATCCAAAGGTGGTGATATATTTTCCATCCCCTCTTTATCTCTTTTTTCATCTGTCTCTCTCTCCCTCCCTCTGCACATAAAGGCAACATTAGTTCTAATTTTGCTAAGTTCTGCTACTTTTGCCTTGAGAATAATATTGTTATGTGTTTCTTGATAAGCTTTATAATCTTACCCAATTATAAGTAAAGCAGTGTTTTGTACAAGCCTCCTGGGTAACTGTCTAAGTCTTAGAGCACTGTGCTGAGAATTTGAGAGGTTAATCTCGCCCAATGTGTTGTTAGCAGAGATTAACAGAGGTTAACCCTGTCACAGGGGTAGTAAGAAAATGTTAAGTATACCTTTGCCATTTAACCCTCACTGAAAGGGACAGTTTTGAGAGGAGGACTGGTCTAACCATACCTCAGCTTCTCTCTGTAATGGAGTCCAGTCTCAGTCTCCCTGCATTGCCCACCAGGTGGGACGTGACATCACCAAAGGCAAAGCCTATATCATGTGTAAATTATGAGAGACTGGCTTTGAATGATGTGCCTTAATACATTAACAATACAATATCCATGAACAATCAATTCAAGCAACAACATCTGGAGCATTTTGCAATTTAACAAGCATTATCAAAATGGCTTATTGGAAAACGTTATTTTAAATAGGGAAGAATCCTTGAGTGTGGCAAAGAAACTTCACTGCTGTGATTGACACTAAAAGTTTTAGATTTTGACATCTGCAATTTTATAGGAAATAACTGTGTGCACATAAGAGTCATTAAAATTACAAGGTTTTTTTTCCATAATAGCTATAAAAATTAAAAAATAACTTGTATTCAATAGGTTTCAATCAGAAACATTTAGAGAAAATACGGACTATTTAATTTAAATACAGGAACTATCCTTTTGTGTGTGATACATTACACAGCTGTTAGTACAATTCCTTTATCTCTTCTGTTCTCTTCACCCATCAACTCTCTTATTTTGATTAATGAGAAGGTGGTTTGGTATTTTCACAAAAACATCAGGTAAACATTGAATATATCCACTAAAAAAGGAAATTTTAACTTTTAAAATAAATAAAGAACAAACGTAAATGCCAATGCGAAGTGTGCCTAACTAACTTTGAATACTTATACAATTTTTGCTCTAGATGTCTTTTAATAGAGACTAGTGTTACACAGCTACTGTTATACTAACTTCAAAAATATTCTTCTTGACACTAGACACTGTGAGAAAAGGAAGAATTGCTTGCAGGTACCTCATAAGTAAAGCATGCATCCTTTAGCACGCATGATTTCAGAATCATCCATATGTACACAAAAATATTTGAAAGCAAAACTTTTAAAATTTAAGCCTAGATTTACTGAAGTCTTGTTCTTAGCTTAGATGATTAAACCTATGTGTGTTAATTATGTGCTCCATTATTATTCTGAAATAGGAGCAGGAATAAAAAAAATATGCATAACATATACCAGGTAAAACAGTCTTGAAAAGCAAGAGAACAGAAAGTAATAACAACATAATAAAAACACCTTTCTTTATCTATTAGACTATTCCCTAGGCTAATACTCATAGAAGGTAATTTGAATAATGACAAAACAAGTCTTGCAGCAAAATTTTCATTTTAATGGTTGATATCAGTAATTCATATGTTTTACTTAATCCTGCAGTGTTTGTTTCTTGAGCTACCCTAGCACTAAAACTCACATTTTATTTCTGGGCTAAAAAATTACTGGAACTAAGAGTGAAAACTGCTTTTATATAATAAGGTTCTGGATCATAACAAGACTTACTGAACAGGGATCTTGAGCAGTTTTAGGTGTCGTCTGGTAAGGACATCCAACAACATTAAGATAATATCATACCATAAAAGCAGTGTAACCCTTTGTCTGGACCCTAATTTCTATTTATGTAAGTGCATGTAGTTTTGCATAAATATAATGTTTAATAATGTCAAATAATTCTGTGCTTTTAAATACAGTTTTCTGAATATAGTTTTTTTTTTTTTAATATGTAATTGTTATTTCAATACTGTGTTTGTCTTTTTGTTTAAATTGTAGCATTATGATTATTAAAATAATTTTATGTCAAATTACGGAAAGTAATTTGAAATGTCTATGAACACAAATGTGAAAGAAAAAAAGGCACATTTCAGAGTGGAACATAAAGAATCAAATACATTAACTCATAAGTAAAAAAGAAGTAGTACATTTGCACCCGTCTTCCATTAAATACTAAATCAAATAATTGGAAAATTAAATGTCTCTTTTTGTATTATAAATAATTTTTCCAAATCCTAGAACTCACCTTGGAGAGAATTTGGGGACAGGTAAGTGGATATTGAGAAGACAAGGCAGGGAGAGCTAATGTACACAAACAAATGTTTTCAAATATCGTGGACAGCAAGAAACAAAGAACCTTCTCAATAAAGTATCTTCAGAGAAGACTTAGGAGACAGCAAGCCAGAGCAATAATATTTGTTTAAAAACAGCTTAAAAAAAACCTGAAAATACCTCGGCAAGTGGTAACAAAGATCTATTTATTGTAGGTTTCTGTATTGTTTGTTTTTTATTTGTCTTTTTTTTTTTTTCCTTTTGTTTTTTTTTTTGGTTTTTTTTTTCATTCTGTTTTAATTGTCACATAAATAGTGGTGTGGGTCATATGTTCTAGTGCTTGTTACAGGTATGTCTCACTGTTGGTACGCAGTACTATATTTAATCATGCCATCAATTTTTCTATCACTGTGGACTGAGTTCAGACATAAATTTAGCCTTCCATTTTCTAGTCCTAATAACCTAATACAAGGGTATTTACACAGTGTGTAGCTATAAATATATACAAGTACAGGCTTTTTTTGTATATATTTAACTAAGTATAAAGTTATATGCTTGTGTGTATAAAGAATCATAGAATCATCAAGGTTGGACAAGACCTCTAAGATCATCAAGTCCAACCCATAACCACTAAACCATCCACTGCACCACCTCATCTACCTGTATTTTGAACACCTCCAGGTATAGTGTCTCCACCACCTCCCTGAGCAGCCTGTTCCAAAGTTTAACCATTCTGTAATTTTTTTTTTTCTTTTTCTTTAAATAATTTTTTTATATTATCCAATGTGAACCTCCCTGGTGGAGCTTGACTCCCTTTTTTCATCTGAGAGAAGAGGCCAATATATGTCTCAGTACAGATGCCTTTCAGGTAGTTGTAGAGAGCAATGAAGTCTCCCCTCACCTTCCTCTTCTCCAAGCTGGACCACCTCAGATCCCTCAGCCTGTCCTCATAAGGCATGTTATCCAGCCCCCTAATATATCTTACCATTTTTTTATATGAAAAAGGACTTGGGACATTGATAGAACTGGTCTGAAACTACCTACACCGGTAATCCAATTAAATCTGTCACACCATAAATATATTTTGTGAAGTGATTACAGAAGTGAACAGACACAAATGTTAGTTAAGTAATACAGTGACCTTGAAAGGACTGATTTGGGGTTTCAACAAAATCAAAAGACAACCCAAACAACAAACAAACCAAACCAAAAACATCAAAACCACCAAGTAACTCCCCAAAAAAGCTGTCTAAAGAGAGAGTAGTTTTACATATCTGGCCAAAAAAAAATGTTGGATTTGTGTTATTTAGGCCTGTTTAAAGGGGCTGACTCATCTTTGGGGTAGCAATTCAGTGGTTCATCTCGCAAGGACTACAGGAAAAACGGTAATGAGAACAAAATGTTTCAGGTAGAAAGATGTGATTTAACTTTTATTAAACAAAGGAAATAAGGGTGGGATTTTTTGTCTGTTATGTCAAAGAGTTGATATTTACTGAGTCAGTCTATTAATTAGCTATGTTTACAGAGAGATCATGTATGCAGCTGAAGAAATGACCAGCTGTAATTGGTCCTACATCAGGGGAGCCAGGGATGATTCTTGTTATACTGGAATGACACATATCTGGATCCTGACCAGCTGGACCAGATTTTATTCTTCCAGTATGCCTGTATTAGCCTGCTGAGAAGCCTTCTGCCAGAACAGGCCCCTGTCAAAGTTCTCAATATGTCTTGTCCATCACAGTGATGAATCAGAATTTTATTCTCTAACAAGTTTGTAATAAGGACTAGTTATTTAATTTCTTCTATCTTTAATGAAGAATGATATGCATAATCATTTAAAATAAAATTAAATTATAATTAGTTTGCTTAGGGATTTTCAAAACAAAAATGTATGTTTCTTGTAATTCTTTCTTGCAAATGTTACATACCTACCTTAAAGACAAATATCAAAGAGAGCCTGAGAGGGATGGACTGAGCATTTTTTATATATAAAATATATTTACACCAACAGAAGAGTGTTACTAAAATATCAAGAGAGAAAACTAATGTAATAGCCAGTAAAAACTTAAATTGGATGTTATTTTTCACCACAAAAATCTAATTTGTAACTTCTTAAAGATGTTTTCCTTTCATATTACCATTTCCTAATAAGAAATTTGTTTGCTAGAAGTCATCCTTATTTCCAGGTGTCACAATATCTGTGGATAGATTAACAAAATTAATTTATCTTCAGTTTCTATTATGATTGCACTATAAAAATTATAAATTTTTACATAATCTTTCTTTCATTTTATTGATAAAATTATGTAAAAACTTAAACTTCCACATGTAAAGCTAAAGAGCATTCACGCATCCTTTATTAGAGACCAGGATGTTCTAATATAATTATTTTTTTTTTGACACAAGCTCATTTCCTTTTCCAAATTAGAAATAATTAACTTGTCTTTACCTTCCTTTAGAATTCTTTATATGAGATTGATATTGCAATGATATATATCAATGATCAATGATATATATCAATATATCAATGATATATATGGTATTTTGACTTTATATGACTATTTTATTGTCTTATTTCATGTATTGTTTCCTTAGTGTGTGTCTGTTCCTTTTAACACTCAGGTTTTAGTTTTGGTTTGTTTTTCCCCTTAAATGTTTATTTTATTTTATTATTTAGGTGATTGAATTAAAATGTCTGATCAGAAGGCCCTGTCTCTGTAATATTTATAGCAAAAGATAAGGGGAAAGACTTTAACAAGATGTTTTCTTCTTGTCGTGTTTCTCCACTGCTAAGGCACAGCATCCTATTTTACAATGTGCTATGTGTCACCTGAAAGCTCCAGATCTCAGTAGTCCCTCAAATGAAATACTAATACCAGAAAGGAATTGGGGGTGGAGTGGCTGCCAGAGCTGCGATATTCTATATAACATTTATTTACTAGTCAGGGTGAAGTATGATTTCTAGTTCAAAATTTCCACTCTAATAGACGCACACAGTCTTTCACTTTCAACTATACACCCACAGTCTACCTCCTCACCTCCCACAGTTTGATTACCTCCCCAGTCCCTCCAGTTCAGGCTATACCTGCTCCATGGAACCAGGGAAACCAGATACTCACATCAGGTACTCACACTGCCCACTGAGTGTGACCGAGTCCCAGTCTCAATGGCAGCTTTTCCACCTTCAGCCTCATCTTCAGTGTGGAGTTGAAAGTCCAAGTACGGAGTTTCCACCAAAGGTGGAAAGTGATTGTCTTCACTAATTATTTTTTTTTTTTCTGAATTAGACTGTTGGCTCAAAACTTGGGAAGTTACCAATGTTATCTGGGCCCAAGTAACATTTAAGGGTTGGACCTGATTATCTCTGAGGTCCCTTCCAACCCAGACGATTCTATGATTCTGTGATTCTAAGTAATGGTAATTACTGGGACTTTATCACTCTTAGGTGTCTGTCTTCAAATCTGCAACAAGGCTGTGAAGATGAGAACAACTATATAACAAAGTCCCCTTGTGCTTCTCTGTTTACGTGCAGATGCTGGATTAGTCTCTTCACTTGAAGCTGGACCAGTCCTCACTTGGCCCAGTGGTGCTTTCAGATACGCATCACCCCGGTGTTTAATTTTTATTTTCATATTGACTGGCAACCTCTTGTGATTTTTGATTGTAAAGATTTGTGAAACAGAATGTTTATTCATCTGAGTGTTCAAATGCCAAGCATGTAGCTGGGGCTCTTTTAATTACATACATGCATTTCAGGTGGAAAAATGTATTAAATTACACCACTGGAATATTAGCTCTTGAATATAGAACACCTAAGAGGGATAGTTAACCAGTGAGCCATGGGGTGTTTGTTTTGTGTTATGTTCTGTTCTTTCACACAAAACACTTATCAAGCAAAGGCAAACATATTTGAAAACAAGAGCTTAACAACAGTTTGTGCCAACAGAAACAGAATAAATTTAAAAAATCACATCCTCTCTGAGAAGTTGTGTTTTTGTTTTTTTTTTCCTTCTAGCTGTACCTAATCCATAATATTACTAATTCTTGAGTAAACAGAGATCCAATTTATTTGTCTAAATAAATAAATATTTAGGATGCCTCTTTGCCTTGTATAAAAAATCTATCTTTTGATTTCTAATATCTTTCTGTATCCATTAAAATAATTTTAGTGGATGAAAAAATCGCAAATGGAAATATATCTGCAAGTAAGATTTCAGAGTTTCAGGCCTGAATGAAAAATAAAGTAAGAGAAAAATCAAAGAATTTAGTGACTATCCCCCTTTTAACCTTTTCTCCCTTTAGAAAAAAGTAAAACAAAGAAAAACTATTTGTTTTAATGAAAGATTAATTATTTTTATAATTTAAAACCATCACAGCATAGATTAATCAATTGGACCCCAGATAAAATATCAGTGGTGATGCAAAATGTATTTGGAATTCATAAATTATAGAATTAATCAGATTAGAAGATAATCCAAAAGACATCTAGAGGTGAACCTGTTGCTCAAAGCATGTGTCATGGTTTAGGCCAAGCAAGTATTAATCGGGCCTCTGCTCATCCACCTCCACTGTGGGTTAGGGAGGAGAAAATCCACCCAAAAACTCATTAACCAAGACAAGGATAGGGAGGTTTTCATTGCCCAGTTACAGGCAAAAACCAGACAAGTTCAATCTGGGAAGAAGAAACAGAACCTTATGTTATGTTTCAGAATATCACTCCTTAACATCATGATGGGACAAGTGCTTTACTGTGGTTTCAGGAAGATGAAGAAATTAAAGAACTTTTACTGGGTGAAAAAAGAATGTTTTACTTAAAGGAAATATTTTATGGTACAGTACAGATCGTGCTTGTTTGGTTTTGTTTGTATGTTTGTTTGGGTTTTTATCTTGAACTGTACATTAAATCCTAAGAAAAATACTGTAGTTTGGTATTTTCACATGGTAAGGTAAGTACCTTCTACTGTGTATTTAGGAGCTGGCATCCCACTATTCTCATCAGTATTTGTTAAAAAAACAGACAAGACATTTATATACCAATAAGACTTCCATGATAACTTCAATTTGAATGAATGAAACAGTAGAAGCTTTATTGACTTGGAAATGGCTTTTTGTGAAATATATTTTGCGTCTTGTCATCTAGCTGTATCTATCATATCATATTGTGCTTTACAGTAAAATATTCTAGAAAAACACAATCAGATTAAATGGTCAAGGGTTGGACCTGATGATCTCTGAGGTCCCTTCCAACCCATCCGATCCTATGATTCTATGATTCTAAATTTTACATTCCTTCTGAAACTAGGCAATGGTTAGAGTGAAATCCTTGTGTTGGGCCTTGAGCACACCATGTTGCCCCAGTGCCTCTCTAGTCTGTTCTCAGCGCTGCTGGATACAGTGCATAACCAGGTGACTGAGAAAGGCTGGATGAGAAGAAGATGTAACAAACTTGTTTGGCACCATCTCTGATTTATGTGGGGGTGTAATTTCTATGCAGGCACTCTCTCTGGGTCATGGTTGGAGTTTGGTTACTGTCATGGTTTAACACTGGCCCGTCTGAATAACAGATTTAAACCGAATAACAGATTTATATATTAATCTCTCTCTCCTCACTGATAAAGAAAAGAGAGAGAATAAGGAAGAGAGATTTATGGGTTGGAAACTAAACTACACAACTTTAATGAAACACTAATGATAAATGGGAAAAAAAATTACTAAATATATACAAATATACAGGAAAATTGATACCTCGTCCCTCCCCCCTCTCCCCCAATTACTCTCACGTCACCACCGAGGCTGCAGGGCAGCCCTGGGAAAGTCCAGGCTGGAATCCTGCAGTCGGCAGCAGTCGGGAGCTGGAGGCAGGAACACACAGATTCAGGCTGGCACGGATCAGGACCACAGGCAGAGGGACGGATGGAATCCTCCCAGGATGCTGAAGGAAGCAGAGAGGAAAAAGGAAGGAAGGAAGAAGTTGTTTGATCCTTGTGATCCCTCAAATTTATACCGAGTATGACGTGTATGGGATGGAATACTCTGTTTGGTCAATTCTGGCATCTATCTTGTCCGGTCCTCCCCAGAGGAGGGTTCAGATGGGACCTCCTTACTCCTTCTGGAGGGTAAAATGTTCCTCAGAGCTGAGCAGTGTCCTTGGTTCTGCATGCCAGTCTCTGGCAGTAACTATAAACATGGAGTGTTATCAGTCCTAGAAGCAGACACTGTCTGAGAAACTTGCTGTTAATTTCAGCAAGTGCAGCTACTTTCAAGAGACTTAGCTGAAAGCAAAAGTACAAACCAGAAAATCACCTCTATCCTGGCCTAAACCAGGACAGTTACAGCTGTGCTTTCCTGACCCTGGCCCTAGTCTTGGGCTTGGTCCTGGTCTTGGCCCATAATCAAAGACATCCTGCATGGCCTCAGGGCTGCCTCATCATTGAGGACTTACCTGGCCATTAGGGACCCTGGTCACAAGCCTCTGTACCAGCCCTTCTATTCTGGTTGGATGCCATGAGACTCTGCTCTTGGGCAAGTTTCTGCTCTGCTGGCCCTCACTCTTGGTTCCCAGATTCTTGCCCAAATTCACCATTCCCTGACATTTAACATTTAAAACTGATAAATAACATAATGACTTTACAGTTCCATGAGACAAAATTCTGCTGAAATAATTACATTTTTAACTTATGGGAGAAGTAGCCTTATAATTAGAAAACACTGATGCAGAACAATTCAACTAATATCCCCAAAATAACTTTATCTTGCTACATTCAGTAAGCCAAGTTTGCAGACTGAATAATGAACAAAGATGATTGGAAAAGATGTGCTGTTTCTTAGTCCGATGGAGACACATTCTTATAGTTCACTTAAATTTCATCTGGTAGTTATAAAGGGTATATGTGATACTAAGGAGGTATATGAAAGAAAAGTCTCAGTAATACTCAATTTCAGCATCTCCAAAAAATACCAGATTATGCATCAGAATTTCACCCGTTATATTAATTAGGTGAGCTGTGTGTTAAACAGCAGACCCTAAAGTCAGATTTTCTTTTGAAGTTATCAGTTTGAGAAAGAATTTAGAAATTCTTAATTCAGCAGCCATCATCTTCTCTGTACTCTGAATACTGACTGATTAATTAATCATAAAAACTTCTGGACGTTCCCCAGTTAAGGAAAGAGAGGAAGAAAAATGGTAACAAACAAAGCATATTATGCAGACAGTAGAAAACCTGGTATTTTAAAGGATTAATAAGATGGCTCAGGTAATTAGGTTTGTCAAATTAATATTGATTTCTGGAAAAAAAAACAACAGAAAATAATTAAAAAAAAAAAACCAAAGAGAATTCTGATACTTAATTTGTTAATGTAAAAATGTAAATTAAGCACGGGAAGTATATGTGGTGACAATCAATAGGAATTATAATGAATAGATCTTGTTACACTAGCCTGGAGTAATTTTTCATTGGATTAGCAATGTCATTAATAAAAATAATTATGCTAGTATAATAAACTTCTGTAAAACACTGGAACCATTATTTTCACACAAAAATTTAACTTGAAAAAAAAAAAAACGAACATGAAATCAATGCAGTAAATGCAGTACACACTAAGTATATTAAAATATTAAATATAATAGATCACACTTTGAAATACTTCACTGGAAAATAAATGCTAAGTACATTTTTTTCTATAATATTTTTAATCTCTATGTAAAGAATTATTTTAAACATATTTTAAAGAAAATACTGGAATTTTAGATTATTTTGAAGGGATGATTCATAGTGAAAATATTTTGCCAATGCAGACACAGTTTTGTAGACAGAAAGATATATCAGTACATCCCATTTAGCTGCAGAACAAAATATGTAAGTTGTTCATCATGTTGGATACTACTCTGAGCAGTGGCTTTGCAAGATTCTCACGTACACTAATAAATTGTACATCAGTGAATAACCAGAGAAATCAAAGGCAATATGTTCATTTTGACCTGATGATCACATCATGTTTACCCACCTCATATTGCTTTGGAATTCTTACTAAAATCATTTTGAACAATGTAAATTTGAGTTGCTTTTATTGTTTCTATTACCTACTGCAGGGATAGTGCACTTGGAATTGAAAATATACCTGAAATATATTCTGAAATAATCACTTCTGAAATAAAACTTTTCTTTCTCTTTACAGTCCTTTCCCTAGGCAGTCCATGTTAATACAGTAGTTCATGTTAATATCATGTATTTCACACTGAGTTTCACTACATTCCACAGATAAACAAGATAATAATAGAGATAAAAAAATCCTGAGACAGAACTTTTTTAGAAGCATCTTAATAGAAAAATGCAGTCCACGAACATCTGAAATAAATTGGAAAGTCACTGAGGTAGAAAGGGACATAGAATGTATTCCAGATAGCCTGAGCTGCACAAACATTTCCTTTTGTGTTAGCCACATCAATATTGTACAATGAAATTGAAAGGAAAGTAGTCGTTGAAAGGGGGATATAAAAAGCACCTATGTGTGCTTTAGTGTATCATGCTGAAGTTTTATTCCTGTTTGTGTCATTCATGGGAATATAAAGTCTTTCCACAGCATCTCTTATGTTGGAACTCTATTTAGCATTGTGAATAGAAGAAAAAAGGCGTTGCTAACTTACCAAGGTTTCTAAGGGAAACTGAAAGATTATAAAGAAAAACCTCCTCAGCTGAATGTTAAACATTTTAGAGCAAGTCATTCAAACTGGTGTTGTTCCAATTAACACCAAGGGAAGTGTCCATTTGCTGCTTTGGAGAAGGCCAGGAACATGACTTCGGGTAGAAGGAGAGTGGATCCCTCTTCATCCAGAGACCTTCATCTGCAGAACCTCAGACCTAAACACAGAAGAGAAAGTTGGGAGGCACTAAAGTGGGACATGTCTGAACTCTGCATCGGCACCAGAGGGAAGTGGTGGATGATGATTATGGCAGACTTCCAACTGCAGCAGTGGAAGCCCACATTTGCCTGACTTACTTGCTATCTAGGGAGATTTATTCCTCCCTGGGGACTCTGATCAGGGTTGATATGAAGGATTCTGCTGGGGCTCACCCAGCCCTCAGGCTGTTTTCCCACACTTTTCCTCCATGCAGGCACCAATGAAACTGCCAGAGGAGATCCTGAGAGTAACAACAACCACTCTTAAATTGCATGGCTCATGAGCATTTGAGCTCAGGTGTTGTGCCATTCCTGTCAGTGAAGAGGTGAGATTGTAGGCAAAATAATATTCCAACATTACCAGTGTCCAGAGAAGTAAACTGCAAAATACTCATGGATAGGAAAACAGACACTCTTTCAAAAGTCATAATCAGTGATTTCCTACTCTGTGCAGGACCAGAGCGCTGAAGTTGCCACGGTGACAGGTCAATGAGTAATTTACAATCTATTATGTGGGAAGGAAAAAAGGTTTTAAAGTTATTAAAGCACTTTCTGAAATTCCTTGAATGACTTAACTGTTATTAAAAACATGTACTGGTTTTACTGCTGTTTTGAGGATATTCTCAGCCATGAGAAGGTGCATAACTAAGATAAATCATTTACATGCCTATTTACATTAAGTTTCAGCACCTGTGCTTCATTACAGGTGCTTCTTTTTATCTGCTATGATAATTAGTGGATTTTAAAAAAGTATATTATGGCAAATTTAGTGATAACATAGTATATCATATTCATCTCTTTAGACACTTTTTTGAATTATTCACATAGAGTGAAAGTGTGTATTCCATCATATTGAAAAAAAATTGCATTAAATATTTGGCAGAAGACATATGCCCTTGACTTTCTTCAAAGGGAAAAAAAATGAAAATCTCCATCTGTGTCAAGCTGTGAAATTCTGCCACTGTAAAAGTGCAATGACTTTTTCCCTCTACATGTATTTTGGTGATATGTAATGAAATATAACGGAATGACGTAGCAATGAACCTTACTTTCTATTTTTTTTTAAGAAAGTAGATAACTTACCTTTTCTTTTTTTCCATGTAAAGTCCTGGACAAATAAAATTCAAGGTTTTAAAACTGACAAGGTAACTTTATCATCTCTAAGAAGACTTGTAGACATATAGGCCAAGACTGTGTTCTATTATCAATAAATTATTTTGTGTTAATATTTTAAATAGATTTTTATATATTATGGTTGATATAAACCAATGTTGTTTCAGTAACTTCAAAAATTCTTTCTCAGTGTTTTGAATGCCTGTGTTCACTATCCTTTTCAATCATTTTACTACAGTAGGTGACCTTTCTCCCCAGTTTCGCTGAGATTTTATACCAGAAGCCTTCTGGAGATGTCAAAGGAAAAAATATTGCAGTAAATACAGAGGATCTTTTTGTTTGTCTTTTTCATTTTTTTTAATATCAAAATTCCCAAACCATTAAAAAAGAGGTGAGATGATATTGAGATGCCTATAAATGCAATTTTTAGGACT
This sequence comes from Phaethornis superciliosus, assembly GCA_023637945.1. Taxonomy (NCBI): domain Eukaryota; kingdom Metazoa; phylum Chordata; class Aves; order Apodiformes; family Trochilidae; genus Phaethornis; species Phaethornis superciliosus. The sequence goes on along the minus strand of JAJQWJ010000001.1, from coordinate 152,819,366 downwards.
ATTTCAGACAGAAGCATAAAAAGTCTTGGTAGTCAAACACTGAAAAGAACATATTTAAACAAATAATGAAGTAATAAATTTATGCTTTCATTTAGATAATTTTAATTTAAGTAGTCAAGATTCACAACAAAGTTTAATATTTTATTCAGCAGGAGCATTGGAAAAAATATGTTTCCAGTTTAAGCTTAAACTTTACAAACACCCTTTTTTTCTATTGCAGTGTGTGACACATAAATATAAACACACCCTGCAAACACATTCATGTACATTTGCACTGTCAATAGAGGTTTAATCATTCAAATACCTCTTTTTATTTTTTTTTTTACTTGGACCTAAGCAAAAATAATTTCACTTGACTTTTGAGGGAAAGTAGGACTAAGTTTCATCTAATCCTGAGCTATGGCTGTTTTCCCAGTTTTTCCTCCTTCCCCCACTTACTCTTTGATTTAGGTACTTTTGTCTCCTTATTTCCCCATGTGAGGTGAAGCAATTTTCTGCACCAGCTATGAGAAGAGTTCCAATCAACAATGGAGAAGAAAAAACAAAATGTAACTGATGAAATGTTCACAGAATAGTAGCTTCTTTTCCGCACTTTATGTTTTTGAGAGCTAAAAACATATTTGGCACATTAAAATCTCAGCAGAATTATGTGTACTTTAGGGATGAAACCAAATGGAAAATAAATACTGAGGTAACACATATGTAAATGAAGTGATGAATTTACTTATCTTCTCCCAGTAGCCCTTTCTGAGGAAAAAAAATATTACTTAGTATTAGATTTGTTCAAATAATAGCAGAATGTTATATTCCTTTGGAAATTACAAGGAGAGTCAACATTATTTTTATTCTGGAAGTGAAAACATATCAAATTCTTATTTCTTAATGAAAAGAAATTGAAATAAATATCCATTCATTCTTATACTTTGATATAGGAATACTTAAACATATAAAATATTATCTAAAATAAAAGATAATATTTAATAGTTGTACGACATATCAGTAGATTTAATTTTTAACATGACATAGAATAAATAGTTCATCGTATCAGTTTTATATTTGCTGTGGGTTTGTGTAGCAAGGTTTTCAATGCAGGGATGGCTTCTGTGAGAAGCTGCTGGAAGCCTCCCCTGAGTCTGACAGAGCTTATGTTGTGCAGACAGACCCAACTATGGCTGGTGGTGGTAGTGCCTCTGTGATAACATTAAGAAGGAAAAGATGCTGTGGAACAAGAGCCAGGAGAGAGGATTGAGAACAGATGAGAGAAACAACTCTGCAGGCACTAAGGTCAGTGAAAAGGAGAGCGAGGAGGTGCTCTAGGGACCAGAGGGACCTCACCACTCTGCATCCCGTGGTGAAGCCCATGGTAAGGAAGGGTGTCCCACTGCAGCCCCTGAAGGTTAATAGAGGAACAGATACTCATCTGCAGCATGTGGAGGATCCCATACCAGAGCAGGAGGATGAGCCCGAAGGCCACTCTGACACTGTAGGAAGCCCACACAGGAGAAGGCTTCTGTCAGGACCGGTGGAGAGAGGAGCCCATGCTGGAGCAGGTTTGCCGGCAGGAACTGTGACCCCATGGAGAACCCACACTGAAACAGTCCACTCCATGGAAGGGATCCGTGCTGGAGCAGTTTGTGAATAACTGCATCCCTTGGAAAGGACCCACACTAGAGAGTTTTATGGTGGACTGTCTCCTGTAGGAGGGACCCCACACTGAAGCAGGGGAAGAGTATGAGAAGTCCTTCCCATGAGGAGGAAGGAGAGGAAGAAAACAATTGGAAATGAACTGACTTGGACCCCTCAGTTCAGGAAGGAGATTGAGGTCCTGGAGCAGGTCCAAAGGAGGGCAACCAGGCTGGTGAAGGGACTCCAGCACAAGTCCTGTGAGGAGAGGCTGAGGGAGCTGGGGGTGTTCAGCCTGGAGAAGAGGAGGCTCAGGGGAGACCTCATCGCTCTCTACAACTCCCTGAAAGGAGGCTGGAGCCAGGGGGGGGTTGGGCTCTTCTCCCAGGCAACTATCAGCAAGACAAGAGGGCATGGTCTCAAGTTGTGCCAGCAGAGGTTTAGGTTGGATATTAGAAACAATTTCTTCACGGAGAGGGTGATCAGACATTGGAATGGGCTGCCCAGGGAAGTAGTGGATTCTCCATCCCTGGAGATATTTTAAAAGAGACTGGATGTGGCACTCAGTGCCATGGTCTGGTAACCACAGCGGTAGTGGATCAAGGGTTGGACTTGATGATCTCTGAGATCCCTTCCAAGCAGCCAATTCTATGATTCTATGACTGCAACTCCCATTCTCTGTCCCCTGTACTGCTCAGGGGGAGAAGGCAGAGAAATGGGGAAAGAAGTTGAGTCTGGGAAGAAGAGATAGATGGGCAGAAGGGTTTTTTAAGATTGTAGTTTTATGTTCTCATCCTTCTGCTAAGATTTGTTTGGTAATAGACTTATTTTCTTGAGTTGAGTTTGTAGTAACTAGTAGGTGATCTCTCCCTGTCCTTATCTCTATCTATGAGCCTTTTGTTGTATTTTTCTCCCCCCGTCAAGCTGAGGAAGGAGATTGATAGAGTGACTTATTGGGCACCTGGAGTCCCACAAAGGTCAGTCCACCACAGTATTATAATTTCCATATATTAAAAAAATGATAGTTTCCAATAGAAAATCTTTCTTTTTTCACTATAAATTCACTGTCTACTGGGCTTCAATCCTTGCTGAGAAATCTCTCATTAAGAAAGAGCATTTTTAAATATAAATTTTGGCTGAAGATATATCACTAAAGATGGCTTTTTTTTAATCTTTTTCTTTGTTACATTAACAGATATTCATGCCTCTCTTTTCATTGATTTCATAATTACTTTTTTCCTTGATTCTCACCTGTATATTGTACATGAGCTACCAAGTATGGGATCAAAGAAAAACAAATCATTATAGTCTTTTAAGACCTTAGTTTATACTCTGTGTTTTGACCCTGTGTTCTGAGAGAGGGCTACTTAGTCTTCCTTCAGCATCCCATACAAGGATAAGTAAAGGAACTAGAATGTTATTTCATATTACAGTACAAGACACTGATATAATTAAATCTTGTAATATACTGTATATTTTTCTTTTCATACTTTTTGTGTACCAGGGCTTGTATATGTACATGAGTGGGAAGGAGTAGAGAAAGGAAAGGGGAAAGATACCATGCATAAATTATGCAATTATCATATAGTTTTCAAAATCAAAAGAAAGGAATATATAAATCCTTATCAGAGAGGAAATACTTCTTCTTTCCTCTAAAAGATTGTTGCATTTTTCATAAAATCATAGAATATCTTGGGTTGGATGGGACCCAAAACAATTATAAAGTCCAACTCCTTATTTTTGCATTTTTCTCCTTCAGAAGAAATAATCATCATTAAATACTGTTAATGAAGCACATTTCTCTTCCACTGAAAGCAAAAGTCTTTAATCAGCTTTGTAAACACAAGATAAAGTTACATGTATCTCTGCATTTTATGTGCTTGTATGATTGTGTATGGTTTCTAGCAGGTTTTGGATGGTCTGTAACATACACAAAAAGACTACTACATACAGGATTTTCCTTCCCTTTGAAAAGTATCTGCTCACATTATATTTTTCTCTTAGTATATATTAGCCCTTTCCTGACTTTGAAAAAGCACATATAGTGATTAACTTCAAGTGTCAAGGGAATTTTTTTTTTCCACTGAGATATCTAGGAGAGATTTCTTGGGAATACTGTCTGGAATAAATTCTTCCTTGATTTTTATTTTGACAGTCTATCACCACATTGCTCTTCTCATTTTTGCAGGACTCATTCAAACTCAGAATCTTTCTTAGGTAAGAGATAAAATTCAGACTAATTGGGAAAAACTTGAGGCAAGCTTGACATAAATCTGATGTCATCTGTTGCTTATATGTCGGTCTCAAAACGGACTCGATGTATTTTCATTTTTCACTGTGTTAACAACCCTTCACCATGACAGTCACTCTGTGACACCACACAGAAACACACAGAGTAGATTGACAACAACAATAGACAAGGTGCTGCCTTCAATAGCACCCATGTACAGGACATACGCTAGACACAGACACATCCATCTGTGTCGATCCCATGTACAACTGGTTTGGGGAAGATATAGGCAATTACCCCCAGTAGTCAGCACCAGGCACATGGGCTGTGACCAGTGCGCCTGCTACAGCCACTATTGCTGAGCCCCTTATTCACCTCATTCATCCCAGTCCTCCCAGTAGCTGTTTCTGGGGAACACACTGTTCCTGACTCAGTAGCCAACATTCAGGGCCCCCAGTGGTTCCAGGCCAAGAGAGCCCACACCCCCCATCTAACTCCAAAAGTTGTCACCCAGTGCCCTCACACCAACCCCCCCAGCAGCTGGCACCAAGTCCCTACAGGACTCACACACAGAGTGAGATTACAGAGACAGAGTTAAGAAAAGATTTAACAAGACTGTATCAGAAAACAGGAAGGTTGTGGGATCTGATGTAGGGCTGAACTGGACAAAAGCACCGAGCAGCTCCAATTAACATGCAGTCAGCCTCTTTCCAGTCCTTTTCTGTCTATTTATCCTTCGTTCCTCTCTGTTCCCCTTTCCCCTGTACACTGTCTCAGCACACTCCCACCCAACCTTTCCAAAATTTTGGACTGACCAGGCCTGACCAGGCCTGTTTCTGGTTACTATCTTTGTTAATACTAATTGCCTGTTCTGTGTACTGTGTGTTTCTCTCCCTTTCTTTCTTTACCTTCCAAAAAAAAAAAAAGATTTTTTCTCACTCACTCCATGTATCCTTACCACTTAGCAATTAGTGCAGCTGATCATCATGATCTCACCTATCATTCATTGGTCAAGCTTGTCTCTGCATGTTCTGGTTTGTGGTTCCTTTGACCTGAAAGACTTAAGAAAGCAGACTTTCCTTCTACATACTCATATGGCTTTCATTACATTATATGTAAAACAACAGAACCTGTTGTTCTTTTGTATTTTGTACTGTTTCATTGGCTTAATGAACAACAACAAAGTTTCTGTACATTTTTCTCATATATACTTGGATTCACAAAGCTGTTTACTGTTGTTATTTGCCTGTTGCTCTATGTCTATTTTTGTGAATATACTTGTCTCATTAAATATATCCCTTAAAATGTATACCATAAATATCGCATTTTATTGATAAAATACATGAATATTAAAATTAATGTATCACCATTCATTGAGAAAAATAGGTAAATTAACATTTCCTAGGAATAATAAAACTATGAACTTAATGTAAACTTTGGGACAGGTTATTTGGAGATACAAATAAGCATTGCTCCATTGAATTTATTGGTCTGGGGCATAAAATTCACATCATGTCCCCTGCTTGTATAGCATTGCCTTGCTTTATTGTCTTTGAACATTGATGAGGTACATTAGTACAATATAGTTATGCCCAAGAGGTGTTAAGTTTTCTGTGCTTGTGTTAGAAAGAAGTAGTTCTTTCTGGACTGGACTGATTGCATCAAATGAAAGGATGATTGTATCAGTGGTTCATTACCTTGGTGATTTCTTTTTTTTTATCAAAATAAAAGGATCTATGCATTTACATTCATTTTGAAGAATAAAGTCCAATCAACATAAAGATCTTCTGGGCACTGTATTGCATTTTGCATCTCCTGAGATACTTTATCACTGTAAAGAAGCAGGATGTGTGGAAATTTATCAACTTGCTATTTATAAATAGAATAGAAAGAAGCTTTGAAGCAATAGCAATGAAACTACAATGCTCCTTATTTCTCTATTAAGCATCTTTTTGTTTAAGATGTTATTGATGGTGATCAGAAAATATGAGCCTCATCTATCTTGGTAGATATATAACTAGAAGCACTGAGTTTATCCCATTTCTGAATTAAAATTCCCATACTTCTAGAATTTATGCTTACATATTATTAATTGACTGATAGTTTGCCTTTTTGCCTCAAAAAGTCTGTGTTCTTATTATTGTTCAACAGTTCAGAAGCACAAGAAAATAAATTTCTGGTTTATTTAAGCTGTGCTTTGGAAGGAAATACGTGGATGATTAGTTTATATTCCCATTTACTACTATCTTTAAGAAAAAAATATGAAGAAAAAATACATTTTTGTATTACTAAAAGATGATAAATCCAGTCTCTGAAATATGTCAAAGAGAGAGAGATAATTTTAAGACAGCTTCTTGGTCTGTATAATTATCTAGCAACATCATTAGCAATCTTGGAGACACCACAGTGTCTTGAATTTACATATTTCATCCGCAAATGTAATAATTTGCACTTCCAGATAATTTATTTAGAAGAACTGATGAAATTTTAGTAATAGATCATCAAATATGCCCAGATATTCTTGGAATGTTCTTAAAAATATGACTGTTAGACTGGAAAAATACTGAAGCAACAATTCTTGGGTGTCCTTGCTCTCACAACTGTCCTTTCGACTGCAATATTTGATTTTAAAAAAAAGTTATTTCCTCTTTTAAAACTTGCTGTTTCACTCAATTTATTATATATCCCACATCTTAGGTAACAGATAATTGTACTGAAAATGAAGAATTACAATTTTCCCATACTGCATTATTATTTACAAATGAAATAGGCAACTTTGATGAAGCTGCTATTCAGCAACAAATACAAAGTGAACAAATATAAAGCATGATTCAATCTTTATCTTCTATTAATTTTTATGATTAAAAAAATATAAAAAGACTATCTGGTAATTATCAATATCTCCTTTCTAATTTTTTTAGGACAGTTTTTTTGGTTTTTTGTTTGTTTGTCTTTTTTTTCTTCATTTTACAAATTATCTTTGAAACAGTAGTTTTAAAAGAGAATGGAAATCAAATCTGAAAGCACCTCAGCTATTCAGTAACCATAACCGAAATTTGTATGAACAAGACAAAGTTTTTCACAGCTTTCTATGTGGAAAGACTGCCGCATAATTTGTGCTTTTCTAATTTTTTTTTCTAATAATTAGGACTGCAGACTGACTGAGATCAAATAAGAGCAATTTCAATTCCTGAAATCAAAATGCAAAGTCCCAGTACACATGCCAATAAACATCAGTGATCCTGACGATCCTTCCCTGCTCTCTTCTACTCCCACCTTTTCCTGAGTCTTTGAAGAATTTGCTACACTTCAGACTGACTAATACAGAACCCCTTGTGAGACTCAAAAGGTACATTAGCTTTTAATTAGTGAAATTCTTCTTCTACCCACAGATAAATATGATTAAGAAAATGAACGGACTCTCTGCAGCTTCCATAGTCCCTTAAGGTTTTATTAGGCAGTACTTGAATTAAACATACCACCTTGACAGTCCTTATGTTTCAACTGCATTTTTTATGTCTTATGTAGGTTTAAATGAGATTAATCTATTTCTCAGCTTTCTCCATCTTAGCAACATTCATACCATTTTGATTTCCCTTAATCATATGAAAAAACCTGTCACTTGAAGTAACTTAGTCTGCCTATGCACTTGCAGAGTGAAGAGACAGGCATAGGTAGAATCATTCACCTTGTCATCAGAAGTCAATATGATACAGTTAAGTGAGAGGAATCTCGTCTTCACCATCATTTGTTCATGGCATTTGTATATCTCATTTGCTCATGGCTGAATAAAAGCCAGAGATGGCCTGCAGACAAACCTCAGCAGCCACTGCTCAGCTAGTGCGCACACTTTATTATCCTTTTCCCCATTTCTTGACTCTCTTTTTATTCCTCCTTTTACAAAACCATCTTGCAAATAAACAGTTCACTCCTAATTATTTTTTTTCCACTGATACCAAGTTTACTATTTCTGCTCCTGTTACCTCGGTCATCTTTACTTTTCATGGCATTACCATTGGAGTTCCCAAGACACTACTGGCTCTGCTCAGCAAATATCTCTTAACAATTCCCTTCAGCTGTCAATAATGTCTTTATTCTTTTTCACATAATTCCATTCAACTCTCTCTGCAGTTCTGCCACAAGCTTGATGCTGTTGGTGATTTCATCATCATCTCAGTTAACAATCATGTCCTGTAGCCTTCCACATGCCATTCCTTAGCTTAACCTCAAGACATGTTACTTCTGGTCTTTCTTGTCATACATCTAGGAACATCCTATAAATATGTTCAAGATGTGCCATGCAAATTTCAATTTCTCCATTCTACCTACTTACTTTCCCCCAAAAACCTTATTTTCATTGTGTAGTTCGGAATTCTTCTGATAGACCTTTCAAACACTGGTTTTGAAACATAAGTATATGAAATTTTTCTCTATTTTGTACTTCTTACCATCTCTCTGTGTTCACCTTTTTGCTTGCTTTTATCTATCGTAACTGGTTGTTTAGATTCTTCTGTGACCCCTGTTTTCATTCTTAAATTTTAAAGTAATTACAAACTCTTTAAATCCTTTCCTGTATCATCTCCTTGGTAGTCCATGCCTCCAGCTCTGCCTGTCCAGTGACAGCAGAACTTAAATAAAGCACTAAAGACTTTTCTCATTTAAAACAAATGCTTTCCTAGTTGACATTAATATATTTTGTCACAAGGTATATTTAAATTGTCTTGTTTCGCATTTCTTTAATATTTAGATTAATTGCAAAGCTTCTGTAAGTTTTCACATCATTTTGTCTTTCTATTTATACCTATTTTTTGCATTGCTTACAATCTATTTGTTTACCTTAACTCTTTCATTGTTCCACTATGTTCTGCATATCTTTACTGCCTTTGAAACCTTCGTCTTCACTGCCTTTGATGCATTCATCACTGAATCTATTGAATATCTAGGTTGATATCAACCAACAGTGCCATGAACAGTCACTTATTGCATGTAACAACTGAGTTTCACACTTCCTCAGGGATGCATCAGAAACTATTATACTTTCTAATCTGAAATAATACACATCTAAAATCACAGTTTCTGGACTAAAAGAGTTATCATGCAGCCTGCATACAAATTTGAGAACATAAAAGAAAACAAACATGAAATTTTCCACTTATTGGATTATCATTTTCTTATGTGTGATTGAATGTATTAAAAATAGGTCATCTCAATATCACTCTAAAATCGCATATTTCTTACCACTGACTAAAAAAATAGGTTATATTGACAAGGCCGGGGAAAATTCTGCATTTCAGTATTCATCCATCATATTTTGAAGCAAAACAGGAGGTATTCCTAACTGTGAACATAAAAACACTCTTCCCAATGACTAGAAGGAATCTAAGAAAGACTAAACTGTTCATAACACTGGAGAATTTTATCTTTCCATTTTCTGCTTCAATACAACAAATAATTTCAAACTAAGAGAATCTGAAAAGTCAGCAATGAGTCTGTAGTTATAATGAGCTGCACCAAAGTTTATTTTAGAGAATTTTTAAATGCTGCAGGAGAACGAAACAAACAAACAAGTAAATAGGAGTCCATTAAAAGCCTGAGTTTAGTTTTAGCTTGTTTGTTTGTCTGTTAGTTTGTTTTGTTGGGTTTTTTCTTTCCATAAAGAAAATCTAAGTTGTTTTTAAACAAATGACTGCTTCCAGTGCATACAATATTTGTGACATTCATAATATATAGGAATGAGATGAAGTGCATGCAAAATGTTATTGTAATTATAGTCTTTCAGCATTATATTTAAGCACTCATGAATAGCCACTGAATAACTGTAAACATTTAATTTGTAATGTACATGAAGATTTATTAATGCTTATCAGAATTCTAACTCACCTTCCCTTCTTTATGCTCTTTATGAATATGTTTATACTGATTTTATAAACATTCTCATCCTCTTCTATGTCTAAAAATAGTAAGCTAGAATTAAAGGTATAAAAATCAATGACCCATGATTAACATCATTAAAGATATATTTTTTAGTGTCTGACAAATGTAAGCAGAATTAAATTTTTATGAGATGAACTATTATGGAAGAGTCTTGCACTTTTCATTAAAATTTATAATCATACTTGATTCAGTTTGATGCATATACATGGAATTAGGATATGAATTATTTAAAATTTATTGGAAAGGTGCTCCATTTTAGAAGTCAATAATTGCTTCCCAGGTGAATAAACTTGGAGTCCAAGAACTGAATACCTTGTCCCAGTAAGACATTTGAATTATTGCTGAGGAACACAGAGTTTATTCTTCTTAGACCTTTTATTGTACAAGTAAAATTATTTTATATTTCATTAATGATAGAATAATTATTGATAAACTGCCAATAAAAGTCCCCAATATTCCATCTCTGTACACCATTAACGTAATTTTATTTTTCCATCTTCCGTAGAATGCATAAACTTCACAAATTCATTCTTGCAACACGTTTTATTTCTCCTTTCTACGTCAGCTTTTGCTCCAAGAAATTTTAACAACTTTATTATATTGGGTGCTACATGAAATGTAATTTTTTTTTTTTTCTGTTTTCCTTTTTTTTTTTTTTTTCATTCTGTAAATGCACTGTAGCAAACTCAATTAAATTTATTGTTGTAAAAGTAACCTGCACTTGAAATTTGTTCAAAAAAATTAGAAGAAACTCTCATTCCCTTGCACTATGTTGGTTTGCCTTCTTGAGGAAAAACAACAAAAATATTTTAAAAATTCATTCAAATGGCATCTTCTTCTATGTAAGTAACACTACAAAACTTCAGACTTTTAACACAAATATAATACACACTGCATAGTTTTTGAACTATTCTTCCCTATTCTCTCCCACTTTCTTCAGTGGAAAAATAACTGTATCCATAACAAACATACGTGTATATAACTAACTTACTATTTTTATTATTTATTCAGAGTCATATAGTTGCTGTCTGTCTAAAACTGTAACAATCTGTATGCAAAGCGTACTGAGTATTTTCTAGATTGAAAACTTTTCAGAGTAAAACAGATGGTCTCAGTTTATGAAGTGCACAAACATATATCCCTAAATGCTACATAATATAACAGTATGTATCCTTCATTCTAATCATCTTTACCTTATTTAAAAGATACAGTATACAATCTCTTGCAAAGCAGATCTTGGCCACAGATCTAAAATACAGTACCATATAAGCTGCTATTGGCCACAGATCTAAAATACAGTACCATGTAAGCTGCTATTGAGAAAATTAACTCCAACTCAGTCGGACCAAGTACAAAGTTATTATTTTTTTTTTAAATCAAACAAACAAAATACTTACCACTATTAAACCTTGATTCAGGACTTATAAGTAAATATCAATGAAACACGAGAGGTGTTATTATCACAAGCTGATTTTTTCCCCACTATAGATCAAATCAATATAATTTTAATGAAAGAGAAAATTCAGCACTTCCTTCACAAATAATAAAAGGACTTTCAATACATATTTTAATATATTATTTAATTTTAATATAGATATTATATATATAATTTTAATATATAATTTAATTTATAATATATTATATAATAACATGTTATAAATATTATATAATATATATATTCTGAACTATACAGACGTTCAGCTGTAAAAATAATCTCAATAATTTAATATCTGAAACAATTTTAATGGAACATGACAATCTGAAATTCTAGATTCCACATCTAGGAGTGAGTAATGCCTGGAACAAGTATAAACTGGAGAGCAGTAACTGGAGAACAGCCCTGCAGAAAGGGAACTGGGGATGGTGGTGGTCAGCAGGCTCAGTAGAAGGCAGCAGTATGCCCTGACAGCCAAGAAGGCAAACTGCATTCTGGAGTGCATCAGACACTTCTTAATCAGTCCATCAAAAAAGGTGATCATCCCATCGTAATCAGTGTTGGTGCAGTCTGACCTTGAGTGCTGCATGCATTGTGGGGCTGCACAATTTAAAAGGGATGTCTAGGGAAGAGTAGAAAAACTGGTGGAGGGGGATAAGAAACTGGTGGTGCAAGGAATTTCCTGTGTGAAGCAGCTAGGGATTTTATGCTTGTCTAGTTTGGAAAAAAAGGAGGCTGGGGAGTGATCTCAATGCTCCCTATAGCATCCTGTGGAGGGGAAATGAAGAGGTAGGTGTTGATCTCTTCTTGTTGGTACCCAGTGGTAGGATGTGTGAAACTGATTCAGAGCTGCATCAGTGAAAGCTGAGACTCAACATTTGGACATTTCTTTCCATAGAGGGTGGTGAGACACAGGATTCCCTGAGAGGGGGTTGGTGCCCCAGGTCTGTCAAGGTTTAGGAGACAATGACCTTAATTAGTATGCTTTAACTTGTGGCCCTGAAGTGGTCAGACATCTGGACTAGATGATATCTGTATGTTCAGTTCCAACTGAAATATTCTGTAAGTCTGCCCAGAGTTTGATAAACATCAGGAACATTCAGAGTTTTTAGGATAAGTATAAATTTTTTAGGCAACAAAACATAAAAGACAAATTCTCAAGATGATATATTTTCAAGTATTTTGAATCCCTATGATGTGATAAATTCAGTTCATTTCCAAAACCAATCAGTAAATTAACATCACACGCTTTTATAAATAGAATATGGAATTCAGAAAAGTTAGCTTTTCACAACTGAAGCTGATATAGCTAGACAAGATCTGATGCTATTAAGTTGCTTTCCTTCAGAATGGAGTTTCTAGGAAAATTGTAAGAACATTTTATATGTAAGGAAACTGGTGAATAAATATATAATTTAGGCATTTTATTAAAAATCTCTAGTATCAGTTAATCTGTAAGCATCTTTAACCTTTGAAAGAATTGTTGTACAGAATAGAATAAAACTTCATTTGTGGGTTTTCATGTATCAAATATTCTATGACACTAACCAGAATTAACAAAAACCATAATGGCTGAAGAAAGACAGTTTGCTGATAAATCAGTCTACTTCAGCTACAGACTACTGGTCTAAATTAATTAGTTCCAGTAACAATAGATTTTTTTTTCTTATGGTTGTTGAAAGACCTTGAACTAGAAATTTGTAACAACTACAGACCCTTAATATGCACAGTGGCATTTTCTAAAATACTTATCTCATCTAGGAGATGTTAAATTTAGAAAGAGAGAGGATAAACAGGATCAATGGGAGCCAAAGGCAAGTGATTGATACATCTTATATATCTCTCTGTCTTCTCTCTTCTTCCCCAGAAGAGAGAAACTGAATTAAGTAGCTGCACCTCAGATATTTCTAATGTATTTTTTTCACAGATTTCAGATCTTTCACATCTTCAGATGCTTTGATAATTCAGAGATCACTTAAATTCTCTCAAGGATTTATTTTTTCCTGAGGGGAAAGTAGACTGCTTTGAGCAGCTGTTGCGATTTAATCCTGGTATGCACCTAAGCCATACACAGCTGCTCACTCACTGGGGAACAGAATCAAATGGGTAAAAGTCAGAAAACTGATGAGCTGAGAAATGTACATTCTAACAGGGGAAGCAAAAGTTCCATACTCAAGCAAAGCAAAATTAGGAATTCATCCACTACTGCCCATTGACAATCTGGTATTTAGTCATCTCCAGGAATGTGAGACTTCAAGTAGCCACTTAACATTTACCTTAGAAGACAAAACCCATCACAGGATCACAGAACATTAGGTGTTGGAAGGAACCTCAAAATATCATTGAGTCCATGGCTTCTCTACCTTCTTCAGCCTATTTTTTTTTTTTTTTTTTTCTTACCATGACATTATATGATAGGGAATATTCCTTTGGTTAGTTGGGGTCATCTGTCCTAGCCATGTGCCCTCCCAGGTTCTTGTGTACACCCAGCCTACCTCCTGGTAGGGTGGTGTAAGAAGCAGAAATGACATTGACTCTGTGTAAGCACTGCTCAATAGTATCAGAAACATCCTTGTATTATGAATGCTGTTTTTATCTCACATCCAAAACACAGCACCTCCTTTGATTTTCTCTTATTAAATGTCCCACAGGAGTTAAAAATGGTTAGGGAACTACCAACTTAATAGATTTAGCAGAAATTACTTCCTGAGTATGAACCTAGGCCTCATTTTATCCTTCTGTGTAGTTATGAGCTTAACAGTTTTAAGATAGAAGCCAGGGTGATGCATAGGGCTTGGACAGGGGGTCTTAAGCAATTCCTCTTTTTTTTTTTTTTCTTTTTCTTTTTATATTCTTCATTCATTCTTAGGGACTGACAAGAATTTTGTTTGGTTCATGTGCAGCACAAGATCTCATGAGTTTAAAAAAATGTAATTTTGTCACTCTTCATGTTCAAAAAGCATACAATACCATTAAGAAGGTTATTGAAGTTGTTTGGTGTGGTATGAAATGCAATTCTTAGTGTATAGATGACAAACAATTTGGTATGTGCATTTTATCTAAGTCATTTATTGTAGCTGTGAATTTATTAAAAGAGACAGGGCATGCAAGACAGATGTTCTGAATAACTTTCCCCTCGGATAATCTTGAAAGAGGTAAATGCCAGTTGTTCCAGATTTCTTTTTTTATTAAGGCTTCCTGTTTTTTATTTCTAGATCTTGAACATGCAGAGCTGTGTTCATGTCAAGGAGAGGTGAGCAATTTATTCTCTATTCCTCTGTTACTGTTGCAATACACTATAGTAGATGACCTTGTCTCATTGCTTAGGTCACACTGATCAGACCATCTGTGCCACCTGTTTTAACCTGCCTATTTAGATTAGTGATGGCACTGACACATCACTATCTTAATACTAAAATTTAGGGTTAATTCAATTGCTTCTACCAAATGTTAGCATATAAACCCTCTAGATTATGTTGGTAAAATAATTCTTTCAGAATTAATAAAAAATTGTTAAAATTGAAGTAAAAACTGGAACTTTCCTTGAATGTTTCATGGAAGTAGGCCAATGCAGTAGTGAAATGAGACTGTCGAATACAGTCCTCACAGTGTTTTTCAGCTCAATGTAGAAGCAAAGATACCTTGTAAAAGTATATTTCCCTGACTTGTTTTATGAATAACCTTCTGCTTCGACACATTTGGGGTCTATATCATGTCTATTCCAACCACAATGCAGAGAAGAATGGAAGGAGCTTGCTTTCTGTTGTCAAAGACAAAGTGAACACAGTCATTTACTGAAGGAGGGATACAATATTTTTGGTAACATAACCAGGATATGGAAACATAACCTAAAAATTTGGGATGAGAGGGGGTTAAATCTGTTGTTTTTTCCTGTCACCTGCTGAGCTGTCCATCACAATGGAAGGCTTTAGTTTTGGAAGCCTTTAGTATCTTCTCCTTATGGAAGACTTTAGTTTTGATGCTTGGTTTTCCTTGCAGAGCCAAAACTCAATTAAAACGCCAGATTCCCTTTCAAATTATTCCCTATTGAAATATGGACAACCCTGAAGTGTTCATGTTAAATTCATACCATAACTATAAAATGTTAGAATCTTATTGTAAGTATTCTTTTATCCTTTTTAATGTGAATTTGAAACTTAACTCTTTTTGTGTCATTGTTCATGTATCAAAGGGTTGTTGGGGTGATTCTAAGATAGGAAGTGGCAGGTCCAAAGTGATTTTCAGCTGCTGCATAACCCATTACACTTATGCTTTGTAAATCTATTTGACCGAGTTTGAAAATTTGGTGCATCGTTAAAAATGAAAAACTGTGTTATTTCTAAAATTATGGATCTTAATTGTATTCTCAGTGTCTTGGCAAACAATCACATTCATTATACAAATTTGAAACAATTTTTCACACCTTTAATCAATATACTTTTCATGATTATAGTGTAATAACAAACACAGAAATGCCAGAGGTTTGACAAGGTATTAATAATCTATTTCATTTAAAAATATTAAACTTTTGACTTACTGCTTTCTAAAATAACCATTTCGCAGGCACATCACACAATTAAAATACAGTGCAATGCTTCTGTTATTACTTAAATTGATACTAATAATCGCCATAAACTTCACTTGATGTTATGTCATTTGCAAGGCTAATTAAGAGGAAGAGGGAATTGGATTTCTTCTTAACAATCTAATTTGAACAACTGGAAAAATTAATTGTAGCAAGAAAAACCCTCATTTAATAAAAGAAGCGTTTAAAACACTAATTTTGATGAACACATAGCTGAAGAGAGTCTGACTTTCATTCCATACACTGTGTCAGTAAGATACATACTTCCACAGCTGAAAATTCAGTATATGTGGCTTCATCTCAGTGTAATTAAAGATATTTTGCTGATCACAGTTTATTTGGTAGGGAAGAAATGGCATTTAAAACTGAGTGGTTATATCAATAATCAGTTGTGAAATAAAATGCATTAAGAAAACTCGAGCTCTGTTGTATTTTTAAATATCACATTTCATTTGCAGTTTCTTTAAAACTGAAAGCAATGTCTCTCTAAGCAATAGTGTCCACAGTATTTGAGTAGCTTGCAATGGATATTTCAGAAGGAAGATCTGCAAAATTCTTACTGTACAAAGAAAACTGTGTTAGCCAGGGAAGTAGTTGAGGCCCCATCCCTGGAGATATTCGGGATGAGGCTTGACAAGGCTCACAGCAACATGATCTAGTAGAGGGTGTCCCTGCTTACTGCAGAGGGTTGGACTAGATGACCTTTAGAGCTCACTTCCAACCCAAATTATTCTGTTTCTATTATTCTATGATTGAAAATAATAAAAAAAAAAAGGTAAAATGTCATGTAATTTAAAATATGCCTCCTAGGTGATGTTATTTACCATTCCTGAGGTTCATCTTCAGCAAGGAACATGGGAAAATTCATCAATTTTTACAGTTTAGGGAGAAAAATACTATCAATTTTAATCTATTTTTTTCAGAATCCTAGAGGTAAGAGATAGGAAAGACCTGTTGTAATGTCAAGACCAAACTTTTGTAAAAGCAGGATTATTATCTTGCATTGTATTTAATATGTTTTCCAGTTATTTTTCTAGACTAGTTTTTAGATCCTGTGAAGTTTGCATTTCTTCCAGTAAGATGCTTCACTGCATCCATAGAAGCTTATGCTGCTCTGAGGAGAGAAAAAATAATCCAGGAGGAAAAGACTGAGCAACAAAAAAGTCCACTGCAGGTGTAGTTCTGAATGAGCAGGACTGCTTTATCTAATCCTGGACCAACTCCTGGACAGCATGAGATTGATGTGGCCTGTCCATTGAGACTGCTGTACTGTGACTAAAGACCTAGGAAAGCAGACTGCTTTGTGCCTGGCTGTCACAGTGATAAGAAGTCATCCAAGACTGCCAATACACACATGACAAGTTCTTTTCACAAGACACTGCAAGATTCACAGATTTTAACAGAGTCTGGGCTGTTGGAGTGCCAGAAGGAAAACCTCTGCAAGACCATACATTGATTTGTGAGACAGGAGCTCAAGTTTTGCTCTAGGGCTCTTCCACACCTTTTGTCTTTTAATTCTTGGTGCCTTCGATTAGAATTGTGTTTACCAATTTATTTCACATTTAAAAGTGTAAAAATATTAATCATATAACAGTATTAATTTAATAGGCATCACCCGCTTACTTTACAGAGTGTAAAGTGGTGATTCTGGGATAATATTAGAAACCAATGAAGCATTTGGGTTTAGTTTCTTTTTATCACCTACATGACAGAACATCATTCAGAGCAATTTTTTTTTTATTATTGACGCATTTTTATGAGGGTTACCGTTCTTTTAGATTTTACAATTTTTTCCAAACTTCTTTAAAATATAGAGTTTATCATGAAAAATATCATTGAACACAAATAAAAATTGTAGCAGCTGTGTAACGGGCAAGTTCTTAGAAATCAGTGGACATGAACCAACTGTGCATAATTTTCTAAGGGATTTTAAAATAAGCATGTCTGCAGCACTGAATTTTAATTAATAGAGATGACTATTCTCTTCGAGACTCACACCCACATTATATCTAGTGAATACTTGAGGAACAGTCTGCCAGCCTCTCTCCTCAAAAAAGAAATTTAGTCTTAATGAAACTAAGGTTTTCCAGTGCTGAATTATACAAGGAAGTTTCTTGGTTTTTTTAATTTCCCCTTTCAAGGATAAAATATTACCTCAAAGAGCAAAATAATGCTTCTGCTCTGGAGGGTGTCTGTGCATTTCACTTTATAAAGCACATGGGTAAAATATAAAAGGCGTCCCAGGAGAAGGCCCATGAAGACCTCTAATACATATCTCCCTTTCCAGTCTAGGCAGAAAAAAAAGCTGATTTCTTGTGCCTGGCCACTTCAGACTTGTACAGAGATACCACAGTGGAAGAACTGTGGCATCCAAATTTCCCCTTCATGCACCTGATTAACGTATTCTAGCCAAAAGTCTGTCCTGTAACATTGAGATCACCCTGCTAAGAGGAGCCAAATTCTCAGGTTGCCTGATTTGTAAGTGAGCTTTTACTTCATGGTGGTAGTTAGTAGGAGTGGGGAGAGTGATATTCAGCATCCTGAAACTCCAAGTAGTCAGGGGCTCAGACAAACCCCAGAAGAAGACTATTTAGGGTTAGTTTTGTTTCTTAAATGCCTAGACAAGCCATTGATTCCAGTGAATTAGCTAAATGTCCATTTAGCACCATGGAAGGTTTTATATTCCTCTAAACCTGATCTGAGACATCATAGTCATGTGTGCACTAAGGGTATGGACAACTTAATGCTGACTTCACTTGACCTATTGTGAGTGACTGGCTAGATGGTGTGAAAAAAAAAATCAAAGTCTGGTCTGTATAATAATGAAAGGGCTTTCTTGGGAAGCGAAAGCTTTCTTTAAAATAGCAATTATTAAATCAAGTTTAGTGAAAACAAAGCTTTTCTGCTTCAGTGGCTGAGCCAGTGAATCTGAATGATACTGAGTTGTGTGGATTTATCATCTTAACTGCACTACCACAGAGTCCACTGAGATTTGTTCAAGGCCAGACAGGAAATCTGAGACAGACCATGTTAATAAAACTAGATCATAGGGCCATCTTTCTATTTTGGCAGAAATTAATTTCCATAAAGGCATTACTCTCTGTCTATCGAAATGGTGAATTCCTGTCATCATGTGAGTGCACATTTCAAAGATGTTGAACTGTGAAAGAATGATCTCTCAGTAAATCGTAATAAATGCCTCTATTCAACTAAAATAAAAAAGCAAGGAAAACAAAACACTCACCACTGATATAAAAACATAAACAAAACCTACTGCAAAGTAATCTAGCATATTGTTCTCAAGGACACTGAATTTTTGCATGATAAGATTAAACAACAATCTGAATGATGAATACCTAAATAAACATATCTAGAAAAGCTTTGTGGTTGTGACTAGAAAGATCCTAGTTAATTGTTCTCCTATTAAGAGCTTGAGAAAGCCAATAGTTTTTTGAGCTTTCTCTTCCATCTCTCAGCATGGCACCTTGCTACTGAGATAGACAATAATATTTTGCATATTGTAATTAAAAAGTGTTGAGAGGGACTTACTTTTGTCTGTAGTTATATAATTTCCCCACTGTGTTCTTCAGAACTTATTTAAGAAGAGTCCTTAAAATGCCAAGAGCAGGTTTGAAATGCTACGTGCAGATTATTTTTAGGAGTGCGCGTCCTTGATAAAATATTGCAATTCATGTATATGCAACATATTAAGCATACTTCAGTGCTATAATCTTGATTTACATTTGTAACAGATGATAATTAGTGTGCCAGGAGGAAAATAAAAAGAGATGATGATGTGGTGAAGAACTTGATTAGTGACAGCTCTGAAGAGGGTGAGACATGAGAGCCAAGAGACTCATCAAATTACACTTTTCTTTTTCCATTCCCTTTATTGCCCTTCTCTTCCTTCCTTTCCTTCTTTATTTCACATTTTTTCTTCATTTTTCCCTTTCTCTTTCTCCAGTGCATTTGAAAAGTGTCTGGCTTCCTGTTAGAATTTTTTTCTTCATAAATGTAACATCTTTTTAAGGAGGCTATTCAGTATTTCACCATTAAAGTATGAAAAAAAACCTCAGAGGCCTAAATAATATTTGCAAGGTGGGAGAGTTTTTACAAGTTTTGTGTGAGTTCACAAAACTCACACAGGTTTTTCTTCTGTGTAGCTCTCATGATTCCCACAGCTGCCAAATCTCTCCAGATCCATACAATTACTGAATTACTCCTTTGTCTCAGAAAAATATCTTTAGTAAGTCCTATATAACCATAATATTTGAAGACTACTTAAAATATCTTTACGTGTCCAAAAGAATGTAGGAAAACATGGCTAGGGACAGAGAAGAATATAAATATATTAATGCAAAAAAATATATAGTTAAGTCAATATTCATGTTCTTTTTTGACAATCTATAGAGACACAGCTGCATATATGAAATAAGAAGAATAAAAAAAATGGGGAATGAAAAACAAAATATTTTCACATTGGCTAATTCAAAAGGCAAATTAACAGAAAGAGAAAGCAAAATAGAAAGAAAATGAAAATTCCTTTGCAAAAGGAAAGGGAAATGAGGAGAGTAGGCTCTCACTGAAGGAAAATTGGCAATTTCAAATAGAATTGATAGTAAGATATCCTACCAATAGAAGAAAACAAAAAGAAAAAAAAAAAAAAAAAGAAGAAAAGCAAAAGAAAACCAATCCACTGTATTTAAGTTACACCAAGAGCAGGCAAAGATTATGTGAATGGAGAATGATATTAAAGAAAAAATAAATGGATGGCTATACAGAAAATAAGCATGGTGGACAATTAAAAACCAAAAATAAGAATATGAAACCGATGTTGAAAATACATATAACAGAAGTAGTAAAATAATCCATTGTACATCCTTCACTTTTCACAAATTGTTAGATTTCTCAACTGAATGGATAAAGATGACAGCAAATGTGAAAGTACTCAAAATAATGAAGATTTAAGAGTTCCTCTATGGATATCCTGAGCAATAGAGGAAAAAGTGAAAAATAAAATGAGAAAGTGAAGGACAGCAAAGTGACTCAAGAATGGATGATGTGAGAGAATTTACAGATGACTGACTTCAGGAAGACTTTTGAGAAAGATGTATGATTTTACCCTGCTGTCTGGAATCAAGGCGTTGAGAATGTGGGTATTATATTATTATATTACTCCCCTACACCCCAGTGTAACCATCATGTAGTAATTTGATTAGATATATGATCTGTGGTTTTGTCTGCCTATTTTTTACAGGCACAATATCCTATCTTCTGTCTCTTTTTTTTTTTTTTTTTTTTTTTTTTTTAATATACATAAAAGTTTATCATTCCTAGGTCTGGATTGCCACTGCATAACTTTACTTGAATTTACTGGCTATTCAGGTGGAAATTCTGGGCTGATACTTTGACATGGGCTTCTGTGAAGTTATCACCTCAGTCCTACTACTCTGTAAGTATGATACAATGGTCCAAGTGACCTTTGTTAAGTTGACTGAGAGTTTTCAGTGCTTTAGTAAACAACGGTTTACTTTCTCTTAAGAAAATAATTTGTTCATCCATCATCCTGTGATTTGCCAAAGACACTTTCAATGGCTTCATCAGAGTCTGGATAGTTTCAACCCCAGAATGATGTGGAGGAGTCCTACTCTAACTACAGGACTTCAGTCTGCCAAGAGAATCATCTTCTCTGGTTTGACAAGTGTTTTCTCTTATCTGATGCTGCTACATGCTGTCATCTGTCTGGCTTGCAGACAGTACTGAAAGTAAACAACTAAAACAAGGGTTATATTTAGCTTTTTATGAGTTTGCAAAACATCTATGATGTCAGAATTTCATGAAGAGGAATGCCACTGTGAAATCACCACAACAAATTTGGATTGGTAATCTAAAAACAAAGGAACAGTTTTGTTGTTTTGTTTCGTTTTGCTTCATTTGTTTGTTTCTTTTTTTCCACATTGTAATTTTAAAGGATCTTTCCTATGCTACTTTATGATTCAGTTTATCATAGGCCTTCTAACTTCTCTAACTGCCAAAGAAAAATCAGAGTTAGGAACAAATTATTGTGGTTTTGAGAGTTATAACAGATTTGAGCTGCTGGAGCAAGTTCAGAGAAAGGCAACAAAGCTAGTGAAAGGTCTGGAGAATAAACCCTATGAAGAGAGGCTGAGGGAATTGGGAACATTTAGATTGGATAAGAGGCTGAGAGGAGCCCTTATTACTCTCTACCACTACCTCAAAGGAGATTTTAGGCAGGTGGGTGCTGGATTCTTCTCTCAAGTTAACAGTGATAGGACTAGAGGAAATGGCCTGAAGTTGCACCACAGGTTTAGACTAGACATGATAATTAGGGGTTGGAACAGACAGCCCAGGGAGGTGGTAGAATCACCATCCCTAGAAGTACTTTAAAATAGTGTAGATGAGGCACTTCAGAACATCCTCTAGTGGGTGATACAGATAACAGATAATAATATATATAATTTTACTGGTGTGGGATATTGGGGGTTGGGCACAGTGATCTTTTAGGTCTTTTCCAAAGGTGACAATTCTGTGATTCTGTGTGATTGTATTAGATTTATGGGTTTCTTGACACAGTAACATTTTTACCTGCCAGCACCTGAAACTTCATGCACCTACAGTATGATTATCAGTAAGAAAATATGAAAATTCACATCTGAATCTTTGACTTGCCACATTAAAAAAAAAAACCCCAAACATTTGTTGCATTATTTTCAATATGCCTTATAAAAAGTTATGTGCAATTTAGCCCACATAATTTTAGTGGACTTTCCTGTAGAGTTACAAAACTATACATAAGGCATTATTCTGAAAATTTTTCAATTAGCAATCATTAGAGTAATTTCCTGAACCTGCAATAGGAAATAATGCCTGTGTGTAATTTCAATTTTTGTTTAAGATATTGCTGTTCATTAACTTTTATTGGCAATCAAGATATTGAGCAAACAAAAATAATTCCTTTTGCCTATGCTCTTTACTGTGTTACAGTTTTGAAATGTGATCTTTGAAGCTGACTTCTAAATGGTAGAACCCCTAAAAAAGGCTTTTTCCTTTTCATTTCTTTCAATCTTTTTCTTATTTTAAATAATTTTATAAGACTCGTTTTAACAAGTCCTTTGTCTTAGTAGATTATTGATTTCTAAATTGCATGTCCTACACATCAAGCAGACAGGGTCATTTTTGTATAAATATTTTCCTTATATGAACATTTCCAAAGATAAAGAGAGAGCTATGACATTGTAATAGTTTCTTCAAAATCTGAAAAATGCAGGAATAATTTTGTTGAACTAGAATATATACTACTTTAATTATACATTGGTTTTGTCTTAATTATTTTACTTTTTATATATAATCCATTCATCTCCTAAAGAGACTACAAATTAATCTTATTAGAATTCTCTCAGTAAAGGCCTTAAACTCTAACCTGGTTAAATGGATTCTTAATACACTAGTCATAATTCATTATGCTTCACTTAAAAGTAAGTTATTTTTATGATAGAATGGAAAGAAAACAATAAATAAAAAACAACAAAACCAAAAGAATGTAAGTTTTTATAGCACCAGACACAGCTTCTATTTCAGTGCATCCTAAGAGTCCAAAACCATCTATTTCATTTTATATTTACTGTTATTATAATCTAAATAAGCTAAGTAGCTCCATCTATCTTCTTGACCTTTTTTTTTTTTTTTCTTATTTGATCCACACCTTGCATGATGAATACTGAGTTCTTCCCTGCTTCAGATTCGTTTACTCATTGATGTTTTTTTGATTTTATTTTTCATGCATGGTGAAAAATCCATCAGACTAATGTCAACTGCATCCTAGTAAACACCTGTGTGTCAGTCTCTGCTCTCAATAAAAAAAAAAAAAAGCTCCCTAAGTATTTATATTCTCCTAGATGAAATATCAAGGTCTTGCTCATGCCCACACTGCTAAAATTAGCTCTCTTTGCAGTAAACTGGATGGGTCTGTGGTACATAGCAGCTGGTCTAGTTGTCCTTGAGTTTTATGTTGGTGCTCTTGATGCCTCAAGATGTAACCGATATTTAGATTTTATTTCAGTACAAAGTTTTCTGAAATGGGCTTCTCGTTGTCTTTGCACTACTTTGCTTTTCCACTCAGACTTACTGCTTCACTCATTTTATTCCTTCTATTGTCTATTACACAGAGACTGGATCCAAGGATTGCAGCAGACCAAAGTTTTTTTCAAGCTAGTAGAGGAGCAGGGCATGCTTCTTAGGTCTTGGGGACCAACCTAATACTTGCACAGAAGTCAGCTTAAAAAAAATCCAAGAGCTCTGAGGTTTATCTGATTCATCTTTCTATACAAGCTCTTTCTTACATGTAGGTTCTTCTTGTAGTCAATTGACAGAAGTAAACATATTTTGTAAATATCTAAAATATGTAAGACACATCAAATAAGTGTTCATATCCACCATCAACTAGGAAAATGATTGACTGCCTCATATGCAGATATCTGCCCTAGAAAAGTCTGAGATTAAGTAAAACACAGCCTCCCTCAGTGCCTGAATGCTAACAGATGGGATTTGTGAAACTTGAGCTTCTCTATGGCACAACGATTTCCAATCTGTTTATGCCAAAGCCTGTTAAAGTACAGTTCTCCACTTCCATCATATGTTTTTTGTTTGTTACAGAACCTTATGAGTCTGCAACTAATATTCTGCTACAGATGCTCAGAAATCTTCAGAGGTTTGTGTCTAGGAGCTGTCCACCCCCCTTAAAATATGCTAATATAAGACAGACATATTTTATGTCATAAAGACCAGCAATCTTCAAAAAATATTTTGCAAGTAGTTCAACATCCTGTTGTTGTCCAAAGCAATTTATTTGCTGTTGTATTGATCCACTCAAACAAGGGATCCCAATAAGTCTTCATAAATTTATGTTCTCTCCCTGGTACCATACTGTCACATATGAAATATTGCAGCAACTGTTCATGGTAGTCTAGAGAAAATTAGTTCAGCTTTTGTGATAAGAAGACAATCAGTCATAAAACTCTTGAAATATAACTGGCAAACATCTGGAAATGGTAAAAAGTATTTGGTAAACCACCAAATTAGAACTGATCTTCACCAGTCTACTCTAGAGACAGCATCACTTTTTAGCTATCAGGCTTACCTGTTCCTACCCAGCCTTTGAAATTTTCCACTTGTACAGTTTCTCAGTACAGTATAATCCCTCTTTTATGAAAAAGTTTCTAAAATACTTTAGTTACAGAAGATACTGAAATGTACTGTTAATTAACAAGTAACTGTTTAAATAATTAAAAGAAAAAATTATTTATGCTGTAAATTTTACATAAATATTAATATTACAATATTCTCTGGATTTCAGGCACTTTTAATTAAGCCTGACTTTTAATCCTACTAATTAAGTATCAAATTTTTACTCCATTACCTTTGTCTTAGATGAGAGTCTCACTTTATTCCTAATTGTTTTGATAGTTATTCCCTTCACTCATAATTGAAGATTATATTTTCTAAATATTTAAGTCTGTGGATCGGTGCACACTGTCCACACAGTGAAAAGCTTTCAGTAGAAAAAAACCTGAACTTTCCAAAGAAATATCATACAAATAAGAACACTGGAATATTATTAATGCTCCTTTAACTGTCTTACTTACTTTAAGATGCAGCAATTTAATAAGCATTGATTAGAGGAGTAGTAGCAACAATATATGTGATGCAACCATGTAAAAATTGTTCATTCATAATGTTCTAAAAATGAAAAAATATTAGGAAAAAATCTACTATGCAGAACAGCTGTTGCTTGTTCCTTTGGGTCATGTTCATGCTGAGTAGGAATTACTCCAGATGTAGTCTAATTGCAATCCATTTGTACTACTCCAAGCTATAACTGAACTCACAAAGTGATGGCATATTTCCACAAAGCTGGGCTATGATTCCATAAGCAACTTTCTTCTGTTGATAAAACTTATTTAAGTAATCTGCAAATTTTTTTTTTTTTTTCCTTCATGCACCTACCTGCCTATGAATAGCATAGATGAACATTTCCTTCAGGGGAGAGCTGGAAGCATTGCAACTAAAATGACAAGCCTAAACAAGGAAACAACCAAAACAAAAAAAAACCAACAACAACAACAACAAAAAAAAAAAAAAAAAAAAAAAACCAAAACTTAAACAAAATAAAGAAATTATAATCTAGGCTGCCACATTTTTGCTAAAAGTAAATGAGATACCATTTTTGTTCAATAAGGTGTTTTACTACTTAGTTTAATGAGGCTTCAATTTCTTCCATTTTATTTTTGCAGATGGAAGAACTGGAAAAGGGTAAGAGGGGAAATTTTATTTGTCTATGGCACATAATGGTAAAATATGTGTAGTATACTTAGCTAATATTTATCGTCAAAATTCATATCTGACAGGTAAACCAATTTTGACCAATAGTGTTCCTTGAATGAACTATAAAAAACTACCCATGACATAGGATTGAGAATGGGACAGACTCTTTCCACCTTCTAATAGTAGCCATTGCCAAATATTTAACTGTGACTGATTCTGTGGTCTGAACTGCTGTGATAATACCTTCCCTCAGTATTTTGCACTTTTGTTACTCCTACTTTTACAAAAAAATTCTAGCTCTTTTTTCCATTCACCTTTACTTCATTGTTTTCCTCTTCACGGGAATATTTAATAAAACCATTACATACTTTTTATATTCAGTGCCAAAATTACACCAATGTAATTACTTCCTTGTCTGAAGTAAAACACAGTCTCAAATTCTTTCTAGAGATTAAATAAATAAATACGACATGGTCAATAAGGAGATAGTTGATAAGATAAAGATGTTAGTGATTAAAAAAATATAAAATTTAACATTTCAGTGCTGTTTGTCAAATGATGGTATTCAGGCAATAATCATTAAATATGAAATTCTTAAGTTAACAAACACTATGGCATGAGAGATACTGAAAACTAGACCTTCCCCCCCCCCCCCCAAAGAATATTCTTTGAAGACTTCTTGTAAAGAGACTTAGATTATGACCCTTTAAGAAACATTTACTGCTTAGATATCAGATGACTTACAGAAAACAGAAAATTCACGGACAGTTATTAGAAGTCCCTTCCCTCCCCCCCTTCTTCTTCCTCTTCCTATTCCTATTCCTCTTCCAAGCTGTTTGGAGGCAACACTAATAGATTTGTGGATGGCTTTCTTTCAGATATTAAAAGTCATTAGATCGTTTTTCTAAATTAGTCTTAATTTGCATTTTAATTTGACAGTTATCATGATTAAAAGCAGAGTACAGGAATTGCACCTGTGTTCCTAGTTCTAGTGGCTTTTAATGTTATTTCACATCGAACATTCATCAGGGTAATCATGCAGAGGTAATGGATGCTTCATACAGCATGGAGTATAAAGTGTCCAGAAAATAAAACTTAATTTTTTATTTGAATTTTGTCTGAGCAGTTTTGGACATTCTGACATAAATATGGTTCATTTTTATTTTTAGAACTTGCATTAGTCCCCATCCTTCTTCCAGGCCAGACTGCAGAGAAGAGCATAACTTAAAATACAGTTTAATTGAACAATTCCTTGAGAACTGTGTTTTTATTCACTCTTCTTCTTTTAGTAGTTACAAACTTTCCTATTTAACCCTGAAGTGTTGCAATCCATATGAATGACCATGTACCCATTTAATCTCACTTTATTGATAATACTAATTATTTCATTCCCACTCCAGATTCTACTCAGGTCATCTCTTCATTTCATAGTTATTGTTCTTCATGAAAACAAGAGCAATTGGAGCAACTGAGCTTCAATTACTCTTCATTTGTGCTTCAAATCTCCTGTGGCTTTGCCTTTCCTTCCTTTAATACTTATAAGCAGATATCTATTTGTGCAACAATTTTGTCCCTGACATCTGAATAATATTGAGTGCTTTCTAACTGAAAAATGAGGAAAAACATATTTTAAACTTTTCTCAGTCTTTGAAAAAAAACTTTTTAAATCTTCCTAGTTATTTTTAAATTCCTAGTATTATTTTAACAACTGAAATCTATTACTAGTTGAATCAGTAGCTAAAATAATAATAATATGGGGAAAAAATTTCAAGTAATTAGAAAAAACCTCTTTGTTTTGTTGATTTTCCATTGATTCATAGTGCTTTGATATCTGAAATCTTGGTAATTATCTCTCTGGTTAACCACAGGGATTTTTCACTACAGCACTTTTGTATCTGCACACACAAAAAAGCTATAGTGTTTATGTAGATAAGATAAAAATTCCACTGTAACATTGCCCTGTTTAAAATGGAGATTGCAGTAATTTAAAAGTATTTATTAAAAAGATTGCAGATTTTAAAAGTAATTTAGTGCTTGCTCTCCCCAAAAAACAGAAAGTATTATTCGGAAAGAGTAAGACCATATTAAAGTGTTTAATAACAGCAGAAGAAACAATTTCCAAATTATTTCAGATTACAAGCTAATTGAATGTATATGAGAATGAAAGAAATACAATGCAGAGATGATGTTGAAAAGAACCTTTTCATCGGAAGAGTTAAATACATAGATCTGTCTAGAAGACAAAGATGTTGAATTAGAAAGGTGACGGTCAAGTCAAGGAACAATAATAAAATCCAAGTAACAAAGAAGTTCCTAAAAGAAGTTTTATAAAGGACTACATATTTCCTGCCCTGCCTCCTCATTTCTTCTGGTTTTAGAGCATCTCCCTAAATTTACTGCTTTCAGTCCTGCCAATATTTGTGCTTTGTCTGATGGGTTAATTTTGTTCTTGGTAGGAAAATAAAAAAAATATCCACAAAAAAAATTGAATGGGTCCTCTTGTGAAAAAGCCAGGAATCCAGGAATACACATTTATACCTTTAGGGAAGTGATGAGCATTGAGATTGCTCTGTTGTGATAATTATGCCTGACAAAAAATTAAAACACTTAAAATCTTGATTTTCCTGATGAGAATATGATATCTATGATAGATTTAATAACAAGTTACAAAGGTCATAAGAGACTGGATTGAACTGTTTTGTTTGTTATATAGTCTTTCTGATTAATGTGCGCACAACTCCTAGCAAAATCAAATACAAATCTTAGTAAAATATTTTTTTTTCCATTCTTTTTGGTTTTTTATTTTTTTTCCCTCTCCCCATTCTACTCTAGTGATATCATTCCAAAATTACTGAAATGGTGAAAAAATTTCCCTAAAAATGTAATTCAGTAATTCACTTGGAATATGAAATAGGAAACTTGTAAAATAGAAAGTGGTAATCACTTAGATGTCCTTTTTAGTTTTGGAGGTGGCTTTGACTACCACTTCCATTAGACAACACACATAACTCAGTTTCCTATACTCAGAAAATTTGAACTGAAAGAAAGTAAAGAACTAATTGTGCATGTGTTCAGAGCTACGATAACTGTAGTTATAACTACAGATAACTGCAGTTATCCAGGTGCTACAGACTATTAAAAATACTAAAATTATTAAAAGATATTAAAATAATAAAAATATTAAGACATATTAAAATATTAAAATGTTTTGGGATGGTTAGCTGCTTAAGCAGGGTAAGCTAGTGCTATTTCAGACACTAAAGCAGTGAGACTAGAATTTTCATTGTTGAATTATTTGGTTTTACATTGAATACATGATCAGTTTGCCTCTGCTAAAGGCAGGAAAATAATCCATGAAGTGATGTAATAGCATTAATTACAAACAAAAGGAAGGATATTTCTATCAGCTATTAGGCTTTTTAAAATAAATGTCATGACATGGAGCTGAAAGATATTTTGCATTACAATTTTATCTTCTTGCAAAATGCTTATATACAGAAAAATGAAATTAGCTATTTTTTAAAATAACTATTTAATGCTGATAGCTGTTTAAATAGATGTCGTTTTGTGCTAAGTGATGAATGCCATGGATACTTCCTCATTATAATTAAGGAGGATTAATTTTCCCAGTACCAAGATGAAGAGCAGGAAGCTGATAGCTTAGGTAAAAATTCCTTCTTATGTGCTTCTTTATTTTTTTATTTGTTAATGGCTTTGTGCAGTGTTAGTTTCTGGATATAACAGTAGTCTTGAGGGACAGGTTGGGCAATCTGAACCTGGGTTCAAGTCTCTCCTTCCACCCCTGTTTTATCACAGGGCTTTGGCAGGGAAAATTTTCTTTTCCCATTCTCTTTGTAACTTCAGCACACTGAAGTGCTAGTTCAGACTGACCACATGGAAAACAAAATAAATGTTAAACAAAAAGTTTATGTCCAGTAAAAGCTTTCTAATGAGTATGGTGCTAACCATTGGGTCAGAAAAGCTGCAAAAATATTCCTGCATAGCAACAAACATGATATTCTACTATTTATGGGAGGGTACAGCACTAGCTAAGATACTGAGCTGAGAGGTCATCCTGATGGCTAATCCAACATCCACTCACAGAATCATGCCTTTACTTTTTGTGGATTGGCGTGACATTCGCCAACTTCCAATCGTCTGGGATGTCCCCAGTGAGCCAGGACTGTTGGTAGATGATAGAGAGAGGCTGGGCAAGCTCTTCTGCCAGCTCCCTCATCACCCTTGGGTGGATCCCATCTGGTCCCATAGACTTGTGGGGATCCAAGCAGCCCTGTAGGTCGCTGACTGTTTTCTTCTGGATTACAGGGGGGCTGTTTAGATTCTTGTCACCTTCTATAAGCTCCAGAAGCCATCTGTCCTCAGGACAACCTGCCTTACTGTTGAAAACTGAGGCAAAGAAGGTGTTAAATACCTCAGACTTTTCTTCATCTTTGATAACTACATTCCTGCCCATGTCCAGTAAAGAATGGAGGTTCTCCTTGCCCCTCCTTTTGCTATTGACGTATCTGTAGAAGGACTTTTTGTTATCCTTCACAGAGGTGGTGAGATTCAGTTCAAGTTGTGCCTTTGTCTCTCTGATTTTCTTTCTACACAACCTAACTATATTCCTAAATTCTTCCTGAGTAGTTATCCTGTTTTTTCATAATCAGTAGGCTTTCTTCTTTACTCTAAATTCTTTCAAAATCTTCCTGTTCAGGCAGACCGGTCGTCTTCCCCGCCAGATCGCCTTTCAGCACACTGGGACAGCCTGCTCCTATGCTTTCAAAACTTGCTTCAAAAGTTTCTGTGCTTACAAAACTTGTATGTGCATCCCTCCTGGACCCCTTTGTTTTTTAAACACTCTTTCCCAGGGTACACTCTGGACTAGTCTTCTGAATAGGCCAAAATCTGCCCCCCGGAAGTCCAATGTAGAGGTTTTATTAACGGCCCTCCTTGCATCACTGAGTATTGAAAACTCTATTATTTCATGATCACTGTGTCTCAGACATCCATCGACCACCAAATCTCCCACCAGCCCCTCTCTGTTTGTGAACAGGAGGTCTAGCGGGGCTTCATCCCTGGTAGAGATTATTTCCCATAATGTTCACATGTATATAAGTGGAACTATATTTCCTTTCATGTAGTTTTTAAATTTTTATTTTTCCTAGCCATTTAACAATGTTTCTGAAGTAGGATGGCCTATAATTCTAATTCTATAAGGGCTTAAGTCCCTGTTTCTCTCTCATGTGTAAGTGCTTCAGACTATACAGAAAGAAAAAGGTAAACATGTGTGTATATTGTATTTATGTGTATATTTTATTTTCTTTGTTGTTTTCCTCTGGATGAGGCCTGAGAACTGTATTGACCCAAGAAAATCTTAGAGCATTTGGAGACAGATTATTTTTCAAATTTGCAGTCTGACTACTTGAGCACTGAACTATTCACAAAACTATAAATGTAGATATAAATCAGATTTCCCTAAAAAATTAGATGTTCAGTTATGTATTTTCACTCATCTGTAGGGAGTAAGATAACAAAATGTCATTGAAAACATACCAGAGAGGGACATTTACATTTTAATATAATGCTACCATACAGTTTATGTCATAGATAAATCAATGCAAAATACAGAGACAAAAGAGGAAAAAATTTGGTCTTCAAATACGCATTTTAAAAACAAGACCTTAAAAAGTAAGATCCAATATGTTGAAGTAAGTAAGTTTAATGTTTCTACATATTTCTTATTCACCTGAGGAAAGAAGAAAAATGTTATACATCATGAAATTAGCTTTAAACTACTGCTTTAGCAAGCAAACATTAAAAATATCTGTTATATACTTTGCTGACAAATTACAGAAGAATATTTTCCCAACAACTTTCCCAAGTCAAGTAGTCTACAGGAATGCCCAGGGAAACAATCTCAGCCCTCAAAGACAGAAACTCATGTAGCCTGACACTGCCATTGAACTTGGCTGGTCGAGAATCCCTTTCGGGAAGTATCCTGTTCCCTGCTGGCCTGGCCAAAAGTCCCCTCTCAGACTTGTGTGCCTGCAGAGCTGCAGGCTGATGGCCCCGCTGTCCCTGTCACAGGACTCCAAGTGACAGCAGAGCTCAAGCTTTGGAAAGACCACCTTGTGTGTCACCTTCTCTGCAGAGGACCTGCTGTGTTAGCAGAGGGAGCCAAAAGGAATCCTTCCCACAGCACCAGACAGCTGGGAGAACCATGAGAGCTGGGAAGGGAGAGACCTCTCCTTGTATCCTGGCCTGACCTCCTCTCTCCTCTGTCCTGGCAGTCCAATCCGAATCACCTCTGACAGAGGAGGGAAGCTGAGGAAAAGGGGTCAGGAAAGGAGCAATGGACAGAACACAGAAAGCGCACGAGCAGCCAAGGATGGAGCCGAGTTATCCCGAAGGTCATCTCAGCCACACTGGCATCCTCTGGCCCACCTCTCAGGCTCTTGTAGCTCTGGCCTCATGAGGTCACACACAAGTGGCACATCACAACCCCTTTGTGAGCGTAGTGGCCCAGCACCTGTGTTCTGGAACTCTCCAGTTACATGGCAGCCACCACAGTCCTGTGTCCTGTGGATCTCCAGAGCTGCTCTGTGCAGACCACGGAAGCTGCAGGGATGAGGAATTCAGTGCCCAAAGTGCCTGGTCCTTAAGGACATGGTTTAGTAGTTGACCGTGGTGTTCGCCAAAGTTTGGACTGGATGATCTTGGAGGTTTCTTCCAACCTCAACATTCTGTGATTCTGTAATATAAATATTTTTTTTATCAAGTTAAACTGAAAGTCTTAGGTCTATGTCCCATTTCTGACATGGGATGTCAGTGATGCCTGAGGAGGAATAAAAGGCAGGCTTTTAATCATTTCTGTATGTGCATGCTCTGCCAATCATAGAACAGCTTTCTGTGACTCTGGTACAGCAGAAGCCAAATACTGGTTTTTTCCTTTTTCTATATGATTATACTCAATAATCTTTTGAACATACCCAAATTTCTATAACCAAAACATCTTATGGAAGCTGTTCCTATTCCATATGGAAAGCAAACATCTAAGCAACACTGTATAATGAAATGCCTCCATTAATTTGTTCTA
Source organism: Phaethornis superciliosus (assembly GCA_023637945.1). Lineage (NCBI taxonomy): Eukaryota > Metazoa > Chordata > Aves > Apodiformes > Trochilidae > Phaethornis > Phaethornis superciliosus. The sequence goes on along the minus strand of JAJQWJ010000001.1, from coordinate 152,786,119 downwards.
ATCCAGTGCCCTGGGATCCATTCATATTCCTGTCCTGCAAAAAATAAACAAACCTTCCTCAAGCAGCCTCTCCAGGCCACTCTCTATTTAAGAAAGATAGATAATCTTTCTTAGATTTTATAATCTTTCCAGTCAGACATGTCTTTTCCAGGCTAAAGAGATCAAATCTATTAATTGGCCCTTGAATGGGACCCTGTATCATTTCTGACCCTGTCAATGACTTTTTCTGCCTTCTCTGTCTGTTAAATACTACTAGACAAAAAGGAATAAATTAATGTGATATTTCACCTGCAGGTACATCATGCTTTTTGTTCTTGCTCTGTTCCTATTAATACTCTGACTTTTTTTTTAAGTTATTCTTGAATATAAGCTAATACTGCTTTGCAGTATACTACACTTTCTTTTATTTTTCAAAAAAGTTCTTTAGATACTAAGTGACACTTGTGGAAGACACTGTACTGTTAGAGTATTAATTATAATGAACTGTTCTAACATTTTAAAGCTCATTTTATAATTGGTTAGAATACAAAATCAGATAAAATGAATAAATATTTACAGTTATAAACATAAATATTCATACTATCTATAGAATTTTGGACCGGTTTAAAGGTAACCACTTGGAATTTAAAAACATTAAAATTAAAGAGAAATATTTTTAGCTTAATTTATGGTGTGTTTCAAAGAGGTTTTTAGTGTTACACATTACTATAAATTGCAGTTAAAAATTGGACTTTTCAAGGTGGTACTGTAGATACAAACAATTTTAAAAGTACGTTGCAACTACAATAGTCATAGTTTCAGTTACTTCTACAAAGACATTAAAGTAGTATAAGTATCATCTTTAGTAGTTATTCTAGCAAAAATGTTTTACCATCAAGAGAAAAAAATGCTGGTGCCTGGGTAGACCAGGTGTCACAATTCTAAGGACAATTATGCCATCCATTCTCTAATTTTTTTAAGGCTCTATATGAATATCTCTACTGGATAGACTATAGGGAAAAAATCTCTCACAGCAGATGTTACCATCCCCACAATGACAAAGTAGAAAGAGCAAATGTATCTAAAATGATGTTGTAAGAAACACTTTCCTAAACTTACTCCTTGAATTCCATAAAGCCATGAAGAGACTTCAGAGTGGATTCCCTGATGTGCTGTGCTTTACTGGTAATTAGGACTGCAAGCAATGAGAGGAATAGGTAGAGGCTTCTAATAGTTATGCTAAAACCTAAGCTAAATAAAGAAACAAATTTCTCTCCAAAGCACATTATTCCAGGGGCTCATGATCCTACATTGTAGGTGTTACACTTCAAGATCAAGGCCTTACAAACAGTACTACTTTATGGAGAAGCGAGTTGAATTAACTACTTTTTTACAAAATCTGTCACCATCCTTGACAATATATCATGGTGTCAAGCAATGTCTTAGCCTAAGACATCAGTTAAACTCCCCACAGATACTCACTCCTTCTGGTTGGGATGGGGGAGAGAATCGGGACAGTAAAAGTGAGAAAACTTATTGGTTGAGATAAAGACAATATAACAATTAGGGAAAAGCTGCATGCACAATAAAAGCAAAATAAGGAATTTGTTCTCTGCTTTCCATTGACAGGAAGGTGTTCAGCCATCTCCAAAGCAATGCATCCATCACCCATATGGGTACTTGAGAACACAAACATCATCACTCTGAAAGTACCGCCCCCCCCCTTTCTTTTTCATCCCCCAGCTTTATATACTGAAGATGAAGTCATATGGAATGGAATAACCCTTTAGCCATCTGGGGTCAGCTGTCCCAGCTGTGTTGCCTCCTTTCTTCTTGGGTACCCCCACCCTACTCAGTGTTGGGGTGGCACAAGAAGCAGAAAAGGCTCTAATTCTGCAATAATGAAAACATATCTGCCTTGTCAGTTCAAATCCAAAACAGAGACCCACTCTTTCAAAACTCTATCCCAGCCCAAACCAGCACAATTCAGAATCATACCATAAAAGGTGTCATGAATATGCTACAGAGATAAATAATAGTTATTTTGATTTATTTTTGTTTGGTATTGGTAGATCTGTGGGACATGCTAAATAATATGTCTGGTGTGCAAGCAGGTAAGAAGTAGATTGAGTATCATGGATGATAGTGAAAATTTATCTGAGAAACTCAGCTTCTGACAAAGTTATCTGTATTTTTGCTAGCTAACAAGAGGAAAAAACCTGAAGATAAATGAGAGAGGAAATGGCCCTGGAAATGGATACATTCCCATAGGATTATAATCTTGAATATGAAGCCATCAGACCTCAAAGCTCCTGCATGCCACAGATAGAAGAGGTAGGGGAAGAGATCCAGATCCCAAAGGATGTAGCACCATCCCTTCATTCTGACACTCCTTTCAAAATCAGTAGTACTCAGTGAATGCTGAAGGGACTATTCAGCAGGTGTAAACTGCATGATGAAATGCTGCCTCTGAAATACACAGACACAAGCTAAGAAACACTAGAAATGTAAGTGGTGGAAAACTTGGCTAGGATTCTGGCTTATATTTTCTTTGTTTGTGTTATTTTTACTTACACAGGAAAGAGCCTGACCTGTTGTTTCAACTTTGTAGCAAGATGATTGCCCTTAGCCACTGAATAATAAATCTTTCCTGTACTATTCAGGCAGCTCCACACTATAGTGGCAAAAATAAACTGAAATATGTTCAATCCACAGTGACTGTAGAAACTGCAACTCTAGAAGAGGTATTAAAACTCACTAAAGAAAGACATGCATATGCACTGAAGAAAAATGTGCTTAGGGTGCTGGGGACTGATTCTTGCAAACTGCTAGAGAAGCTGCTTGTTTTCTGATGATAAATTTTAGGAAGATATGTAGCTCCTGTGGCTCTAGCAAGCCTTAAAATGTTGTATGTACTTAATTAGAATTCCCAGAAAACCAGCTGCTCATACATATCTTATAGTTATTTCTAAAGTCTAAAAAAGCAGAGTGGAGAAATACTTCACATTAAAAGGGCTTACAGAAGTTAAAGTGCCCTCATCCCTAGTTGAATCTGTGCTTGAGATCTATATTTAATCATCAAGCTTTGTTAATATAAAAATTTTATTGCTGTTGTTATAGGACTTAGCCAGATAAATAATGGCATATAGTTGCTCTGTGCTTGAAGTCCTGAATTACAGGGGATACGTGTGTAGTCTGCTATGGTAAATAAATTATACATGTTTTCTGTATTTTTTTTTGCAAAGATTAATAAAGACATAGATAATTCAGAGAGGAATTTTTAAAAAAATATCTCTTCATTACATCTCAAAGCAAGATGGGTTTAGATATGCAAGTCCATTTCTTCATAGAAGAATGCAGCTCTGCTTCACAGTGTAGCCCTGGTGAAATCTCTGAGTAGTAGTTTCATTACAAGGTTATTCAGTCTTTTTACCTCTACTCCCATATAGGCAGTACAAAATCAATCTATTATGCCTTACCTTAGGAGCCACCAGTTGCTCTTCTACATAAGAGAGGTAATGCTTGGCAGGATGTTAGACTGCAATTAATTATGTACCAAAAATGCGTAGTATGAAATTAAAATTGCTCATGACCCCTTGAGATTGTAGACTTTAATTTTTATTGTTATTATGACACACATTATATATTTATGCTGAAGAGGAAAGCCTGTGTATGCAGATATGTCAGTGAAAAAAACACAACCAACAAAGCAATTATGTTCAACACTTTTATACCATAAAGATTAGAAGACATTGTTTTGATGAATACACTTATGTATTTGACAAACACCTGTGGTCTCACTCATGTTTCATTTTGCAGGTAAAGTATACAACTGAGAGACAGAGCTAGAGTGTTATTAAGCATTGCTGCCAAAAAAAAAAAAAAAAAAAAAAGTCTGTCAGGACTTAAACATTTTGTCTCAGTGTATCTACTTTTATACTTACCTCATAAAATTTTCTACTCACTCTAATTCAAGAACACTGCAGGAACCTTATGCCCTGGCTTCTTTCCCAGTTGTTGCTGCAAATCCACTCAGGGAAAGTAGTTTCTTCATGGAACAGAGTTCTGCAGTGAGCTCTGTTAAAGAAAAGATTTGGACAGGTTCATCCAGAACACTTTCAGGCCAAATACTGTCCTCGTTTCCGTCAGATATAGTTGCAGCTTTGCTGGTGTGCCAATGATCTGTATGCAGCAATCTACATTACAGCCAGCTCTTCATTTAGGGCTAGGAGAGCCCATGTCCCTCAGAATGTTTTATCACCAGAGATTTTTTCCTGAGCCTTACTTCTTCTTTTACAAAGCATGGACTGCACATGAAAGCCATGATGACTATCAATAAACCCTCTACAACCCATTGGAAAAGAAGGTGTACTGACTCTGCCCCTCTTTGTATTGAGAACTCCACCTGTGGAAAATTATCAGTCACCACTGTTGCCCATATTACCAGCCATATGCACTTAGGGAATCACCAGCTCATCATTTCCTATTAAAAAGTGAGAAAGAGATTGTTCCTTTCCTAATACTATCTAGAAGCTACTATTGGTTCAAATTAAATGTGGAACTCAATCAAAGTTATGTGAACAAGAGACTTCCTATTTTTTTCTGGGGAAAAAACTAAATCATTTTGTTGAAAATAGTAATAAACTGATCTCAGTAAGTGTCATTCAAGACATATTTTAAGCCTAATGTAAGTAATTTTCTGAAAAATCCTTTTTGGAGTCACAGTAGAATTATCATAGAATAGCCCAGGCTAGAAGAGAGTTCAAAGGGTTATGTAGTCCAATCGTTCATAGTAAAGGGAGCCTACATGAAAGGGCTAGAACCCTTTCCATTCACCTCTTGAAAACTTCCAGTGATGGGAACTCTACAATGTCCCTGGGGATGTTGGAAACATAGGAATGGTTGTTCTCACTGTGGAAAATTTTCTTTTTGATATCAGGGTGTAACCTCTCCCAATATAACTTGCATCAATTGCCCTTCATCTTCTCCATATGGCTCCTTGTGAAAAAAAGAACCTTCATGGTCTTTGTCCTTTAAGTAATGGAATAATGTGTTCTGCCCTGAGACTTTTCTTCTGGGAGAAAAGACCTAGCTCCTTCAGTCTTTCCTCAAAGGCCAGGTTCTCCAAACCTTAGATTATCTTTTTTGTCTTCCTTTGGACCCCTCTCCTGCCTGTTTGTGTCTTTCTCTGCTTGTAGTTACCAAACCAGGACACAGTACTCCAGGTGCAGCCTGACAAGTTCTGAGTAAAGCGGGATGGCCACATCTCTATCTTTGCTAGCAACCCAGGTATCTTATTTGCCTTTGTTACTGCAGCAGTGCAATACTGATCATGTTCAGTGCATTGTCCACCAGAACCCCTTGTTCCCCTCCAGAAAGGCTGCTCCCCAGCCACACAGAGCTGAATAGAAAAGATGGATTATAGTAACCTGAGGGATAGTTATGTGAAGCTGGACTAACAAGTCTTAAATACAGTTGTGGACCTTAAAATTTGGTGGTTTCTGGTCTTGGAATAAGTACAATCCCACAGAGGAAAATTAATATAATTAAAATTCTAAGGCAAAGTTTTCAATAACTCTTAGATTGAAGAGATTCTTAAGTATTTTTTTTTTAATTTATTCAAATTCAAGCTGAAGTAGTAATATAAGAAATCCTAGATATCCTGATTTTGATATGGAGTTAGGTTAAACTGAAAAGATGTTTTATATAGATTTTCTCATCTTTGGCATCAAGTACTGTAACTAGTAACGATTAACCCTGTCTCGGGTATCTTGTCACATCTGGCAAATTAATTTTATCTTTGAAGTAGTTATGTCTCTGTCATGCATACTCTTAAGTCTTACAGCAGTTTGTAGGCTTTCTTTGTGTATGAGAAAAATAAACATGAATGTATGTACATAAATCTAAAAATACGTATTTTATGTATAAAATCAAGTTCAAAGCACCAGTCATTTCTCAGAAGTCTTATGAAAAGTTTTGTTTAATTACTTCAATTTAATACAGTCATTATACTGCAAGTAACAGTATTTTGGGGATTACTTAATCATCACCCTCAATTTCTGTCAAATTTTTAACTGAACAAACAGAATTATCAATTTAGGCTGTTAAACATTCACCGTAATCAACAAAATTGTCCTGTACTTTTTCAACTCCTTTGTCCCTCAGAAAGTTGTTAAGAATATTATACAGTTACTTTGAGAAAATTAATTCTGAGAAACTCACAACATCTAATTACTTGCAGATATAGCAGTATAAACTGTTAGGAAGACACAAAGCACAGCGTCATAGAATCATAGTCATAGAATCATAAAATCATAGAGTGTTAGGGGTTGGAACGGACCTCTAGATATCACCTAGTCCAAAGGATAACCTAGGGCAGGCAAGGTACACAGGGTACACAGGTAAACATCCAGGTTGGTTTTGAAAATCTCCAGAGGAGGGGCCTCCACAACCTCTATGGGCAGCCTGTTCCAGTTCAATATCTCAGTTTATGAAATTTAAGCTATGAAAGTATGATGATAAAAATAAAGACAAATATTTCATTCAGCTTCATCTAATAAGGCTTAACTTCTCTGGTTTTCCAGCCAACTTAAGTTTTCCAATAACTAAGAATTCTCTCATTCCCTGTTTATAGACCAGTGCAACTCACTGTCTGCTGGACAGATCTGTCTGAGGGGAAGGCAGAACAATAGTCCTAAACAACCACACATGCCACTTAGACTCAGCACTCCTCATTGTTATTTTTACAGCTTGAGGCTTGTAACATAGACAAGACACAGGACTGAGCACTGATGAGTCTTTTACTTGTCAGTGTGCCCACTGGTGCTTGTCACTGGTACGTGGTCAGTAATCATTAGTTATTCAAAAGCTGAAGCAGCCCCACGTAAAACTTTCCAGAAGATAAAATGGGCCACAGAAGTATTAATGAAACCACTTTGCGTTTTGAGGGAACAACAACAACAACAAAATATTAATCTAAGCATAGAAGCCAAGCCATACCATGTGATACTTTCAAGATTATAGAGAAAGGTTCCTTGTTCCTTGTATTTACCTATTGAGCTATGATTGAGAACACATATCTGTGTGGGACACAGTGAGAAGGGCAGAAGGCAAACAGAGAAGACACTTGTGTAGATTAAAGCAGAGTGCTTATGTACTTGTAGGCACAAAGAAGGGGATGAGAACTAAAATACTGATTGAACACAAGAATGCAAAACCTGATTTGAACAGCAGATCTATACACAGCAGTATTAGTAAACAATAGAAGATACTGTCAACAAATCCCAATCCTCAAGACAGAATACTTTAGGGACAATATTTTATTTTTAAAATATTTTTTTATCATGTTTAAGATATTTTTTTTTCAGGACTCACAATTCATGTACTATAAGCATAATCTAAAAAGTCTTATGTTACTAGGCTCCTTGAACAGATGAATTTAGTATGCTTCATTTCCAAGATTGTGATTACCATATTCCACAATATGATAATTAAGTTCCTTTAAGAAAGTGAATGATACTTGAGTCCCATGAGTTTAAATTGCATCAGCTTTAAAAATAAAAATAAATAAATAAATAAATAAATTTAGGCTGTTATGGCATCTGAATTTTTCCTGAGTGCATATATGCCAAAATCAACAAAATAACTCACTATTTATTTTTGTCTCCAATACTTTTTTTGGAATTCATCAGTTGGAAGTGTGAATGAATTGCTGGATGTAAAATTACTTGAATATAGAGTTCTTTAGTATTTCTACTTCATAAACTCATGAAAGAGTAATATACTCCTTAGACACTCTGCAACTTTTTTATTTCTCCAGAGGGTTGGTTAAAATGCTCTAGGTTGGCTCAGTTGAGAGTTGTTATTAGGATAAAAAGAGTTATTCAGCTTTTGCTTATGACCTTTAAATGTGCAATCATTCATGGAATTGTGTCTGGTAACTATAGCATTTGTCACTAAATATTGCCTATTGAAAGATATGCACTGAGGTTTAAGAAGGTTTATAGCAGAAAAAGTTAAGTAATTCTGAGGCAACTGTCGAAACAGCTCTGGCATCACTTTTTATTGTTGTCATCTGAAGGCATGTATTTCAATGCCGTGATCGAATATCTGGTTTGCTAATATCTGGTGGGTGAAGATATTTTCTTTCTTTGGTAAGTGAAAGTATTTAAATTATACTATATGTTGACATACCATGAGATTCAAACACTCTTTTTTTCCTGAGCTAACACATTAGTTGCATTCCCACGTGTCTCACTGAAACGGAAGAGGCTTCTAGATAATACTTTCCTAGCAAAGTGCTTATGCTTTAATTTATCTTTAAGTACTGCATTTGGTAAATTTTTAAATTGATTTTGAGTCACCATTAGAAGTTAACCATTTATTTAAAGCTATTTTTACACTGATAGAGTTTTAGTCAATAACCACATAACAGATGGCCTTTTACCCCCCTACTAGCCTCCCAGGGGAAGATAAAAAGGGGAATAAGGGAGACAGACTTTAAGGTTGAGAAAAAAATACACAACCAACCAACCTAGAATAGGCTTAATGAAATAATAGTGATAATAAAAATGGTGATGGTAAATTGCATGAAAATATACTTACAAACATGCAAATACAGAACATGAATTCCTAAGTTGGCGATTACTTCCCAACCAGAAAAGTCCCAGAGTGGACCTGGCAGAGGATGGGGGTGCCTGAATCCAGGGTCCTGGTGGCAGTCCTCAAAGCCTTGGGGCAGCTGAGCTGGTCCTCCTCAGGGAGGCAGGGGAAGGAGACTTGTCTTGGTAAACAATGTTCTTTGGTGTGAAAACAGAATGCAGGACCACCAGCAGCAGATGGATGGATAAATGGATGGTTGGGTGGATGGATGGGTGGATGGATGGGTGGGTGGGTGGGTGGGTAGGTGGATGACTGACAGACCGACCAACCAACCAACACAAAATCCATCCAGAAAACTAATAAAAGAGACCAGAAGTGCACTCCCTTAGCAGCAATTTAACAGTTTTATATTGACCCCCATACAAAAGAATACTATGATTCACCCATTGGGGTCACCTGACCCATCTTCTCCTGCCCATAGGAACAGCTGCTCCCCATCTCCCATCCCGCACCCCCTTTTACCTGGCACATAAAGAGTCCTTTCTCATGTGGGCCACCCATGACAAGTATCAGGTCACTTGAAGCTGGATCTCAGCAGGTGTGAAGCTCCCTATGTGATCCAGGGACACCCTCATCTCCCCTCCCCCCACCTTGCTCTTTCTGAGGAGATTGAGTGGCCCCAGGAACAGCTGCAGAGCTGCTCCCCCTATATTTTAATTGTCACATCAACAGGCTGGCAACAACTGGTGATGTCCTAGGTGATGTCAGGTCATGGTGGCTATAGAAAATTTTTACCCTAGTTCTTTCAAACCGGGACACAGACCACTATCCAGTGTGCATATGTACATCATTTATAAGAAAGCCATTATTCCTTTCTGATAAAACTGGTGAACTTAGATTGCCCTGGGTTTCATGCTGACTGTACCATAGATTTCTAATCTGTTGTTGGATAATGTTCATACCATTTCTTAACCTTGGGTATATTCCAAGAATAATTTAATTTTACCTGTGGTTTTCACATCTTCTCTATTCAGACTGCACTATTTTTTTTTATTTTTTTTTTTCTTCTCTCTTTCTTTCACTGCATTGAAATGCAGTGTCTTGAAAAATGAAACCTTTACCTTTAATAGTAGGCTTATGAGGAGGACCGGCTTATCATATGAGTGTGTAGTATCTCCTGATATCAATTTTATGTCCAAGTATCAATCCATAAGTACTGAGGTGTGGGGACCCTGATAACAATGATTTTAAAGCTTTACCAGCTACTTCAGAATCTATTTTGCTTTTTTTTGACCTGACACACACTGCTGGAGTATTGACATCCAAAGCTTTGTTGTAAGGGTCAATAAAATGGGTCTAGACTTGGGAAACTCCCTTTGATTTTTCAGCTGTTAAAATTCTGGGGCCAGCCATATCATTTTTCTAGCAGCTGTTTCTTTCTTCCTTTCCTTGTGCAATGGTGGTATCCTCAGTTTTTAGATTCTGTCCTTGTCAGGATTCACTTTTGAAGTTTGTATGGGCAAAATGTCCCCCACAATTTCTTTGGAAAAACAGTCTACTAAGCAATGCACAGATATCTCTCACTATTATGAAAATTTCATGAATGAGCATCTGCTCATAATATTTCCCAAATTTCTCTTGTTTTAACCACTCTAATGTGCTATCCCTCTTTCAGCAAAAGAGCAGATTTTGTAATTTTAAACTTATGCCCATAGATTTTATTATAGACCCTTGCAGGGTTAACAGGATTCACACACACAGGTCTGGCTCTGACAGTTCTGTGGAAGCTGAAGTTACAGTTCTTTATGAACTCTGGTAGCTCATCATTGTAGTGAAAATTTATGATAATATCTCCACATCTACCTTATAACCATTCTGTTAAAATGCTGTATGATGGAGGCTTTTACTTTGTTATTAGCAGCAAAATGGTGAACTTTATACTGCTTCAGCAGCTTCCTTAAAGGCTGCTCTACTTTTTCTTTTCCCAAGTCAATTCATAATTTCTGAGCCTTATGACTTCTATTAAGATGGTTTTAAAAGCCCCTGCACTTGAGAGCCTGTTTTGCCTTTTAGACCAAAGGCACAGGAGTGGTCTGCTTGCCATTGTGAACTCATCTTGTCTAAGCATTAAGTTTTCTCATTTATCAACCAGATTGCAACAGTCTCATGTTTGTGACTTTGGACTTGGTGATCTTAGAGATTTTATCCAGCCTTAATGATTATATCATTCAAAGAGGAGATTTATACTCTGAAAGCTTCTCATGTCTCCAGAAGCATAGGATTTTATATGTATGTGTATGTGTATGTGTGTGTATACATGAAAGTAGTTGAATCCCAAATCTAAATTTGTTCAGCTGAGCAGCATCACCAGTGTCATTAAATGCCCGTGCATTGGGAAACGAATCATGAATCATTAGGACATGTCTAAAAGACTATGAAAAAAATGGGCCAGAAAATGAAGTTGATCACTAGATCACAGATTGTCGACACTGCACTGTTGTTACTTCACAACACTTTGTTACACAAGTTACTGAATAATTTTTTTTTCTTCTTTTCCTTTGATATCAGGACAGGTATAAGGACTGAACTCCATATCCAATGGAGAAGCATTTTTTTATTTACATGACTGAAGAGCAAATCATTCCTGAAGTGCTTAATCTCTGAGATACCCAGGGTGTTAATTTCAACATAGAGGTCACTTCAAAAAGAAGTAAATACATCACAATCAGTTAATCACACTTGAAGTATTTTCACAGACATGTTTTGAAACAAATATACAACAAACAATAGTGAGGTACCTATGTTGAAATGCTGGGTGTCTAGTAGCAACCTGACAAGTCTTTAAAAAGCACGGACAGTATTTCTGAAAAGTACATTTTAACAACCCTGAAATAGACAACTGAGGTATGAAAAGAAGACAGTAACTTAAAGTCATGTATTAGCATTAAAGTTAACATGGTTAAGAGAAAAGGTCTATTATTTTTGTTTAGTAAAAAAGTAAATTTTTATTATGAAAACTTCTTTGAAATGTGAAATGGGAAAAAAATGTTTAAAGTTACCACAGACAATTACGAATTCACTACACATTTGTACTTGAAAACAGTAGTTTTTTCTGCTTCTAGTTAGTATCTTGGTGAATAGTATTAAAAATTAACAGTTTCTTTCTTTTGCAAAGAGACTATGTTGTTGTTAAATTTATAGAGGCAGAAGATTTGAGTTCAAAAGGCTGAAGTTACAAAGAAGTCTCTAATACTCTCAGCAGTCTTCAGTTAGCATATTTATGAGCTTAAGTCTCATCATCACTTAAATAATGAAACTTTCACAAAGAAATTAACTAGCTAAAAGGATGAGAGGAAATTATTATTAATAATATTAATAGTAATGATGATGATAGCAATGTTTAGGAGAAAGGAAAAACTTGAGGATGAGGACAAAACACTGCTTTAATTTGATATAAATTAAAGAATGAAGCTGCAATGAAATATGTGTATCAGAAATAAAAAACATTTAAATAAAAATTTAGTACTTTAGAAGTTCAGGTAGTTTGGCTGTCATTAAAGGTTCCTTTTACCTTTTGAATGTAGGTTGTACATTATCACATTAAATTAATTGATGTAAATTTTTGATGTACACAGCGAAGATTTCATTGAAAACTGAAGACAAATTTATGCCCACAGAAACTAAATGTCACTTACTGAGTTTCAACAGCCACACACTGTTTTTTCAGAGGAAAAAATTACACTAATATGGAATGGGCCAGATAGCCCAAAGGACACCCATGTATCAGAACATGTAAGCCCCTCTTTTAGCTTTAGTGTGAATCACCCAGATCAAAGCTATTGAAAATGAATACCCAAGTTTTTACTACACTTAAATGGTTTATTCCATGGGTAATTAGCCTTGCAGGTTTTTTTTTCTCTCTATTGCTTGACAGAAACATTAAACTTGACTCATGCTTAAAAGTATACCAGACTTTGATATACAAGGTCTGCAAGGACTTTGGAAAACCCATGCTCCCCCTGAAGCAGAACTGGAGGCCATATAAGGTATTTGAGAAAACCTTGGAGGGCACTAGATCACTATGTGCAAAGGATTCAATTGAATTTCTGCCCATACTGTCATCCATTTGAACACAGAAAATTTACAACCAGTTTTCAGGCAAGAATTTTTTTTTGGCTGCAAGCAGGCCACAGTGGTGTATACTGATCCCCTCTAGTCAAACCTCATGTTGCAGTTAACTGGTATACAATGTCACTGAAACACAATATAGAAGTCGTCTTATTCTCCTGAATTTAATAAACTGTGTCCACAAGATGTTTCCCTCACAAAAAAAGCACAGGGAATCCTTACTAAAAAGGGGGTTAATCTCAACATATATATATAATCTACATATATATAATATATATATAATCTATTATATAGATGTTATAAATAACATATATGTATAATCTATTATAATCTAAAAGTTATTAATCTCTTCTTAATCATCCAGTCTCCTTGCATTTAATGGAGGCAGAAAGATTCCTCCAAAGGGCATATAATCCTACATATAAAACTAAGCAATTACATTAATACCAGTGGAAAAATCCTAAGTTTGTTCCTTTCTCTTACTGTTGTACTTTTAGACTGACTAAGGTTATGAATTGTATGCTACTATCGTCACCTTTACTTACACCAAGGACAAAAAATTAAGGTCCTTTTCTGCTATAGAAATGTGAAGACATCTTTTCTGTCACTGTTCTCTTCTTGAGTACTTTTATGTCTATTGCTCTGACATTTTCACTAATTGTAATTAGTGCTTGATTTGATTATTACATTCCAATCCCACTCTTTTCTTTCTCTAGGAGAGGGTATGAGTGGGTGATTGTTAACATCTTCACACCAAAATATTAACTTTCCAACTTTATAAATTAATTTAATTCCCACACCTAAAAGGTAATGATGATTCAACCCAGCAGTGGGTTGTAAGATCTTTGAAACAAATTAAACCAACCCCCTAGGTTTGCAGAAGGATTTTTAAAAACTTTGATATTATCAGTATGGTTGTTGCATCTCCCAAATCATTCTGTTAAGAAAATTTTGTCTTAGGGTAAAGATAAAAAAAATTTCATCCAGGGTTGAACATTTGCGTATGCAGGATGGAACACCAATTACAGAGACCACTGATACATAAAAATAAAGAAACAGCCCGAGGATGCACTGATTGCAGGTGCTGATAGAAGGAATGCAGTATGTTTTGACAAGAACAGTGACCTCTTTGAAAAGCCTGAACTCTTTTCTAAGACTCTCTAAAGAACAGATGCTGAAGCCGCAGTGTTAAATTTTTCATTTTAATAAATTGCTATCACTGTGTGTACTCATTATACTTATACACAAGTGGTCATTTCATTAATTTAAAATGCACAGCTATGTAGTTCTTGTTCCCACAAAAGATGTAAGACATTTTACCAAGGATGTTAATTATGAATCAGTGATATATACCGAAAGGTTTATTAAATAAAATTTATCAGTCAGCTAATCCACCACACAACTAATACCTGTCATGGGTAGAAGACCTTAGGATATTGCCATGGATCCTGTAAATTTACTATTTTCCATATGAATAAGATTTTTGAATTTTGGGTACTGTAAAAAACACACAAAATCTAAGCAGCTGTTGAGTTCATATAACAACCAGGCTATATTTAAGAACAGGAAGCCAGACAACTAGATAGAACCAATAAATCCATGGACTGGATAACATTATACAGATAGTCAACAACATAAAATGTGTTAAAAAAAATAAATTTAAATTTGGGATTTTTTCATGGAGAAGTCTGTGTTGCAATGGTCAATGTCACCTCGGGCTGGAGAGCTTGTGCTGGTCCTTTCTGGATGTCTCAACTGCCCTGTACAGTCCCATGACAATAAATATTTTTCTGTAGCTATCTAAAAGCTCTCTGTGCAGAGCAATTTAAGTGTTTAAAGATAGATGTCTAGAAGCATTTTAGATACCACAGGGTATCCTTCCTGATTTCGAGATGCAACTTCACCATTCTTCCTTGGATCCTATGTCAGTTATGCCAGGTCTATGTGAAGAGCTCAAGTAGTCTAAGGCATCTAAAATTGTTCTAAATATATATGGTTAATAATTTAAACTGTTTTTCTACATTTATCCATCTACATTTAGATGTATATAGTCCAATACCAAGAAATGCCATGAGGGATTCAATTCTGTCCTTTAGTGGTTTCAGTTCAGTTCAAATCAAATCAGATCTGATCTATTTTTTAACTTTGTGTAAGGACGAAATGAACCCAGTCCTAAAGATGCTGTTTTACTTTTGTGCTTTGGTACTAAAGATGACCCCATGACCCCATGTTTTGACAAACAGAGCATTTAATCTCACAGATTGCAATTACATGAATGAATGTTGAACTTCATGAACAGCAATAGATTTACCTTTGACAGACTCTGGATAGCATAATAATTTCCAGGCTATTATGGAGGACATAATGTTCCAACACTCTAGCACTAACATATTTCAGTGCAAAACCTCAAAGGAAGGAAAAGATGAATGTATTTAAAAAAACCCCAGATGATTAGTCTTTCACACTTTCATACCCACAAGCCCGAAGAAAAGTATAAACAGTTTGCAATCATGCAGGCACTAAGACCCTTGTTTCCAGTGCAATCTGTGCAGGGTTGCTTGCAACAAGGGGGGGACTGGGGTGTCAGGCACCTCCCCACACTTCCTCCTGGGCCCATTCTGGTTTTGTAGGTGTCTCATTGTACTCTTTAGGAGCTGACAGTGACTAATCTCTCTATACTGCCTCACCTTTGTAAGTACTCAGAATTTAGTTCCTGTCTCTGTTTCAGATTTGGTTGTCTTGAGCCATTGTAGGAGGTGCTTGTTGACCTGTTACTGTAAGTGTTAGCAACATGTGAGATTTTGATAAGCCATATCCCACTGATATTTTGCCCCATCTGTTCACATTCACTCTCTGGATATAACAATATAAAGAATTTTTACTGTGATTTTTCACAGCTCTAGAAAGTTCCTGGGCATTGATTATTGCATTTTAATACCTGTTAGCAAAAAAAAAAAAAGAAAGCCACATTCTATAATTCACATTTTTCTTCTCAAAAGTTTAACAAGCTGAGCTTGCACACAGTCAAGGCCTTTCTGCTTCTTACACTACCCCACCAACAAGAAGGCTGGGGGTGCAGCAGAAGCTGAAGGGGACATAGCCAGGACAGCTGACCCCAACTGACCAAAGGGATATTCCATATAATAGGAAGTCATATGATGAAATAAAACTGGAGGGGAGGCTTGTGTGAAGGATGTTGCCTGGGGACTAGTTGGGCATCTGTATGTTGCTAGTGAGCAAATGTTTTCACTTGTATGATGTGTTTTTCTTGTGTTTCATTTATCTCACATTTATTTTCACACAGAATCACAAAATGTTAGGGGTCTGAAGGGATGTCAAGAGATCATCAAGTCCAACCCCCTTGCAAGGGCAGGAGTTCGAAAAGGCCAAAGTTGGCCCTGCTGAACTCCAGGTTCATGGTCCTGCTTGGTGTTCTGTTCCTACTGCAGAAGATCCTAAACTCCACAACATCATGGTCGCTTCAGCCAAGGATACCCTCAACCTTCTCTGTTTCAACTATAACCTCCTTGTTGGTGAGTGCTCCTCTTTTGCATCAAGAAGTTATCATCAATGCTCTTGAGGAACCTCCTGGACTGTGAATGTCTGTCTGAGTGGGCCTTCCAGCAAATATCTGGGTATTTAAAATCCCCCATGAGAACCAAGGTCTGCAATTGGGAGGCAGCTTTCATCTGCCTAGAGAAGGCCTCATCTACTTCCTTGTCTTGATCAGGTGGTCTGATTAGACACTAATTTTTTCCCTTTTCATTGTAATTTATTGTTACTACTATTATTATTCTATTTCAACTATTAAATTGTATTTCTCTCAGCCTATGAGTTTTCTCACTTTTACTTTTCTGGTTCTCTCTTTGCATCCTGCTTTGAGAAAGGGAGTGAAAAGTTATGTGGTGCTTAGTTTCCACTGGGTTTAAATTACAACACCTACTTAAGATACAATTTATTTATTTTTTTATATATTTATTAGAAGACATACCAATATATTGCTTTCTAAAAGAAGGAACTGAATGGTTCTTTCAGTTCTTGCTATATTTGTTGAGTGACTTAGCTTTCTTAGTCAGCTATTCTGCTAGTATCTTTTGGACAGAAGCAGATTTAGTTTATTTTGTCTAATTTCTCTTCTGCCTGACACAGATTTTTTTGTGTAAATAAGATCTAGATAAAAATATTTTTGGCTCTCTGTGTGCTCCTGTATCTATACAAGTGTGTGGATGAGTCTTTTGTGCAGAAGATTTTTTCAAATAACATTGTGACATGAGAAGGTACAAGATGAAAACTGTGTCACACACCTAAAACAACCTGTCTTTCAGACCCTTATACATGCCATGCTTGGCTCACTGCTTCCCCTAAGTCTCCTGTCACAGGAAAAATGGAAAAAAATCCTTTCTATAAAACAGAGCAAATGTTGCCTCTAGGTACAATACTCTGACATTTTACAAAAAGACATCCTTTTTCAGGATGTCAGATTGTCAGTGATTTATTATCTGAAGTTTTTATTCCCATGTTCCTTTTCATCTGTAGGGTCTAGTATGATATGTTGATTCTTGTTTACTCCCAGCACTGCTTCATTTACTCGAAGGAAAGAAACCACTAATTACTAATGGTATTAGAGACAAAATTTCAAGTTAAGCTACTAATGATGTCCAAAATAATTTACTTGTACCTTGGCATTGAAATTCTTAGAACCTAACTTATCACACTGAATTCAATTACTTTTTAAAAGCAAGGACTTCAGAAATATATTTTGTAATGGTACTCTATTAAAAATAGCTTTGGCACTGTCACATGGATTTTTTCTTTGCTCTTGAATATTGCAACAACTGTGAAAGAATCATAGAATCAAAAGCTTCACAGCAAACTGTTTTCCTTGATGTAAGCTTTAGGCAATGACTTAGTTCATTCCTTATTTATGAAGCTGCTAAGAACTCTTAGCATGCTTGTAAAACTGGATATAGTAAATGGGGAAGGCAGTGTTATGCAAGACTCAAGGTAGTATCTGTATTTCTACACACATATTTAAAACAAAATTCCATGAAAGAAGGAATCTGTGTAATTTAACCTGGAATCCACTGAATTAATGTTGGAGCCATTAGGCTAGGTATGTCCTTTTTTACTTCACAGAAAAGTTAGATTTTGGTGTGTTTCAAGTAAACTCCCAGATAGAAGTGTTACTGGCAGTAAAAAGTAAAAGCATTTAATAGTGTAACTTTTTAAAAAAAATATGAAGAAGTATCTACTAAACTAGTTGTCTTCAAATGGGAATTTTCCTTTCCATAAATTTCAACAAGTTACTATTTCCCAATACACAGTGCTTTTGTGGAGTGACTAATCAATAAACCCCTGCGATATAAAAACATAGACAAGAACAACATGCTCATGAAGCTCAGGGAAAATTGTAGGGAATGACTGACCACAACTGTTGCAAGTAAAGCTGAAATTATCTCAGTATAAAGGGAACCAGGGCTGGTTTTATTTTAGATAAGTGGCTGTAACAGCTGAGTGAACCAGCTGGCCAGATTATCTGGCCAAACCAAGCAATTTTATCAGCTGAGTGAATCAACCATCTGTGTTACCAAAAGATTAGACATATCTTCCTGAGTTAGTCAGACCAGTGTAGTGGGGAAGATTGTATATATGGCACAGACTAATGTTCAGTATAGCAAATGAAGACTCAACAAAAAGAACTTGAAAAGAACAATGGGCTGGAGTTAGTTTAAACACATATACTTTGATCCAGATTTTGGAGATACCCAGCATTGTGATGTTGAATATATTTTAGGGAATGGTTATTTGAATCACATTTACATTGCAACTCACATGTATATTTGTCGAAGCAGGGGGGTTACCATAGGGGTGGGTTCTGTGAGAAGATACTGGAAGCTCCCTTGTCTCCAATTCCATGTCTGCTTCTGGACAAAGCCAGGCATATTAGGGAAGTTGGATGTGCCTCTTTGAGTAATATGTTAGAGAAAGGAAAAATAAAACTGAGAAAAGATCTGCAGAGGAGATGAGGAGGTAACAGCAGTGCTGGAGCAGAGATACCAAGGTAAGTGAGGAAGGAGGGGGAAGAGGTGCCTGAGCAGAGATTTCCTTGCAACCTGTGGTGAGAGGGCAAGCTATCCCCTGAAGCCCACAGTGGAGCAGTCCCTGAAGGACCATGGTGGGGCAAATGTGGATCTACAGCCTGTGAAGGATCACAGTAGGGTGGGTAAGCAGAGGCCTGTTTTTTACTGGCTGGGCCTAAGCCACAACAAGATTGCAATTGCTATATGCTAAGAGTATTTCTTCCTTTACTGTGACTTAAGCACATTGCTGTATGGTTCTGCTAAATCAAAATCCTGTGTAACATCACATACTGTCAAGCATTAATGTATTAAACATTAAATCTTCCACCTGACTAACATCTAAAATAATATGGTGATAAGAGTGTAAGTCTGACAGTTGGTTTGCTGTTGTCTTGTCATTATGTATAAAGAGAAACCCTGGACTTCTTTCCATTGGAAGCGCCTTCATAGGAAGCTTATCTTTGAGGACCACTAAATCTCAGGTTCATCAAATATTCTGGCAAAGCTGAGCTGTAATGCAGAAAGAGAACACAAAATTTCACGGAATCAAGAGGCGCAGTAGGCAAAAGAAGGCATGGCTCTATAACTTAATAGATACACCACACTGTAGAAAAAGAGGGTCTCCAGAATTCAGGATCCTACTCAGATATTTGCTTACATATTTTAGCTGAAGACTGTTTAAAGTGTTATCTTTCTGAGAGAAAAGGACAAGAAAGGTTACAAACACAACCTCGTGACATAAAACTATCAATTTTGCCTATTAAATATAAAATCTTGATGCTGTTCTCCCAATGAATATACATAAGGACTCCTGGAGAGAATAACAACTCCGGCTCTTTATGTATGAGCCAGGTGCTTCACCTTTGAATAACTTTCTGAGACTTCAAAATAGAATTGTCCTTGAAGCCTCTCATGAGTAAGTCTTCACATCTTCCTGCTTTCTGTATGTAAGTGAAACAAGTTGTCTATCACTGCTTTGGAGGTGTAATGTGGATGTAACTTCCCAATGCAGAGAAAGATTTTCCAATATGCAATGCGTGAAGGCCTAATTGCTTTATTTAAATTCAGAATCTATTTTTTTTCCATAATATTTAAGACTAGCAGAGACAAAATAATTTAGGAAAATAATGCCTTATTTTTCCTTGAATATTATTTTTTAGCCAGAAAAAGTCTTGGGAAAAAGTTAGACTACACTGTTTTGAGCATAATATTTTTTTAATACTTTCTCCTACAGTAATTTATTAATTTCTTTTTAATGTGGGATATAGCATATATACTTTTTTTTTTCCCCCAGTTATGTTGTTCTTCGGTTTTCTACTCTGAGGCTTATTTAACATGTAGCAGTTGCTCCAAGTCCACTCAGTTCCCTCTTTTAAGAAGGTGAAAGAAAGTTAAGTTCTTTAAACAAGACATCTGCCTTTTTTTTGTCAGAGTTCCTCTTCAAAATAGTATTACAAGCATTTACTATTCTCATTATGAGCAAAATAATGAACATGAAAACCTATTAACTCTTAGATGTATGGAGTCTACAAAACATTATATGAAGAAATGTTAATGTTTTGTTAACACTTTCAGACATGAAAGTAAATACTAGCAGAAAATATCTTTATTTGAAGAAAGTTCATTGTTAAAACAAACAAACAAACAAAACCAACAACAACAACAAAAGAAAAACACCTCAAAAAAAACCCCAAACCAACCAAACAAAAAATTCAAACCATAATATCTCTATAATGTTCAACCAAGACTGAATTTGAAGTGGAAAAATTCCTTTAAGTTATAAATTTAGGACCACTCTGTTGTTTCAGTTGTGTTTGATGTGATATTGAGGAACTGCTGTCAGCTAATACAGTGGTGATGTTTTATGTGCCAAGAGGAAATGTACTTTTTTGTCCTTGTCAACTGTTCTGGGTTACTTACCAAGATAATGTTTGCGTAATATTAGAAAGGAATTGACAGAACATCTGTTGAGCATAAAACTAAAGACTTCTCCTCAACATATACATAAAACTATATTATCCCATAATACAATATTTGTACCTGAAAATATTCAGATGACCTAGTGATTTTCCTACTAGAGACAAGTTTCTCACAAAAATAAATACATTACATCGTCCTTTCAGAATCAAAAAGTCATGCATATGAAAGAATGGAAGAAAGACACAATTATCTTCTCTAAACATTTTCATTAATATGATATCTTGAAAAATACCACCATGTACTGATATTCACTATTATTTACCTAATGATTATACCAGGGTGAGATAATATCCTCAAGACACATATGACAAACTTTACCAAGAAAATCCCCAATGGATCTCTGTAAGAAATGTTTTTCTCTCAGAATTTCTAACGGCACACCTGATCAGACTGTCTCATAATGATAACTCTCCAGGGAAAACTTATTTGCAATTTCTCTGTGTATGACAGATCTCAACTTGTTCCATAACCACAAAATTAACTATTTACATACTAATATTGCTTGTTCAGAAAGCAGGCTGACACACAGGTGTGAAAAGGAGAAAGACATTGATGCATTTATTGAGATTTGGTTCAGGAAAGAACTGCTTAGGTATGCAGTTAAAACACAACCGGGCCCCTCTCTGAATGGTTTTCACCTTGAGCATCAGTGGACAGTACGCTTTCTTCCTGTAACAGTATCTCATCCTTAAATGTAGGTTAAATTAGGAAATGCAAATTTTTCACACCTCTTAAAGAAGTTGTAATGTTGCATAGACAAAATAATTCAGAATTCATTCAGTTATGGAGGTGGAACAAAAGGGGTTTTGACTTTCTAACCAGTTAAGAAGGTAATTTTCCATAACGTGGACGTGGACGTGGGATTTTCCAGAGAGGTCAACATAGAGTAGAAATGGAAAAGGAGAAAAATATATTCTAATTCTCTCAAAGACTGTAAAAAATAAAGTTTTCTGTAAAATTGCAGAAATAATTTAAATTATTATTATGATTATGGATTTGAAATTTACCTTCAAGGAAAAATTAAGTAGCCCTTTATACCACTAGCGTATTATCAGAAATATAGTGATGCTGACATGATACTGTCTTGGATAAAATTGTTATTTGTGTTAATCTTTGCTGATTACATCCTTTTCATGTTTAGCTGAGACCTAGAGAATTCATTCATACATAGGCTTTTGCTTTTCAAAATCATTGAAGTGTAGTCCACCCAGATAAAGTTACTTTATAGTAAAGTATGGCTTCATATCTAATAATTCATTCCATATTCTCAGAATACTTTGAATGTTGTATTCTGATATATTATTTATTATTTATTAATTTGATTCTATTATTGTGAAACTACATGGTCCATAGGAATTTTTCTCTATACATTAACGAAAGCAATTAAGCTTAACTTTGCTTAGATGAACCTCATGTTATTGAATAAAGTATTTAGTTTTTTCATATAAACTAAAGTTGAATAGAATTTGAGCACCAGATTTTAAAATACTGCTGCTGTAAAAAAAACTATATTTTTCTAGTGAATACTTGTCATATAAATACGTATGACTAATAAACCATACTGTAAATGTGCTATTAAGCTTTCATCTAAATTCTGATATGTGTTGGAGCAAAACCAGAAAATATACAAGGAACAGAATTTGTTAAAACACACAATGGCTGCTCACAGTATTTAATCATATACAGAGATATTATTCTTTTCCCTGACTGCAATGTCAGAAGTCTGTGGTGCAAAAGGTTTTTTCCTTTTATTAAAACTATAGTAATAATTGACAGTAGAAACAAATGAGGCAGAAAACTGGAAACTTTTGACTGATCTGGTGGTATAAAAACTGATTAATAAACCTGCAATAAAATGTGGTGCAATCAAAACAACAGACATATCAGCTGTAAGGAGTGTTCAGGAATGAAATGTCCTTAAACTTCTCAAGGACCTCAGAACAACTCTTTTCCTCTAGAATTTCTGTACTGTCTCATTGAAGTATATTTCAGATTTGATTCACAATCTTTTCAATTTCTTATCCCTAATTTTATGTGTTCTTAATCCCTTATGATAAAGGGCTAGATATGTTTTTCAGGAACAGGAAGCTATTATTTACTATTTTCTTCGTCATGGGTTGTAAGAGTTGTTTCTGATTCTGCTTTTAAGTGAAATAACTAATCACAGTTTCTATGTGCTTCTGCATGTTTATGTATCAAATCTGTGACATGAAATAAGTCTCAAAGGAAAGGAACTCATCTAAGAGTAACATATGGCTGATATGATTTCTTGTGTCATATCTGTAACTTGCTAAACGTAAAATTAATATTACCACTTATAAGTCTACATACTGAAGATCACAAAGCACATTTAACAACTGACTGTGTATAACTTTGTTGGTGAGTCAGTTATAAAGATGCTCTCTTTAACATGCATTTTGATATTTTAAACTAACCATTCTTGAATTTTCCAAAATTGATTTTTAAATTAAGTGTATACTCTCAGCCCTTTTAAAATGTGTATGAGTAAACTCTATATAGCCAGAGATATTTTTTTTCTCTGTTTCTTTGTTTGTTTCTTTTTATTTGGCAGCATTATTAAAAACTTTTTTATTTTTGACTCAAAAACATACAAGATAAAGTTATTCTGTATAACTATGTTTTCTCAGATAGGACAATCATGTTCATGTTAATGAATCAGATGATTCTTAAGTTCTGTTACATAGGTTGAAAACTAAAGGTATTCATGCATCCTTTGTATAAATATTATATATATAGTATGTAGAGTGCATCTGTAAACAGCTGAGCTAGTATTGAAATACACATGAATGGAACCTAAGAATGTCTATTTTTAATATTGTGTAAAAAGAGAACTACAACATTTTAATATTACAATAAAACACACTCTTCAGTTGATATTCTTTTAAAGCATGCCATTGTGATTACCTAAAGAATGTCAGATGAATGACACCTACAATAAAAGTGGGTTTATGAAAATGACTCTTGACAGCTCCAGCCTTCAGCTACCCTGCATGCTGCCAGAAGGGAGAGGGATCTCAGAGAGAGATCTAGACAGGATGGAAAAGTGGGCAAGAACAGTATGAAGTTTAACAAAGGCAAATGCAAAGTTCTGTGCCTGAGATGACTTCTCTCCCCTTCTTTTTCCTTCCAAATTAGGCTTTTATTAACATCATAATAAATACATATAAGTGCCTTAGTTACTGAAGAATATGAGTGGCTTCTTTCTACTTAGAGTGTATTTTCCTATTTTCCTGGGTTTGCCATAGCCCAACCTAATTTTATCTTGCTTTAATATCTATCTAGAGGTCACTATCCATAGGGTAAAACCTTTGGAAAACCTAGGTATTCACCACATAGCAAGCAGTAGTTCTCTATTTTCTTCTAAACTCTAGTTTAAAACCCTCTTAATGAGTTCTGCTAGTTCTTGTGCCAGAAGCCTCTTCCTCCTTTGATACAGGTATGCCAGCACCTCTAGTGTCTTTTAAACCAACTTGTGGTTTAGTAATACCAGCCTTGGAGACAGGTGTTTCTACAAACTCTTAAACTATTCTTTTTCTGATATCATGATTCAATAATGAATGCAAGTCTCCTTTTAAGTCTAATCTGAGGTTTAATATTTTTTGTTAAACAGAATTACAGACATCGATGTCTATTCCTAATTCCCTTTGTTTGTTCTAGTTAGATTTTTTTTCTCTCTTTTGGCTGTGAAAAAGTCTCCCACAAGATTTTTTAGTGCAATTTATTGGAGTTCCCCTTGAATAACTACCACCAGTTGTCAAGATAAACTTTTGGTTTTTGCTCTGACCTTGCAACAGCAACTTTTCTACCTTGCCTTCCTTTCACACAGAAGGCCCATTGATATCAGAGATAACTGCTTAGACTGGTTCATATCCATCATTATTACTTTGTGTGACTGCTTTGATAAAAAAGAGAGCTATTATAGCTGTGGAGAGCATTACCTATCTCAGCTCTTCCTGCAGTGGAAAGTACACAAAACAGGCTTATGTGTTTCATGGATAATCTGGTGGGTCTCAATCAAAAAGATCTAGGTCATAGCATTTACCCTTTTTCGTCCCAAGATTAATGTTTTCTGTTGCAAATGCACCTGCACTGTGGACAGCAACACACCCTGCTTCTCCTGAAATACACTTTGAAAAGGTTGTCATGTTGCTGTGTGTCAAATTATTTGATTCATGGCATTGTTGCTCTTTCATGATTACCCTCCAAGACACCTCAGCTTCTCACAACTGCCTTAGTCTCCAGTTTGAATTTCTATTTTGCCATCTTTTTTAAGCCATTCACCACAGATGGTCTTGCTCTATTGTTGATGCTGAATGCAAACCCTAAGCACCAGAGTCATAATGCTCAGCACTGTTTTTCTGCATTTGCACATTAACTGTGTTTCCATTCATTCCAACCACTTCAGTGTTATATTTCTATTTCTGTTCTACCAACAATTCAAGCACTGATTTCAAACACATGATTTTGCATTCCACAGTGACAAGGTCACTTTTTATTTCCTTAATAGAGTAGTCAAGGTTACCACTCTTTCTATACCTTAGCAACTTCAATAATCTATTTTAAACTTAGTGTTTCCTGACAGACTGTGAATGCTTTTTTCTACATCTTTCAATTAATCTTAACATTTTCTGCTATCACAAAGTATCTGCTGGATGACCCAAAACTCTAAACTTTCCTTTGGATGAGAGAAATTAATTTTCCTACCTGCCCTGTAGGGGGAAGGTGGTCATTTGTAAACCTGATAGCGACCAACTCTAAAGTCTTAGCAACAAGTCTCAGTTCACTTGATTGTCAACACAGTGAATTGTTACATATTTGTTTTCAATTTTTCTTATTCATGCATTCTACCTTCATAATTTTTGACTGCCCTTAAAAAGAACTTGGGAGTCACAGAACCCTATGTAAAAGTACCTGAGCTTCTCTCATTTTCTGCTAAGTTGTGATGCTCGGTTTGTTTAGGCAGTTTTTGTGGTGCAGTGAGAGACTCTGCAAGCCTAATTTACATGCTTGAAAAGTAAATCAAACAAACAAACCATCACAAAACAGAACAAAAAACCCAAACAAAACCAAACTAAAAAAACCAAGCACTTTTATTATTTATCGGTTAGCACATGAGGGAGATGCCAGCAAGCTAGTCTAAACATTAATATTTTAAAAATTCCATGAAGAAACTTCACTAACTATTACCCATCAGCTAGGAGAGGAAAGATTTCTAGTCCTTAGAATCGACTCTTTATTAATTTTGTTCATTTATCAGCTTTTGAGTCCATGTTCTTTCTTAGAATTTATACCTCTAAGGTTTTTTTTTTCTTTTTTACTCTGAAACAGTGATCCTTGTTATCAACATTCTCACATGTCTGAAATGTTAACTTTCTTGCTTGGCATAGTTATGTGCAAGAGAATTTCTCATAGATTTTTTCAGAAGTCTAGGTTAAGGTTATAGAGTTTTGTCTCCTCAGAGCTGAGCCTGGGAATATACAGAGCAGAATATGTCAGAGGAAGTTAAACACATCATGGTCTTCCTACTTTTCAGCTTGTTTCTTGCATTTTAACAAATCTTACCTTCTCCTCCCTCCCTTCCTCCTTCCTTCCCCATCTGACAATCTCTTCCCCTTCTTTCTCTGTTCCTCTTCCTCCCTCCCTCTCTTCAAGATAAAAGGTGGTGGCAAGGTAAGAAAATCTCAGCTCTCAGCTTTGCCACAGAACTTGACAAAGCTACAACCACTAACATTCTCCAAGGTCTCCTGCTGACTCTAACCTCCCTCCCAGCTACATCAGTAGGAAGCCTACTGATCAGTCAGAACTTGTATCTGGCTACTTCCATTCTTGCTAATGCTGAAAGCTACAACATCCGTGTAATTTGCCTTGCATTTAATTTCTCAAGTGTATCATCTTCAAGAACACCAGGCATGGGCTACATTCAAAAGTGTAAGGATTAGTTGACACACCTGGGACCAGTGTCTTTGTTTTGGGCCTAGTACTTTCAGAAAATTCCACAAGAGACACAGTTAATCTAATCATCTTTTCCATAGTTCTAACTCTAACTTCATCCCTAAGCTTAGACACTGACCTTGAGAGGGAGCTACAGGGCTGACCTTGATGATTCTGTTACCATTTCTGATTTTAACTTGATTCCCAGTATTATCAGCCTTTATCTTAACTCTGATATTACTTCATCACTTTTCCCCAAGAAACTGTAATCCTGACCTAAATCTTGATGATAAATCCATAATTGTTTTCCTTATTTTAATCCTTATTCCCTTTTATCTCTTAAAACAAAACAAATCAAAGCAAAAAATATAGAAACAGAGAATATTAATTAGTAGTAGGAATATAAATTAGTTCTTGAGTCTTAACAGTTCTTCATAGTTAGAACTTCTCTGATTTTCTTAGTTCTACAGTGAGTTTGAGTTGTAGAAATGAGAAATCTATTTTCTCCTCTACAGTTATTTTTACACACTGTAAAGTGACTTCTATTTTCATCTGTCATGTAAAACACCTGTTGTCATATAACTCATGTGTTTTTCTTCAACTTTGATATTGCTACCAAGAGCTTTGATCAATATGAACAAATGGTCAAAATTAAGCTGATATAGCTTCAGTACAGCTGGAAATGTAAGCCTAGTATTTTTAGACATTAATGAATATCCATTCCATTTTCGGTTATTAGTGCAGGGGATCTACTCTTTGTTACTGATGCATAAGTAAAAGATAGAACAATTCATGTTGCATACCCAGAAACCTATTGATCTTTTTTAGAATAGGGTCTAGAATTTTAGTTTAGAATTTTAGTAATTTAGAATGAATGACTGAATATTCGTTTTGACCTTGTTTCATATGCTATCAAATACAGTATTAGGATGTTTACTTTAGTTACGTTATACTCTGTCGCGTGTTTCCTGTGGAATTAAGACAATTTTTTAGGTAACTGAGAGACTTAGTCCCTGTGGGAAAAACAAAAGCAAATAAACCAACAAAATTAAACCCTTCACACTGGTCTTTGACATATCATACCTTTGTGTTTGAAGCTGGAATGAAAACCTAAATCCATTACCAGTAGAAAATGCTAAGACATCAGGTAAATATTTAGATCAATCATATTGATATTGGGGTCCCGCTACCATGGGTCCTTTCCCTCAACTATAAATGGAATTGAATGCCATGATGTTATCCATTTATTCATAAGTCTGACTTGGGAAAACTGAAGGTAAAAATAAAACAAATAGATGAATAGCTAGCTATCAAGCTAGATGGATAATTTCTTAGATAAGGTTGTTGGGAAAAAATGGCTATGGAATGTAGCAGTTCATTGGTCTCTGTTTTGATTTGCAGTGAGCAAATATTTTAATATTTGAATTAGAAAGATATAAAAGTAGAGTGATTTTTTCTTGAGACAAGTATGAAGCAATGAATAAATTACATTACAAAAAATTTACTTGTTTTCTTTGCTATGGGAGATACTTGAGACTAACAGGAAAACAAACAACAATTGTAAAGTGTAACTTAGTTTGAAAGGCTTATTTCCTCTACACTGAAAAAATATTTTGGTTTTAGTTCAGACACGACAGACAACTAACTGCATGTCTGAGAATGGTTTACAGTGCAGAACAAATCTCTGCATTCATATTCTGTAGTATTCTCAAGCACACACTTTCCCAGTCCGTGTACAAGGTGTCAAATGAGGGTTTGACCTGAATATGAACAATGATTAGGATCTTAACTAGGCTTTTCATCTTCAGTTGTTGATTAGTAAGAGATGCAAACCATGTCATGCAGACATTTACTTAATGATAGTTATAGGCAGTATATATTCAAATAAAGCTATCACATTTATTTGACCTGCAGAATTAGACTTAAATAAATTTATCTGGTAGAAAACTATTAATTTAGAATATTCCCCAGATTGCTCTGTCCAATCAAAGAAACTTTGTACAGAATTCATTCTGCACAATTTGAAGTGGAAAATTTAAAGAACCCTTCTCTAATAGAAATTAATTTAATTTAATTCAATCCCAGAAAAATATTTTACTTCAAAAGAAACTGGATCCAGCGTGGTCTATCCACTTTACAGAAATCTAGGATGTCTGTATAGCAGTCTTAGGATTAATGACACCATTTTAACATGACAGCTAAAAGAATAATATATATAAAGACAAAATTTAAGCCCCAGATATAGAAGGAGATTGAAAAATATAATGATAGTATTGAAGAATATAATGATAGCATTGTTAGTCAAACACAGAGGGAACTGAAGTGTAATCAAGGAGGGTAAAAGACTCATCAGTTTACTCAGGCTTTTATGTGTTTGTACACATTTAAGATAGTAAAGGATAATATGAATTGAGCTACCTCAGAAGTAGAGAAAACAAGGAGTGAAATGTAATTGAATTGGCTCTGTATCTTTTGAAAACAAATAGAGAGTTGTAACATTGAAATAAGAAACAGTTAAATATAACATGGTTTTATTTAGCTAAGTTTAGCTACTTATATGCAAGAATAGCTTTTTAACTAGTTTATACAGGATCATTGTAGCAAGTGCTCACTAGGTAAGTATATTTAATTGCCCTTCTGAAATGACAGCTGTGGGAAAAAACAATGGTAGCTTTCAGAGGTAATCATATTGATTATTCAGAGTGTGAATGGATTTAATCTTGAAAGAGGACTTGGTACTTTGAAGAAGTCAAGGTGTACAGTTACCTATTTATTCAAGTGTTTAAAAATAAAATAAAAAAGAGTACAGAAAGAGTAATTCATATTAGCAGTAGGGGGGAACAACATAAAAGGAATTTTCCTGCATATTTAGCTTCATAGCTTCATAGCTTCATAACTTCATAACTACATGCTTGAGTTGCCAATACATAGTGGAAAATAAAAGATATAATGAAAAATATAATGATTCTGAGTCTAGGTGAAAGGGAAAACTATTTGGACATAAATTCTATCTCCTTTTTCTCCTTTTTTTTTTTTTTTTTTTTCCTAGATAAAAAAGAGCGATTGAAATTGAAATACACAGTTTACTCCCATTTTGTTCACTTTATTTCTGACTCAATTAACTCACAGGCTTCACAAATTGTATATTAATTATATTATATTATATCTAAGGTCTCTAAAGAATATGAATGTGCAGGTGGTTTAATGTGATAAAGGTGGTGAGGCTGGTTTTAGTAGTACATATCAGTAATATAACCCATATAATTTTACAAGGTGGAATTAAGGTATATTAGTAAGTTATCCACATTTTAATAAAAATCTTATTTTAGGGATGTTCAGTCATTGAATAGAAGCACAGTGATATCAGTGTTGCCTACCATGAGAAAGTAAAAAAACAACTACCAGTAATATTATTTACAAACATTATTTCACTTATTAAATGTCTATCTGGAGTCGCAGAGCTAGTCAGTGGGGAGCAAACAAGTTTAAACTACTGCTCTGATGTCATGTGAAAATTACTGAAATTTACTGAAAATTTACTGAAATTTTTATCTCACTGTTGAGCTGTCCCTTATTGTCTCTCAATTGACAGTGATACTAGTTCAATGACTACCTCTTTTTGAAAATCTAATCTGCAGCTCTGAATGGCATTAAGATATTGGCAAATATTAGCAATAAATACACTCCAAAATGAACCCTGGACTAACAGACCCACATGTTCAACATGAGGAATGTTTTGGACTAGTGAGGCAGTGTTTTGGGAGTGAGTGGTCCATAGGGGCGGCTCCTCTGAGAAGACACAAGAAGCTCCCCCAGCTCCCATTCTGGCCCTGCCTCTGGATAAGGTTGAAGAGAGTAGGGAAGCTGGAACCATCTCTGCAAGTAACATGATCAAGGAAGAAGAAAACTAAACCACAGAAAAAAAAATAAAATAGATCTTCAGGGCAGGGGAGAGGGGGAAGTGAGAACAATGCTGGAGCAGATACCAACAGGTAGCAAGGTCGGCGAAGAAAGAGGGAGAGGTGGTGCCTGAGCAGAGGTTTCCCCGCAGCCCAGGGTGAGATGGCACCTATCCCCCAGCAGCCCATGGAGGAGTATGGAGGTGGAGCAGTCCCTGAAGGAACATGGTGGGGCAGACATGGATCTGCAGCTCTGGAGGGCTCCATGCCAGGGGAGGTGACTGTTCCTGAAGCAGGCTGTGACTCTGTGGGTAACCACACTGAAGCAGTCTGTGCCTGAGAGACTGCACCTCACGGAGGGACTCATGTCAGAGGGCTTCATGAAGGGCTCTCTCCCATAAGAGACACCCCACACTGGAAGAGGGGAAGAGAGGAAGAGGATGAGGAGTCCTTCCTCCGAGAAGGAAGGAGCAGCAGAAACACCGTGCTGTGACCTGATCTCAAACCCTCACTGCCCATCTCCCTGTGCTGCTGAGGGGGATTCAGGAGAGAAGCAATTTGAACCTGGGAGGAAAGGAGAGGTGGAGGGAGAGATAATAAGATATGGTCATGTTTTCTCTTGCTCCTGGTAGATTAAACTAAGTTGTTTTTTTTTTTTTTTCTCTTCCCAAGTTGTGTCCATTACTGTAACCAGGGAATGAAAATGATTAGGATTAATGAGCATTTAGGGTTTTTTTTTCCCTTCCTTGTCGCACCGTGGGGATGGGGGTGAGTGTGCTGTGTGGTTGTTACTGTCTGGGCCTAAAACATAAAAGGAAATAGTGAACCTTTTCATAGAATAGCAGAAAGGCAATTTGATTTTTTTTTTTTTGTTGTTTTGTGTGTGATTGGATAAAAAAAGAATGATGGATATTAAGTATCTGGAGAATGAAAAAATACTTTGGGAGCAAAAAAATTACATTCAGGCATTATCACATAACTAAATGATAGCTTTTTCTTACTTTTAATTTTTCTGTTCTTGAATAGTTGACGAATATTTTCTAAGGAACATTTTTATGCACAACAAATATTTAGATAGAACACCTCAGTTCTAAATAAATAAAAACATTCCTCTTCTCTTTCTCAAAAATACTACGGATATCAAAAGAGCAATGTGTTTATGAAACAAAAAAAGTAGGACTTAATGGAGAACAAAATCTATCAAAAGCATTTTTGGTTGCTTAACATTTTTTTCTAGGATTGAATTACATTTTCACACCTAAGTAAGTACAGTGGTTTTTTTACACCAATGGGATTTGAAAGACGAAACACTTATTTCAGTCACTATGAATAATTTTGCAACATAGTTGCATCAGTATTTTAAAATTTTCCCAGTAAGATTACTTTGTTGCAGCGGTATATTCTAAATAACTTAATCACTGTCACTTTCAAAGCACTATGTACAACACATACCGTTCTATTGCACCGTCTTCATTTGCCTAAAAAAAAGAGAGATAAACAGTGAGTTGGAGAAAAGTAGGCTTTGTGACTATTGTATTTAATCAGAAAGTGGTACAATGTCCTTTTAAGATAAGGAGTTCACATTAGTCCTCTGTCTAATATGTAAATATGGCACAACGTGAAAATTCAGATTGGCAAAGAACTGTAACAACATAAGTCAGATGCAATCCATCACCTGCTCTAGTTAATTCCACTTTCTAAATGTTTAAAATAAAGATATGCAAGATATATGACTGCTTACTAGATTTGTTGTTATTATTATATTAAATATCTATATATATTTACTATATGAGTGGTAGCATATTCTTAATTTGACATAAACTAAATTTCAGAAATCAGTTTAGTAGGAAAAACCATAATATATCAGACTCTGAATAACTTAGGGTGCCATGGTACAAAAGCTTGCTACAGACTTCTCAGTGAATTAATAGGAATGAAACAATGAATAGGAAGAAGGCATCGTTTCAGCTTTTTTTTGGTTATGATTCCAATGTTTGCAAATGGGTAAATAATACTTTTCTCATCCAGCACATAAGGAGTAGAGATAACTTACAAGTGGATCATCATATGAAACAAGTCAGTTTTAAAATTCGCTGGAAAACAACAGTCTTTATTGTTGAAATAGTTCCTAGGAGATATTTATCTAGTGTTATGAGTGAAGATATTTTATAGTCCAAAGGGAAATAATAACTCTAAAAAAACAAACAAACAAACAGAGCAAGAATACTTTAATGGTGACTTTAAACAGAAGCATTAGTGCTATGCTAACATTTTGTGTTTGAGTGTATTATCCCTACAACAGTTTTCAAGGTAAAGCTGCTTAATATTTTCAAAGACTGAGAAAATTAAGTTTATGTTCTAGTAAGAAGCATTTACTCTTTTACCATAAAAGATTATATGAAAATTTCTATTGCAATGTAAATTACTTGTTTTCTTGGTATGAAATGCAAATATTCATATAATGACACATAAGTGTTATTTCTTGGTCAAAAGGCAAGTCAGAACAATTAACCTGGAAAATATGCTCCAGGTTTTATACTAGCATTTTCTGAAAAGTCTTTAAAAGTCTTGTTCTGTGCTTTTTCACCATAATTCAAGAAAGAGAATGTAATAAATCCTTGAGAGTGTTCATCAGTAAGATCAGTAGGGAGAAAATATGTTGCACGGGGGTCATAACTTAAAGATTCCTGCAGCTACTGAACTATATCTCCTATTTGGAAGTTATGGCATCTATGAAGTATCTAATAGGAATTTTCCGAACCGTATTTGAATGTATATCTTCCAAGAAACCAGCACAGCTGGTTCTTGGGTTCACTGTTATTTCAGTTTCCCTCGCCACAAAACTACAAGCGCACAAATGAGAACATTCTTCCAAATCTACACGTGATGACTTTAACTCTGGATTAAATTTATGATGAAAATTCAAACAGCGGAAAATGATCATGAAGCAATCTTTGTTTCTTGTTTCTTGAAATCTGTTTCTTGACAGGGTAAGGCATTACTTGTTACAGCACTGCAAACTGGGTGTGAAGTTTTCCAATTTTGAGACATATTTTCAAATTTTCCAACTAAAAAAATAGTGTGTGTGATTGTGTCTGTGTATATGCAGGGGTGAAGGAGAGAAAAGGAGAACAAGGAAATTACTGAAAGTCTGTGATGTTTTCTGTCTGGATAGAAAGAGATAATAATATAAATAATTCAGAAAGTTGTTTTGAAAAGAAGACTGGTATGTTGTAGGAAGGATACTGAGGATGAAAACCAAAGAAAATGCTTGCCATTTTCTTGCAAATTTAATGAGGAAAATGTATCAGATAAATCAAGGGAGATACTCAAGATATAATAAAAATTCTATCTTGAGAGCATATTTCCCTGGTCTCTTAATTTTTAGCCTGAAGTATTTAAATTTTTTAAATGTGGCATTTCCTGTATTTTGTTTCCTATCAGGATTGCACTGAAATCATCTTCGACAGTTAACTCTTAAACTAAAAGCTTATTTCGATTTCAGGAAGGATAAAAGAAAGTCAAAAATGTTTTACAAAAACCATGGGTACTGACCTTCTGATTAATTCTGTGCAGCCAATGTAGTGCATTCAGATTTCTTGTAGACTGTCCTCTCTACTATGTAGTTTTTTTAGATTTTATATAACTTAGGTTTGCTTACATTTGCTCAATGGCATTGCACATAAAGAACTGCATAGCTGATTTTATCCTCTGGTTATTAATGCAGTTTTTGCTTTTGATATTGAAAATGATACAGAAATATGCTAAAAGGAGGAAAACTTAAATAAAGCAAAACCAAAAATGGCAACTCTAAAGTCGTAAAATGAAAAAAAAAAAAAAATGCTTTACTGCGTGGCATTATGTTTTATATTGAAATGGATCTCTGAGGCATAAAATTATGTTCCATATGAGACAGAAATCTCAGTCTCCCATGACTGCGTAAAGGCTGAAGACTTTTATCCTACACTGTCTTTCTTGTAAGACAACAGATCAGAGTGCCTGCCAATAAAAGGATTCTGTGATATCTCACTAGTAGAGGACCATGGTTTCTTATGATATGGTTATATGCCCTAAAGTATAGATTTTGAATGTGCTCATTTAGCTCTGTGATAACCTTAAGAGATAGCCAGTTTCCATTTAAAAAATGCTGCACACTGGATCTCTGAAGCCAATCTTTTCATTACTTGTCTACTACAAAATAGTTGCACAACTTTGGCATTGCAGTTTAATTCCCGCAGTCTTTATGGAAGAATGAAGAATGAAGAACTTCCTGCCCTCGCTGTTCATGTAATTGCTTCTGTTTCCTTACTCTTTTCCATCTCCTTAATCCATGGGAGGAAGGGCTTTTTTTTTAATACTTTTGTTCACTACTGCTCTGATTCCTTCTTCCTTCTTGTATTCAGCATTCATATTTCACCAGTTTCTTTTTTTTTTTTTTTCTCACTCATATATGTACGTTAACCCACAACAGCCACAGGAGAGTGGGAGCAGAGAGGACTGACTCCAACCTGTTAAAGCCATCCTGACCCCTGAGAAACCTGCCTTGGCACTGTCAGGCAACAGGTCAGGGTGGAGAGGTGTAGTGAAGGAGCACTAGGGACCTAATAAGTCCTTGAGATCCATAGCTCACTAATTAATTAAGAAAAAAAAGCATCTCCCAAGGATGATTCTGCTTAATAAATATTTCTTCTAGAGGTTACCCTGGCAACATGACATGATGCTTAAGCTGAAACAACTGAAATGTTTGATAGTCCTGGCAAAAATGGCTTCAGCAAGTAACACCTCTTCAAAATATTCCTCAGCCTCCTGCCATTATCAATGGATTTATTGTCTTGAAGAATATATCTTCCCAGGGGAAATATACTAACTCTTGAATAGCATCTACATTTTCATTGGATAGTTGGTTGTGAAGATTTTTAGTTTTGGGGTTTTTTTGGTATATTTTGTATCACAGAATCCTAGAATCACTGTAAATTTTAAATCACTCTTAACACTTGCATGAATATGGAATCCAGGTGAGTTTTCTTCTTTTGTCATTGAATATGAGAAAAGTGATGAGAAGTGAGAAAATGCATAAGGGAATATCTGAAACACTAAAAACTGCATGTCAGAAAAAGGAATGTTCGAAGCCGAGGAAACCTGAGCCATCCATTTGAGTCCATGTCCATTTCTGAACTCTGGAGTCAGAAAAGCTTTGCAGCTCCCTGTTCTGAAGCATCTTGGGCCACAAGCTGACCAGAGTTGTGAGTGAAACCTGGGCAAAACCAGGACCTTAGCACGCTCTTGTAGGATTGCATGCCCAACTGCAAGAAAACCTGAGAGGCAAATCTAGCTCCTTTACAGTATAACAGCTTCTGAGGCGAAGCACAAAAAAAAAAAAAAAAAAAAACAAAAAACAAATAAATAAATAAAAATGGTGGTCGTAATGTCATATGGCTGCATTCCTATTTGCTTATGATTTTTTTTAATCAAAGTCAAGCTGCTTGAGCTTAGATGGAATGAAGAAAATTTTCCAAAAATAAAAACACCTCAGAACAATTAATGATTTCATGTTGCAGAAAGCTATTCTGATTATTATGTGGTTATCTATTTGTCTCCCCAAAAAAGTAATGTCAGCAATACAGGAAAAAAAAACCTTTCCCTTGACAGTCATCATAACTGTTCTTATCTCTTTGTGGAAAGGTATCCAAAAAGTTATGGCAGCTAGCATTTCTGTTCTTTCCTAAAATTGTCAGCCTGCACATTTCTTGACAGAACTTGATGTAGATTCAGCCTGAGTGATGGAAAGGAAACTGGCTCATGTCCACAAGCAATCTTGAAGGAACTTAAAAGCAATATTTGTAGATTTGTCTTCTGTGGAGCTAGAAATGAGGAAGGCTCCAGTACTCACTTCATGGCACTGGAGAAACTGAGAATAAGCCACTGCACTCCAGGTTTTGCAGAAAGAGGAAAATTATTTGGAGTCTGGGTTCTTTTTAATTACTAACCCACTGCTGCTTGAACTCTGATTTTAGACATTCCAGCAGGCTTCAGGCACCTGAAATCTAGGGACCTGAGATCATGTCCCTTTTTACTGTAATTATTTTTAAAAACATGTAATAAAATAGCACACTGAGTTTACAAAATGAGCCTGGTATTATGGTACACTTAGTATTCTCTCTAGAAGTGTTATCAAATGTGTTGAACCATGAAACCATTGGGGATAAAAATATAATAGTTAACTATAACTAAATAAAAAACTGCAACATCAAATGAAGATTCTAAATAACTCTCATTTGACCTTTTTTCACAGTTGGATTTTTAATAGGCTGAGGTATCGTATGAAAATAATGTGCTGTGCTTTCAGCTAAAGAGCATGTATGTGCTGGCATAGATTTCATAACAGTGAAAAGTTCAGACATGTATCTAGCACTCAGACCTAAATCCCTTCGTTCTTTTAAGTTAACTTGATTTTATTTTTCAACCATTTCCACATTAGGTTTTTTTTTCTTTTTCCCTATGATCAAAAAATGTTATGTAAACCAAAAAAAGTAAGATCATTTTTATGAGGGACCACTAATTCATGAACATAAATGCAGAAAATTTAGTATGAAGACTTTATATTAATTTGAAAACTTTTACATTAATACTTACATGAATAGGTCTATTAACATGAGCTGGATTGTTAACATGCTTAAGTTAAACACTTATTTAAAAAATAGGATCTTCCTTGTACTGATAATGCAGTAAAGACAACAGTGCACATACGGGTACACTGGAGTGAAAAAATTGTGATGCAGTGGCATAAAGCCCTAAGAATTCTTGTCTATTCCCATGGAGAAGATACTGTTTATTAGCTATGTCATATTTATTCCTGTCTGTCTTTGGGATCATATGTATATGATTTCTACAGATGTTTTAAAAAGCTTTAGAAATTTGATGGCTGATGTAGAAAAGTAACCTAGTAAGCCCTAAAGAGATCAGAGAACAAGTCAGAAAGATACCCTGAATACCTATTTATGAATAGTAAAATAGATCAAAGTAATATTGAGGGTAATATATTTTACACTTTTCAGAGCAGAAAAAGTATTTTACAGTTATAAACTTAAAAAAAAATAATGTTGCTTCACTTCATCAGCTCCATATCTGTATACAAATGTTTTATGTAAAGACGAAAATATATTAATGCTTGTAAAAATAATTTAGATAGAGTGATGTATAATTTCACAAGTCTGAGGGACCTAAGGCTAGTACGTTCTCTTGTGAAGTTATACGGAGTTAGATCAACACACTATAGAACATAACCACTCCTGTAACTGCTACATGATGTGTTTTTTTATCATTATTTATTTGATTATTTTGATTATTTAAGATCTCCCATGCTTAAACATTAGCACTTTTTTCTTCTCAAGTTAAAACTTCATGGAAATTTATTTGATTATATGTGCTTGCAGATATCTCCTTGTTCCCATAGTTATTTCATTGACAGGAGACATGCCACAGAATCATAAAATATTATGGGTTGGAAGGGACCTGGAGAGATCATTGAGTTCAACCCCCCTGCCAGGAGAAGATCACCTAAAGTACATTATGTAGAAATACACCCAGGAAGGTTTTCAATGTCTTCAGGGAAGGAGACTCCACAACCACACTGGGCAGCCTGTTCCAGTGTACTGTCACTTTCACAGTGAAAAAGCTTTTTCTTGTGTTTATGCAGAACCTCCTATGGTCCATCTTGTGCCTGCTACCTCTTCTCAACATCTATCTTAAAATATATTGGCTTTTTAACTTTGTTAAATTCTTGCCCCTTTTGTGTATCACTCCAATTCTGGAGCCAGTATCAAGTTAGTGTAGGGATATGAGAAGTGCTTCTCTGAGTCAGATCATAGCTTTATTCAAACCGGAAAAGGACATATGGGACTGGGTAAACAGACAATACTTTTCACAAGAACAGAAAAATTTTGAAAATTCACAATTTGCAATTCATACTTAGAATAATGTTTCTTTTGTTCTGCAAAGGAGAAAATATTCCTATCTATATAACTACAAACAAAAGTCTAGTATGAAAAGCAGGCAGAGCCATGGAGAGTTTAAAACCTTGGACTATAGTACTATTATCTGTAAATTAATGAAGGACAAACATTTTGAAAATGAAAATTAATGCCAGTGTCAGACTCAGAAATACTACTTTTTCTAGGACACATTCCTAATAGAAACTGGAGGGCATCTTTCATCTTTAATTAAGTCTCAGAACAGACACAAGGCTTTTGCAGCATTGCCTCTAGATGATGGTGTAGCGACCTTGTTTGTTATTTATAATTTTTTTTTTAACATCATCAGTAGGAAATGTTTTCTGTTAGATCTTTCTTGGAGCAAAGATTTTATATATTACTGGATTTTTAATACAAACTTCATAATTAACAAATTAAAGTAAGAATAGAATGAATTGTCTATACCATACTGAATCATAAACAGTGCTCAGGTTGCTTTAAACAACCAGTTAGAACTATGCAGATGCCACTCATACAGGGATATGCAACTTATATACTGTTTTCCACATATTCCCCTTGAGACAAAGAATTGATGTGGAAGTAGAAGTTGAAATATCTATTTCTAGGTCAGAAACTAGAAGTAGGCTGCATTCTTTCATGTACCGTTGTTTGGGGTTTTGTGAGGTTTTTTTGTTTTGTTTTGTTTTTTTCATTTTTTTTTCGTTTGGTTTCGTTTCTGTCTTTTCTAATTGTAGCTTACAGAGTAGGAAAGAAAATGGCAATTGAACATAAATTCCTTACAGTTCATATGCTGTCTCATGTTCAGTTACAATTTTGCAGTAAATTCATAGTGATTCAATATGTATTCAGAAATTCAGAACATTCTGACCACTTGCACCTTGCAAACACCCTGCATAATAATTATTGAGGTTGTTTATGGAAGAGCATGTCAGTAAAGAGGGCTTTCTCTCAAAGACTACAGAATAGCAGCCAGATTTTCCATTACAGTATGTTTTTTCTCAGATTGGGGAATAAAGGACAATCTTTCATAAACAGTAATTATTTCCCCTTGAGCAATCAAAGCAAATATTCACAGACTACTGCATGTTAAACACACATTATTCAGAGCAGTTAAACACACATTGTTCTGACTTCTAGCTCGCCATGAATCCTTTGTAACCAGCAAAACACCAAAGGTTCTTTTTCTTAGTCTCTGATTTTGTGTCCAGCTCCCATGCTTTGAAAACAAATAAGGAAGGTGCGACATAAAAAAATATTGCTTATATAACATTTCTGGACCTACAGAAATACAGTTCATGCATAGTTTACATGGTGTTAATATTCCATAACTATTCAGCTCAACTTTTCTTCTGGATAATTCTTCAAGCCAATTTTGTTTTGTCTGGAATACATCATATATGCTCTGGTAAGTGTGATGTCTACTAAAACCACTTTATTATCACACAGCTGTTAATCACAGATACATGAGTTTTGTGATGGGGCTGCAAGTCATCTGGATCCTTAATCTGGATATATTTGATGTTCTGTTTTAAGATAGATATTGTCAAGATGTTTTCTGTGCCTCTGGAGAACTGTGGGCCTGTTTTCCAACTGGGCCATTTGGCTGCTCTCAGAGTTTGTTCTCTTTCTCTTTCTAAAGGTTTCTATCTGACACTGACCAATGAGCAGGAGAGGGCATTCCTTTCTATCACCCAGTGAGTTCTTTTCATAGAACATACCACAAAAACAGTGGACAAGCCAACAAAACAGACATACCATTCTTCACAGACCATCTTCTCTTCCCACATACAAGTATCACAAATGAAAAAATCTGATATTAGAAAATATTTCATATTTATTGTCTCTCGCTATTTTTGTTACAAGGATATTCTGAAAATAAATACACAGATAATGAGTATAGAACACTTCTTTTAGGGATTTTGAAATTCAGCTGGCATATTGAGTTGAGAAAATAGTCTACAATTAAGTGTAATGAATCTTCCTTAATGCAATTATGTTCTTACATTACCTATCTTATCTAGGAAAAATACTAAGTATTATAACACAAACCTAATAATTTTTATACAGAAGCCAGTGTAATTTCTAACTCACTGGCATAAAATCATATATATTACCTGTATAACTCACTATAATGTACTACCTATTTATAAATTTTTTAAGTGTTATGAATTCCTGAGATATTTTAATGAGCTGTAATATTTACTTAAAAATGCACATTTTTTCCTCTTTAAGAAGATTTTACGCCTCCCTGATGCTAACCGACCTCACTGTCTCCTGAAGCTCAGTTATATGCTGCAGGAGATTATTCACCTGCTGACAGCTAATGCAGGCAGGCTTCCCCTTTAATGGTCCAGGCAGCTACCACAGCCTGGGGACTGCACAGTCGTGTCACACCTCAGGAGCTCCATTGGACACACTGGCCACCCCCAAGATGGAGAAGGTGGAGAGTAGACATCCCCTAGCCAGAACTGCAGCCCTAGACTTCCTTCTAGCAACCACCATTCAGACTCCTGTGCCCTCCCTGCTTGTCCTCCCTGCACAAACCTCTGTACCCTTCCTGATGTACCGCATCCCGTTTGCCCTGGCACTTCCCAGGGCAGCATTGTGAGAATAGGGGTGGACTCCAGAAAGTTCTACAGCCACTGCTTCTCCTTCATGTATCCATTCAGTCATGGAAAGCTATTAAATTAGCCAAAGATTATTTCCTTTTAGTGAATCCACTCTGGTTACTCCTGATAACTCTCTTTTCTTCCATGTTCCTAGAGGTGACCTACAGAAAGAGTTGCTCCACCATGTTTCAGGGATGGAGGTGAAGCTGACTAGTCTGTAGTTTCCTGGATCTTCCTTCTTGACCTTTTTGAAAACTAGAGTGACACTGGCCTCAGGCACCTCTCCTGTTTTCCATGATCTTTCAAAAATTATAGAGTGGTAGAGCAACAATATGAGCTGACTCTCTCTGCATTCGTGGGTACATCTCATTGGGGCCCATGGACTTGTGTATGTTCAGTTTACCCAAATGATCTCTAACCCAATGCTCATTGATCAGTGGAGAGTCTTGCTCCCTCCAGGCTTTCTCTCTTTATTCCATGGTCTGGAATTCCCAGTGGCTGGTTTTAGCTATAAAGACTGAAGCAAAGAAGTCATTCAGTAAATCAGCCTTCTCTGCATCCTCTGTTATCAGGGCTCCCAACTCATTCAGCAGTGGACAGACATTATCCCTAATCTTCCTTTTACTGCTGATGTATCTGATGTTTTCAGCATATATTTTCAGCATATGCTTTTGCATACACAAATATACATATACATGTATACATATATAAATAAAATGGGGCGGTTGTATTTGAAATAACATTCATAAGATGAAGTAACTGCTCTAGAGAATCCAAGTAGCCATTTTTCATCAAAAGTAAGAATCTGGTATTTTGATGGGTTGTTTTTTTTTTGTTTGTTTGTTTGTTTTCCATGGATCATGTCAATTCTAATTAATGACACTGAGGCTTTCTAGGGTTGTCAGAATTTTGGAGCTATTTAAATTATTACTGCTGAATTCTTGCATGGTCCTGTTTCTATGTGCTCATGTCTATATATCTCTTGCAATAGTTTAACTTTATCATTATCTTAAAAACTCCAGAGAGACTGTTAATATCAGATCTCAATATCTGAAAAAAAAAAAATCTGCTTTATTTCATCTCTTGCAATGCCCTCAAGGTGGAATGTTATCTAATAAATCAGGCACTGTTCTTAAATGTTTAATTACTAGATGCCCATTTTGTCTTCCTAAGTCAAAGCAATTGCTTTGTAAAAATCTGGAGTTTACAGACTAGCATTTAAATCCATTTCTTTGCAATTTGTATTTTAACTGTGTCATTAAATTATATGTATTGAATCTATGTTAGAAGATACACTATAAAATAAGATAAAATAAAATAAATAAAAGTAGAGATAATATAACTTAAGTTCTCTTACTCCTGATGAGACTACTGATTCTATTAAAAATTAGAACACTACAACCT
Source organism: Phaethornis superciliosus (assembly GCA_023637945.1). Classification (NCBI taxonomy): domain Eukaryota; kingdom Metazoa; phylum Chordata; class Aves; order Apodiformes; family Trochilidae; genus Phaethornis; species Phaethornis superciliosus. The sequence continues at coordinate 152,743,496 of JAJQWJ010000001.1, read as the reverse complement.
ACTTAAAAATCAAGAAATATTCCTTTCTGCATGTACGCCTTGTGCATTAGAAAGTGACTGAGGCTTTAAATTATCCATAAGAGTGGTGACAGGTGTCTATAAGTGGAGACAGGTGTGCAGAAGACTTTTTATATACCATTTCAGAAGGCAGATCACATGCTACATATATAGATTGCATAGCTGATGGGACCTCAAAGTCTAAAACTCCAATTTTGAAATTTGTAAATGATTTGATAGTCTCACCTAGATGGATTTCTTATTTTCTGTGGAATTTTGGTTTTTACGCTTACTTCTTCTGTATTTCATCTTATAACAATAGTGGGAGTGGAGGGCAGGAAGAAGGTAGCACAGGAGACAGAAGATTGATACTGCTCACCTCATTCAATGTTTTAATGCTTCTCCTTGAAGGAATCTGTATTACCTTACAGTCAAATACATAACAGAATGATTGTCTACCCTATAATGAAAACATTGACAAAAGGTGAAACCATTCAAAAAACACTTTCAAGAAGGAAGAGATCTTGAGTTTTCCTACCCAGATCTGGTTGGTTGATTTATTAGTTTGGTTTATTTTAGTTTTTCTTGTATGTAGAAGCACATGCCAACAAGCAGTGCAGACTGTAGCTTATTTCATTTTTTAACTCACCCATACACTATAATTTGTATTACATGAAAACCAGTTATTTGGACAAAATGTTAATACAGGTATTAGAATTTATCTTAATAGACAAGTTGGTGTATGTTTGCTCCTAATGTAATCCTTGCTCATTGAAGATAAGTGCCACAGTAGTTATGTACTTTTCCATTAAAAATGTTGTAGAAATACCTACATGATAACTGAACCTTTACTTAAAAATACCATTAAAGCACAAATGGGATTTAGTAGTAAATGTAAGTTTATTATGAAGTTATATGCTGCAGGAGATATTAATTAATATTTAAAGACTAAACTAAAATAGTTTAGATTTTGTCTTTTTACTTCAATAAACTTAATTTTGTAACAGCTTTATATAAATATTTACTGAAACCTTAGGTGTTATAATTTAAAATATCCATTAAATGGTTCTGAAAAATTAGCAGGTTCTGAGATTAGCAGGTTTAGATATAGACTAGAGATACAGATTTAAATACATATTTTGTTTTGTTTTTTTTTTTTTATTGGTGAGGGAATGTTGATGATTGGACATAATGGTCCAAAGAGGTCTTTTCCAAACACGACATTTCTTTGATTCTGAGAAAATAAACACCATCTACTCAGGAAGGAAAAAATAAACTAGCTAGTTTTCTTTACTAGAAGGACAGTGAAATAGCTTTTTAATTTTTTTACAGTGAACTATTAAACGATACAGATGCATATGATTTCTTTTACTTTTTTATTTATTTTTTTTTAATTCTGTCAGTATATGCTGTATTTAAAAAAAGCAAAAGTAATAATTCCTAAATAATAATAAAGGCAACTTTTTGACACCTATGTTCAGCTCTAAATTAACATAATTGAAAATCCTAGGATGTCTAATAAAAATACAGTATTCGCTTTTCACTGTCATGTTCCTTACAAGTTAATTGGGAGGTCAAGGTCAGTGAATAAAATGTATATTTTTAGGTGAAGGAAGTTCTGTTATTAATTAAATAGTAATCTAAGCTTTATTAGAAACCTAACACTGAAAAAATTACAAAAAGACTTAGGACCTGCATAAAGTTAAGATATTAAGGAAGAGATTATTTTAATTCCTGTTTCACAGGAAAGGGTTCAAGTTTTATGTCTGATATTGCCTTTAAGGAAAGTTTACATTTTGTGGACACATTAGTACATCTCATGGTACTAATGTATGCACACATGGTGTTTCAGCAGTTGAGAGCTGATCTCAAATTTGGCAAAATGATGTCTTTTGACTATCCAGATTTTCACTGACTGTGAAAGTAAACTCTTTGGACCATTGAAGGTTCAGATCCATTCCTGAAATGAATCTTCCTGTGACAAAATTTTGTGCATTATAGTGTATTTTATGCTCTTGTTTTTCTTTTATTTTTTTGCCACTCCAAGCACTTAAAACCAATATCACTTTAGATGTTTTAAACACTTATCTGAATTTTTATGGATATGTTGCTAACAACTTGTATTGACTGATGAAAATCATAATGAAAAGGAATTCAGAATGCTCATGAAAGTCAAAGAATTTTTGTCATTTTGGCTTTGTCCTCCATAATCAATGCACCACTGCTTCACAGACTTTTTATGAGTACGTTGCCTGACCCATGAAATTGCCTTTTTCTACTTATGCAAATGTTAACAAACATTGATTTATTGCGTCCTCCCTGCACTAAATGGGTCAGTGATAATGCACTATGGATTAAATGCTTGGGGAAGGTGGACTGCTTGTATTTTTCCATTTTTTCTTCAATTTTTAAAAACAAGATTATATTATATAATTATAAAATTATTCAAAGTTTTGCTATCTATGTTATGACAATTTGTGCATAAACATTTTTTTCATATAAACTAGCAATACATTTTACATTTTCAATGCAGTATATGGAGATAAAAAATCCTATACACCTAGTAAAAGTGACATGAATTAAGGAACTAATTATAGAGATATGGTGGTTAGGTTCAAAAACTCTAGGTCAACTTTGTGTACAAAGTTATTTCTTTCATACTATATGAAAAAACTTTGAATTCTCTAAGCTGCATGTTATTCATAGTATAAACATCTAAAATTCTCTTGGTCTTGCTTTTTTGCAATTACAACTATCTTGTGTTAAGAAATCAATTCATATGGTAGATGCCAACAATTTCTCTATGTCTTGATACCATATATTCTTTTATTAGGAGAAGATTAGAGTGCTATAACTTTTTCTATCAAAAATTCATACTGTCTCTTCATGATTTTTTTTTCAAGGGTATCAGATTTTCCTAAAAGGTCTTTCTAAAGGTTTATCTTTTGTAATTTTTTTTTTTTTTTTTTGACAGCAAGTCATTTGATATATTGTGTTATTTTGGGATTATGGGTTGGGGTTGGTTTGTTTTTTAAGTACATGAAATAAACAGATTTCCTTGATATGCACTATTTTTTACTGCCTATTATCTTATGCCTCAGAAGGTGTGGGAAATCTAAGTTATATATACATGTATCAGCATACTGGAACAATTGTTTCCTTTTCTTGTTATACCAGCTCCAATCTTTGTGACTCTGACGAGAGCAAGTAGGAGAAAAGATAATTAACCTACTGGAAAACAAACATATCAGCAAAGAGCCTTTTTACTAAAACAGATGTCAAAAAAAGGCAGGAACTAAAATGGCAAATCTGTTTAGACTTTTTGTAAATAATTATTCTTAAAAACTGCAAAATTAATACCTAAATTCTTGAACTATGTGTCCAGGATTTACCCCATTCATCAACATATAAAACATGATTTATTCAGTCCCAACTGAGTAAATATATTGTGTCTTCAACTGTTGAAAAGTCTAAGTATCCCTTGCAGAGTATGTTTAATCTGTGGTATAACTGCTGCTAACAAACTGAAATTTTGTTTTTAAATTACATTAATGGATGTCCTTGTACAAGGGGACATTATTTTTTTTTTCTTTTATCTCTTTTATTGTAATGGATTTTTATAAAACACAAAAATATTTAAGTAATGCTTGAATAAAAGTTAATAACACTGTTAAGCAAACATTCAGTATGTTGGAGTTATTTATTTCAGTGACCTATTAGAAAATCAAATCTATGACTCACTGTAGAGAAGAGTAGGGAAATCCAAGTTTAATAACAAGAAATAACAATTAAATCTGTTTGGGGATTTTTTTCTGCACTTTTGCAAAGCAAAATTTCTTGGGTTTTTATTTGAATATTTGATATAATTAATATTCTAATTTAAATATTCTAAAAGTTATCTCCTTAAACTGAAAAATAAATTCCTACAACCTAAATATAATAATGAATTGCTACAACTTAAGTATAAAGTTTTACGATAATAAAACTATCATGCCTTGTCACTATTTTAAAGATAAACTTGCTGGGACAAGGCTTTATAACTCCTATTACACAGAAGGTCCCTATCCCCTGCACAGTCTCAAATGACTAGGGAGTAAACTATGACTATATTCGTGAATATATTTGTAAATACACTGATCTCTGTGATCAGACCATTTTTCAAAATTCTGACACAAAATGGATATTTTCATTATAAATAATATTTCCAGATTAACTTCTTGAATTCCTTTCTAATGCTTGCTGAGAAAAGGTATACCTGGGTCCTTTTCCATGGTGCAGTTTCCAGCCTCTATTCCTCAAGCCTGTAGTGCTATCTGAAGTAATTGTGACCAAAACACATGACACAGCATTTGGCCTTGATTAACCTCATATAGTTGACCTTGGTCCATTGATTCAGCCTTTCTACCATCCCTCCGTAGAGTCTTCCTACCCTGAGGCAGATCAGCATTCTTGCCCAACTCAGGATCATCCACAAAATTACTGAGGCTGCACTCTATCCCTTCTACCAGATCATTGACAAAGATATTACACAGAGCTGGTCTCAAAACTCTTTTTTTTTTTCCTTCCATGAATATCTAATATTATATAATTGTCATTACAGAAATGAAAATTGATGTTGTCATTCTTCATTTTCATTTATATACTTGTAGATAAACATTTTTCAATTATCTTTTAAAAGAAAATCACATGTGATCTAGAAAAGTATTAAAAGTATTAAATAATTGAGTTAACTTTTGTCTTCTTGTGATTAAATTATTTTAATTCTTTCGGCACTGTTGATCAAATTTTCTTCTCAAGAAGAGAGAATGCCTAAGAATACGCCATTCATAGAGAGAACCAAGGCTTCAGCAAATTATGGAAGAATGAAGAAAACATTTGTCATCATACTGTAAATTTTTGTTGCTGTTTTGTTTTGTCTTAGTAGAACTTAATTAGACTTCTCTGTTTATTTGACTGAAGCTTCTGTAAGAAATGAGAAAATAAACTAATAAAACTTACACTGCCTGGCTGAGTTTTCACATATATGTCAGCATAATAAACTTAAATGCACAACAGTGGAAATTTCTTCTGTCTTGTTACTTCACTGATTCACGACTTTCTGCTGCAAAGATTCTATATTTCTAAATTCTCTAAATTCCTCTGTATAATCTAGGAACATTTATGAAGCAATAAAACAGATAATACATGCATAATGGAATTTTTAATCTGAAATATCAGATTTGTTCATGTTTCAGAAAGATTAATTGTATTGGTAAAAACAAAAGAAATGACCAAACAAAACACAAAACCCCAAATTCATGAAGCATGGAATGAGAGCAACAAAGTGACAACTTTCATTCTATGTGCAGAAAGAATTACATTTGGCATTATTAGGTATCAATTAAATCAAGAGATTTTAGGCATACAATTCTAAAAAACAGTGTTCAGACATGGTAAGTACTATTGATCTTATTTTAAACACTTCCATCTAGAGCATATTTAACCCAAAATCTATGTAAAACTTCAGGTTATCAGGTTATCATGTACTGTAATAGGCTGAATGCAGGTACTGAAGAGAGAGGATAGTTTTGCAACAGATGTGAAATCATATTCTTTGTATTAAATTAAAGTATTCCACTCTACTTTCTCTTTCTTAGAAAAGAAAGTCTGTTTTAGACATTGGTAGTATTGCTGTTCCACTGCAGGGAACTTTGCCTGTGGAAAGACCAAATGAAATGAGAGGAAAAGCCTTCTGTAGTGGTTGCTTGGAAATAAAGCAAGGAGAAATATTTATGAAGAAAATGTTAATGATAAAGAAGTGTTCCAGTAAAACTAGACTTATTTCTGATTTGGGGTTCAAAAGACATATTATTATATTCTGAAAAAGAAAAAATCCACAAAAAGGCAAAAAGTTGCATTTAAAATTTGCATATTTTCAAAAAGAAGTATTTTGTCTTTTTCCTTAAATTAAGACTTTATTTTGAAATTTAAAAAAAAAATTTAATAAGTGAAACAGGTGATTTGTGAAGAAACATCATGAAGTATACCTTTAATTCACTTCCAAAGATGCTAAATAAGAATAAAATAAAAAGCTTTTTTTTTTTTTTTAACTAGTTCAAAAGAATTTAAAAATTCAAAGTATATGAATAATTATTTGTGAACTCAGAAAGAAACAAGAGCAAAGGGATTATAACTCATGGAGATGCTGAGAAAACTGGTTTGTTCAGCCTTGAGAAGAGAAGGGGAGACCTTATTACAATGTTCTAGTATTTATAAGGGGGCTACAAAGAAGATGGAGATTCCCTGTTTACAAGAAGTCATATAGGCAAGACAAGGGGTAATGGGTTCAAGTTGCTCTTGGGATGATTCTGAAGAAATTTTTCACTATGAAGACAATCAGACATTGGAACAGCCTCCCAGAGGAAGTGGTGAGTTCCACCACTTTGGAAAGTTTTAAGTCTCAGCTCAACAGGATGATGAGACATATCACATAAACAATAGTATTAGAAGGGTTGGACCAGATGACCCTTCCAACCTGACATTCTATAATTCTATTATAACATTATGCTTGAGCTTTAGTAATTAAGATGCAAATAAAGGCCTGCTTTATGGGTTATGTTGCACATTTTTAATTGTATAAATGGAGCCATGATCTAAATTTTAGAGAATTTAAATTTAAATCCTATTCAGCACACAAAGAACATTATTATCTATAAAGAAAGAGGAACAAAAGAAGTCTTTCAAACGTATAAACTGGTAATAAGTAGAAAGAAATCACCAAAATGTTGAATAAAGGAGAAGAGAGGTCAAGCAATTGAATTTCAATACTTAGCTGTCAGTTAGACATATTGTGATGACTTGATAAGACATCTTCAGTACTATAGTGGCCTCTTGAGTAGCAAAATGAGGAAACAATCAAGTCTTCACTCAAAAGAGAAATTTTACAAAAGCTGAGAAGGCAATGCAGAAGAGAATTAGAAGAAAAGCAGAAGAATTAATTTTAGCCTATCAGACAAATTAAATTCTGTCTCAAATGTTTAGATAATCTCCAGTGAAAACAAGATTATATACAACTCCATAAAATAACCCATGAAAACCGACTGAATAACTCAAGGTAACTCATCAAACTGCAGAACTGTAGAAACAATTGACCAAACACTTAAAACATAACAAATTTTCTGTATCACTAATTACCATCTGTGCTTAGAGAAACTTATACTAGAAGCAGCATAATTATGAGTTCGTTGACAAGGGGCAGTCAGAGGGAAAAACATTCTTTATGGTGTGCAGCTTATTGAAGTTCTATAATATGAATTACTTAATGAACATTTTAGCAATTCCGAGGACCATGCAGTGTGGTAGAGAACTAAATCTTAGATTGCAGCCATTATTAATTGGTTTTAAAGAACTTGTAATCTTTTTGAATTTCATTTCTAATGTTTCTTATGTAGTGAATTGCAGGAGTGATACTAAGTGATACCCTGTGATACAGCATGTACTGCTTGAAATCAGTTAGGTTTTTAATTTTAATAACTTTAAATTAATATTAGTTCTTTAATATTCTTGGTTTAATTAGTAGCCTTTTATCAACTAAAATAGGTAAGTGGACTTCTGTGTAGATCATATGGACAAGCAGGAAGTCATATCTTGGATTCAAAAAAAGGCTTTGTATTTCAGACTAATATTGATGGTGCATTCTCTTACGGGTTGAGTAACATTTTTCCAGAAAGCCACTATTTGGATTAATAATATGTATAGTTCACATCCATTTTAACAGACACATTAATTGAAATAAATTCATATGTACTAGCAACTGAAAGATTGGCTTTAAGGTCACCAGAAGATCCAAAGTATAGTTTTCTAGAAAATAGATTTTAAAACCTGAAGGGATATCAAATAATAGTTAGAACAAATGAAATTCTTGCCTCTGATGAAAAACAACAACAAATTTTTATTGGTTTTTGTTTTATATTTTTTTAATAAATATCCATGTCATCCAGGAATGGATACAGCTATAGTATAGAAGATGAGCCTTACATGTACACATTTCTCCTATCTCAAGCAGAAGAGAGGCAACACTTCCAAGTATTGTTGTTTTGTTTTTTATTGTGCACAAAGCCGATCCAGAAGACATGAATATATATATATTTTTTAGAAGTGATGCACCATCAAGTTATTCTTTTACCTTGGAAGTGTACATAAACTTTTGTCACAAAGGCACTGAAAGTTAGCCAGGTCTTTAGAATAAATGTTAGCTTTCTATTACAGAGTAAAAGAGAGTATGTATCCTATATGTGCTGGTTATATCCAGTGTAGTAAGACCATAAGAAGTAGGTCAAGGTTTTTCCTATTTTAAATTTTCTATACTGAGCAGGTCTTCCAATTGTGTCATCTATAAAGACCTTTGTATGTGACCATCTTTCATATATTTGACCTTGCAAGAGATTTCATATATCTCCATATATATTCCCTGAAAAAAATATACTTTGTTTAGAAAAAAATTATTGCTTTTTTTTTGCTACTCACGTATAGGTGGCTAGGTATTTTTTCACTACACAATTTTCTTATACTCATCAAGCCTGTTCTCATTTAGTATTGGGATTCTTAGGAGGTACTAAAAAACCCTGTTATTTAAAATCGTATTATTAGAGTAGATAAACAACTTAAGGAACTTTAGTGAGGGAACAGCAGTTCTGAAAGAAAATATAAGCTAAATCCTGGGCTCAACTTCGCTCCTGATTTCTCTACGTCCTCTCCCTCAACTGTGCAGAGGGAGAGGGACTTCTGGTCAGTTCATCACATTTTTTCTCTGCTGCTCCTTCCTCCTCAGGAGAAGGACTTCTCACACTTTTCCTCTGTTTCAGCACTGGGTGTGTCCACAGGAAATATTCCTTCATGAACTTCTCCAGTGTCAGTCATTCGCAAGGGATTGCAGTCCTTCACAAACTGCTCCATCATGGTTCCCTTTCATGGCTTGAAGTCCTTCAGGAACAGACTGCTCCAGCTTAGGTCCCCCATGGGGCAGCAAGTCCTGGCAGCAAACCTGCTACAGCATGGACTCCTCTCTTCACAGGGCCACAAGTCCTGCCAGGAGCCTGATCCAGTGTAGATTTCTCATGGAGTCACAACATCCTTCTGGGAAATCCGCATACTTCAGCATAGGGTTCTTCATGGCCCCTAGGAGGACATCTACTCTACCATTGACCTCTATGGGACAGCCTGCCTCACCATAAGGAATTTCTCTCGTTCCTAGAGCACCTCCTTCCTTTCCTTCTTCACTGATCTTGAAGTCTGCAGAGTTTTTACTCTCACATATTCTCGCTTCTCTTTTCTGACTGCTTCTGCTTCAGTTTTGAGTTGATTGCTTTTTTGTTGGTTTTTTTTTTTTTCCTTTTTTCCCTAAGTTATCACAGAAGTGTTATCACCACCACTAATAGTTTAGCCATCAGCAAATCTAACTTGGACTCCATCGGCATTGGCAGAAACAGACACAGGCAATCTCCTAGCAGCTTCTCACAAAAGCAACTCCTGTAGCACCCCCACTACCTAAACCTTGCTCAAATACATAGGCATATATTTATACAGTTATATTACTTTCCAAGGGCTATATTTTCTGTATGAGCAATAAACTTCTAAACTCTCAGAAAGGCAAAACCATGTATGATCTTTGTTTTCTTTTCAAGCAAAACCGTGGATGGGTGCATTATTTATGAGATGACAAAGCTATGTTTGTATTTGAAGATTATTGTATTTTGAAATTACTTGTAATGGCTATGTGTATAACATCACTGCAGATGGAGGAAAAAAAATAACATAGAACTCAAAAAATTAATTCTGTGGAGTTTTTAAAGGAATTTTATAAGAAGCTTTTCAGACAGGACTTCCACAGTCATCAAAACCAGTCACTTTGCTTCAGAAAATATAGCTAAATATAGCAATGCTTGTATCTGCTGCTACTAAAAATGGGCCAGTCTGGTCTTTTATACTCTCTTAAGGCATTCAGGAGGTAGGATTGGAAGCATTGCAGTAATTCTACCAGTTGTCTGCTTTTATAAGTACATACACTGTTAAAAGTCACTAAACATTGCTGAGGTCAGCCACTGTTTATGCATTGATTACTCGTATGAAAACCCTCCTGAAGTGAAGATGGTTGTGCTGACAGTACAAAAAGGATTTCTCTGAAAAATAAGAAGATTGTATGCAGGTGTCTTTAGCAGATAGTCCAAATCTTTCAAGCAAGCATAAGTATTCTGAACTAATGGCCTGAGTGGAAACTATATCAATGTGTGATGTTACACTTATGTAAGTCTTTGAGTCAGATGAAGAACTCTGCCCAGATGCTTCTCATTATTTTTTCTGCTTTACAATCACATGCACAAATATGAAAGGAGGCTATTTTCCAAACTCATAAATGGCTGGAATAGCACAAGTGCATGAAGAATAGAGATTAACTGGCTGAATATTATTCTTTTTTTTTTTTTTTAATTACTGTTTTAATATCACAAATCCCTTTAAAATTTTCTATTAGTTACATATGCGCTTGGGAGCAATAAGGGATTGGAAATACTTAGATTTGCCTTTAATAATAAATAATTTTTTAAAAGAGAACCAAATATACTTTAAAAATAAAATCAAAACTAATTTTTAACTAGTTTTATTATTTATTTTATACAATGGATTTTATATAGTGAAGTCTATGAAAAGTATTAACCATATCAAACATAGTCATGGAGTTGTAGGCTTTCTTAATAACCAGTTAAGAGAAAGAGATATTTATAGGAAATGGTCATCCTGAACTGTAATATGTGTTGAAGAGAAATACAGTAAATCATCCTAGAAATAATTGTTCCCTGACTCTTGGAACTAATCCTAAACTGCTAGTTTAGTTCAAATGCTAGAGAATTAACATCAGGTAAGATAAATTAAGCTCTGAATATTAAATTCAAGCTCACAAAAGTGTAATGGTCAAAGACAGACTTAAATGTTGGCATCTCCAGAAACTAAGCCTCTGATGCTGATTTAATGGTACTTTCTTTAGCAAGTAGCTAAAGTAGCAATGGTACTTTCTTTAGCAAACTTTTCACATTTTACATCTAAATATTATAGTATTTCATGCTGTTTCCTGAAATACCATTTCTCAAAATTCTTTTACAAAATTATATGGAGTTTCCAGGAACTACTTATGCTAATAATTACATTGGATCTATGCTTTATCATCTTAGTGACAGTAGTATCTTTTGACTTGCTGCCAACAGAGTTGTCTGCTTTTTCTAAAGATTGAAAGTGAGTATTGTGCTAATGACTAGCTATGATGAAGCATTGAACCAATTTTGCTTTGAAATAAAAGTGAAACATATATTGAAGTGTCTTCATATTATGAAATCATTACCATTATGGTGGTTATGACAAGACAGAATTACTGGTAATCATGTTATAGAATTTTCTATCTCCTTTCAAGGTGTTTTTTAACAAAATGTTTAGGGAAAAGAGTGTTGAAAATTAGACCTTCCTCAGGGTATTACAACTGTAAATATAAAGAATAAAACTTTTTTTATTATTGATAAATTATGCATACAAATACAAGTTTATTATTAAAAAAGAGTAAAATAGGATTTTGAGGTACTGTTTTCTGAGTACTGAAAACAATGTAATTGTTACAAAAAAATAGTATCATGAAGCAAACAAACCCAGCAAAAATAATGGAAGTATTATTTGTACGGAAAAGTAGCTTCCTCATAAATCATTTTAATTGCAAAAAATGTTAACAAAACCATGTGTCTATACAATAAAAATCTTTACATAACACATTATAAACTGCTACTATAACTAAAGGACAAAACTAATCCCAAGTTAGGAATATACATATATATAGATACATCTACACATCTTCCTGAATACTTTCTCCTGTATAATGTTTCTTGCCTTATAGTCGATTTTTTATCATTAGAAGGAACATGTTAAAAGCCTTAAACATTCTCTAAGTCATGCTTAAAATGTTCATTTGAAATGCATGGATATAAATATCTCTGATTAAAGTTATATTGTGATTTATGATTAAAACATCTTCTTTAGCTTCAGCTTCACAACACGGTCTTTTAGGCACCTAAGTTAGAAACTTAGCATGAGAACACTTCCCATGTGAGTTATGAGCCACTTTGCACTCTCATGAGAAAAAGTCTAAGAAGTCTTCAAATCAAGATTGAAATTTTCTCTATAATGTGCATTACGTATTACATGAATGATGAAGGAAAACTGAAATTCTGTGGCCTGTTACAGTGGCTCTTCCTAACTTTAATATCAAAAAATGAGCTACTGGTTTCAGAGAACAGTTATTAATCTACCTGTCAATAACTTGTCTTTTAGATGAAAATTCACCATTCACTGTTTCCCATACTGAAAATATTCAGATTGGTTGTAAACAATTGTCGTGTCAATAATTATTTTCCTTCATTCAATGAAACATTTCACATGACTAGTGAAATGTTTGTTACATCTAATTTGCAAATAAGAAAATAAATTGATTTTTAAAATTTTTTCAGCACTACATTCCATTTAATATGCATTTATTTCATTATTACAAAAAATACATTTTTGCTTTGTCCACTTTTCCCTAGCATTTAGCAAGTTACAAAAATAATTTAAAATTTTATCTTTTTAAAAATCCAATTTAAATACTAATAACTTGAATTTATTCAAGATGTCAACTGGAACTGCTTTTAGGAGAATCTACAACTGAACAGACCTATTAAGGAAAGAGAATGTTCATCCTTTCATAAAACTATACAGTCATCATCAACATAACTTCAGGGCTATATCTTCTGGCTATAACTATGTTTTTCATTTTGCTTTATCTACAGATGATGCTTACATTCATTGTTCTTTAGACTACTGATGCATTTTTAGTGTTTCATATCATAAGGAAATCATTGTAGTACTATATATATAAAACCCCTGAATGAAGATCAAGATCTACTGTAAAACATCCACATAATTAAAGTAATAAAGGCTTCCATTCATGTTTTCTCTTGATGTTGCAAACTTGAAGAACTTAGGTCATGTCCTCACTGCTTAATGGAATACAGGACAAAGATCTCTCATGTTTACATACAGAACTGACACAACATTGGACAGGATTTAGAAGATTAAGTATGGTTTTGTGCTAATGTGCAATCATACACAGTGATATTAATGATTAGTGAAGTTTATTCACAGATTTTTCATGAGTGTAGTTGTGATACTTTTAAAGTTTGTGTAAAAAATACATTTAAAACTTATTTTAAATATACCATACCTTTCTTAAATAATAATCAGAAAGTGATACATCTCCTGAAATGAGATCCCACAAGTGCGCAGCATAAGGAGTTGAGAGAATTGTTCCACTATTGCAATTTTAATTGGCTGTACAATTCTCCTTTTGTTTGGTTGTTTTTTTAAGAAATATAACTTATTTTTTTAGGAAAGAAATGTATACTTATGTTTCTTTTAAAACTACTCCTGTATATGTATAAAGTAAACACACAGAAAATACCACAAAGGCACAAACTCTGATGAAATCCCTTTGTGTAACTCAGTTAATATTTGTTACCTGAACTGAAATAGTCACAAAATCTCTGCATTTTTGCATCATGAGGAGCATATGTAGTTTACTTTCAATGTATCTCAACTGCCCACTACATTTTACTGCAGACGTTTACTTTAAGTAATCCCTCTTCAATTAAAACTGCTGCTATGTCTACATTTTGCAAACTCAAACAAATCTGTGTATAGTAAAAATTAAGTACTTGATAAAGTAATAAAATTCCCAGCACAGAAATGAAAAAAAAAAATAGTCTCTAAGACATCTGGATTCTAGCTAACCAAAAGGATTTCATGGCCTTAAAAATATATATAAGTAAGCTTCTTAAAGAAAATAGTCAAAGAAAGACTATAGGTTAACAATTACTATCCGTACATGATAAAACATTAAAGGACAATCAAGTTCATTGATACATTGTGTTGGTCCATGCACTAACTGTTCTCCTGCTGAGAAATAAAGATTTTCATGGCCTTGTGTACCAAGCTTGCTAAAGTAAAACCAGAGCATCAAGGTGAGTTATAAATACAGTTCACAATTATTTCCCCTCCTCCCTTTATTTTTTTTTCACTTTTACATTAAAGGGAGCAAGGATAATCTTGCACACTGGTACCCTTTTTGTTCCTTTGTCAGGTACAACCAACTACTGATAATAATGTCTCCTTTTATTCTAAGAGTGTCCTTTACCTTGGGTAATAATAACAAAGAAAAATAACAAACTCATCTGAGTTCCACAATTTACTTTGTATTCCTCATTAATGAAAAATGATGATGTATTAAAACTGAGCTGTAAGAAAAAAGTAAGAAAGAAAAATAAAACCAAAGATATGTGAAAGAATCTCCATGTTTTCTTAAATGTGACAGAAATTAAACTGTTATTTTTTCATAGCTAGAGAAATTAAATTTCTATTTCTTGGAAGAAGAGGATTAAATCATGGGATGACATTAGTCTGCTGAAGAAAACAGATTAATAAAAATCCATTTATACATTTGCCCTGGTTTGAGAAGGCCAAGATAAAAATTGCCTGTAGCCATACTGACCTGAGACCTTCTGGGACACTTCTTCACCTCTCTCCTTCCTCACCTCCCCCTACCCTTGCTGCTGCCAGTCTTTGGATGTAGTAATTACTAGAAGGGAGTAACTGTGCCTTTTGGGAGGAGAGGATGAGTCAGGTGACCCAAATGGACCAGTTACAGTATTTACCATGGTGCTCAGGATAAAACAGCTCCTAAGCCCTTCTTATCCCTTGCTGTCTGCACTGGTGTCTATTGTCCCTCCCTTTGTCCCTCCCCTTACTGCTGTTGCTTCATCCTGCTTTCTTTCTGCTGAAGAACACAGTTTTTCAAAACAGTTTCCCCTCCCTGCCTCCTCAGGTAAGACTGGCTTGTCTGCTCTGAGGATTTTGTGGACTGTGTTTGGGACTCTGGGCTCAGACGCCCTATCTGCTGCTGAGCCCAGTTTGGGACATTTCAGGTTAAGAAGCAATTACTAACATAGGAGTGTGGATTCCATATTTATGTATTTGTAATTCACCATCACTGTTATTACTATTTCATTAAACCTATGGTAGTTTTTTTCTAATCTTTAAGTTTCTCTTCCTTATTCCCTTTTGTATCATCCTCTGGGACAGTCATGGGGAGATAACACAGAATAGAAACTGGGTGACAGTTATTAGCTAAAATTGTGATAATACTATACTTTTTGTAAACTATATTTCTTGAACAGACACAAATGAATTTGTTATTGTCAATAGAAAATGTCACAAACCCAAGTTTGATTAGATTTTAAGACAAATACTAGAAGACTCTATATACCTTTAGTTTCTCAAGTAAGATTTTAATACTTGATTAAAAATGGAAGCTTCATAGTTTAGTGACAAATGCCAACTAATGAAATACCTACCAAATTCTCAGAAAGAAAACTGTGAAGCTTCCTTTGCCTTCAGCTATACACACACACACAGGCACACCCATACATTTATGTCTTTCTTGAACTGCATATATACAAAGACATGACGAGGTATTTACTTTAACATGGCATACATTTAATTAATTTTATATATACATATATATATTAACTGTGACTTAAACTTGTTTCACTCTACCTTTGACAATTATGCTACACAGATATAATGAACATTGCATGTGCATATTTGCAGTGTTGTTGCTTTTTAGTAAACTAATACCTTTCAGTTAAGAAGTACCTGGTACCATAAGAACTGCAAAAATATAATCCCTAGTTAAATTTTTAATAGGTCTTGATTGAGCATGTATAAGCATTAACTTAGAAAGCTGATCTCTTGACAAATGTGTTGAGGCTATTCATCATTAGCACCTTTGAAAGATGTAAATAAATTAGTTTCATGCAGCGGCTAACACAAACATCAGACTGATTGAATTTTTTTCCTACTTTTGTATTAGTTTTCCCAATATTGAGGAACTTGTAGTCTTCCCTACGTCTGTGTAGAACAGGCTCATGTAAAACTAGATCTGTAAATTTCTAAAACAGCTACTAGGAAAAAATGATCCGGAAGTTTAACAAGGAACTGTAAATTATGCTCATACTTCCTGAAGCATTCTTGTTGAAAATGTTGACACTGCAATGCAATATTAGTAACATTTATTTGGGTTTTCTGAACAAGTATTTTTTTGTTATTCAGTAATGATCAAGATGCTGGTTAACTAAAGGTCTAATAGCAGCTATTTAAATAATCATTTAGTTCCACTTAAGTTTCATACTTAAACACTTTAAATATGCAGTTCTGTATAATCATAAATTTGGCCATACATAGTGGCTTCTGGTAAAAGACACAATTATCTCTTGCTTATTGTAAAAATACAATTTTAAATAACTGAGTCTTAGACCTTTATTTCTTCTGTGCATAGTCATGACTTCATTGTACTTCCTTACAAACCAGCCTTCACTATTAAAATGCAATATTCTCACTCAAGTCTGAGTAAGAGAATGAGAGGTGGATCAGTCTGTGCCTTTCAAAAAGCACAAACAAAAAACCCCTCAATACGTGACTAATAAAAAAATTGAAACTGCAGTTAAGTAAACTCCAGGCACTAAAATCAACTGTGATTAACTAGAAATGTAGAAGACACTCTCAATTACCCTGTCTCACTTTCAGTTATGCCAAACACATTCAACAAATGCCCAGCTATAAAGAATTATGTACCTATTAGACTTAAAAATTCTAGAGATGCTTATTTGTATTCTGTGTCTGTGTCCTCTTGCAGTATCTCTAACCAGGGTGGCTTGGCACAGAGCTCTTGACTATGTCCTTTGAGGGGCTTAGTGATATACAAGGCAAAGCAAAGTCTCAATTTCTGAAGAGTTCAGAGAGCATTTTCTAAAAATAGATGGATTTAGGGACAGGCTTCTAAGAAATTTAAGTCTTAAAGTACACAAAGTAGTGAATATGGATAAATGCTGCTGGAATTTGGATTTCATCATTTTTTTTAGTATCAGGTTTAGGTTTCCAGTTCTGAATAGCATCAAAGTTAAGGAAATATTCTTATGTGTATTATCCTGACATGAGAGTGCTTAAATTTTCTGTTAGTTTATTATTAGTTTTCCCTAATCAGTTGAGAAGGTAGAAACTTAAAGCTAGTCTGTATCTGCATACAGATATCTCAGACTGTCAAAGCTTCTTGTTTTATTATAAGTTTATGTTGGCTGTTGTCTTGGTTTGAGCAAGGATAGAAACAATTTTCTTTCTAGTAATTTTTCTGTTTGTTTGTTTTTGGTTGAATCTCTTCTAAGTAGATGCACTTTCTGGAATTAACAGCATGTTTTTCAGTCAGTGTCTGCTTCTAGGACTGATAATGCTTAATGTTTATAGATACTGTTGGAGAATGGTCTGCAGAACCAAGACCAGTGCTTGGCTCTGAAAACAAAAGGGATTAAAGGGATCACATCTTCAACCCTCCTTTAGGTAAACCAAAAAATGACTAAACAAAGCATTCCAACCCATACACATCATACTTGGTATAGATTTGAGAGATTGTGGGGGTCTGGCTTTTCTGTGTCCATAGCCAGTACCCTGGAAGGACTCCAGCTGTTCATCTGCCTTTGGTTCCAGTCTGTACCTTCCTGAATCCATGTGTTCCTGCATCCAGCTCCTGTCTATTGCTGACTCCAGGAATTGATTCAGGGACTTTTCCAAAGCCTGACCTACATCCTCAATGGATGGGGAGGGCAAGGGGGGAAGGTGATACTGCTTTTATATATATATTTTATGTATTTCATTATTTTCCTTTTTATCACTACTGTTTCATTAAAGATATGCAGTGTAGTTTCTGACCAGTAAGTTTCTCTACCCTATTCTCTCCTTTCTGAACAGGGGAAGGGAAAGAGGTTAATAGAGAGCATCTGTCATTTGTTTAATTTTGGGCCCAGGATTTAAACATGAGAGTTGTTCATATTTCATGATCATAGAACAGATGAAGTTGGAAGGGAGCCACCATCTTGATGAGTATGACGTGCAGAAGATCATCTTGTCACATTGGCTTCTCAATCACTTAGAGGAGGAAGTTATCATAAATGAACTACAGAAACCTCCTGGATTGTTTATGCCCTGGATTGATCATAAGTATAATATGGTCTTTAGTTGGATAAAATACTTCTTGAGATGATATATCTTAAACTATCGTCATTGTCTTGCTCTTAATAATGAGAATTAAAAAAAAAAAAAAATTACTGTACAATAATGGAGTTTGAAAAAAACCACCAATACATTTCATCTTTCCTGCTTCATCCCATAGTAGTAATTTACAGTGCTACACAGTTCTGTAATGTGTTATATATTTCTTTTTTTTATTTTTATATTTCTTTTTGTGTTATTCTCCATTTACAAATATTAGGACTATTTAAAGGCTGTATATCATGTTTTACTCCCTTTTTTATTTTTTTTTTTCTATTGCATTGCATTGCCCCTAAGACTGCATAAAAAAACCCACAATACCAGCATGCTTTATTTTAATTAATACATAGAATAGGCTGGGTTGGAAGGGACCTCAGAGATCATCGAGTCCAACCCTTGATCAATTACCACCACAGTCACTAGACCACGGCACTGAGTGCCATATCGAGTCTCTTTTTAAATATTTCCAGGGACGAAGAGTCCACCACCTCCCCAGGCAGCCCGTTCCAATGTCTGATCACCCTTTCTGTGAAAAAATTCTTTCTAATATCCAGTCTGAACTTACCCCGGCACAATTTAAGACCATGCCCTCTTGTCTTACTGAGAGTTGCCTGGGAAAAGAGACCAACCCCCGCCTGGCTCCATCCTCCTTTCAGGTAGTTGTAGAGGGCAATGAGGTCTCCCCTGAGCCTCCTCTTCTCCAGGCTGAACAGCCCCAGCTCCCTCAGCCTCTCCTCGTAGGATCTGTGTTCGAGTCCCTTCACCAGCTTGGTTGCCCTCCTCTGGACCTGTTCGAGGACCTCAATATCCTTCTTGAACTGAGGGGCCCAGAACTGAACACAGTACTCGAGGTGTGGCCTCACCAGGGCTGAGTACAGGGGCAGAATCACCTCCTTGGACCTGCTGGTGACACTGTTTCTGATACAGGCCAGGATGCCATGTGACCTTCACTTAGTATTTTGGTTTCATATTCTTTGCACTTACTTATTTTTGTAACATTTGACTTTCTTAACAAATCAAATTATGTAAGCAGTGTTCAGTTTTCCCATCTCTTATACAACAAATATTTCATCAGCAGATTAAACAATTATTATATCTCTGAAGATCTGTTACATGATTAGTACAGTACATCTTTGATTAAATGGTTTTTAATTATTATAAATTATGTTTCTGTTCTTAAATATTCAATTAAACTACATTCACAATGATTAGTATCTCCTATCTTATTCTAAATAGGAAAACATAATTGCAGAGACAACTTTTATTACTAAGAATTTTGGAAAGCAATTGGATGTCAAAGTCTTTGGCAGAAAAACTCAGGAATGAAAGAATGAATTCATAGAAATTACACATTGTAGAAAGTTAATGAACTCAAAGATTTCCTAGATTTTTTAAATTTAAACCCACTTTTAGAAAAATTCCATTACAGGTTTTCTTTTCTATGACAACATTCTTACCTATTACTTTGGAGCAACGTCATCAACAAATCAGGATAGTAGAGAACAAAACTTGAAGACAAGAGAAGATCTGAAGGGTTATGGGCAAACATGTTAGCTAGGACTGGTATTTTATACTTTTATAATTGTGAGAAGACAGAAAATATATTCCAAAACCTGTTTGTACATTTCTGTTTAAAGATGGTATGAAAATCCAGAAATTGCCTTTTTTCTTAATACAATTTGAGTGATAAAAAGCCCAACTAGGATCTTACACATGCAACAAGACCTATTGATGGGACTTGGAGTATGCCTCCCTTCAGTATGCCTCTATCCACTTTTCTCTGTTGTATCACTGTTTCTCAGTCCCAAGTTTCATGTAGTCTGTTTTTTCTGTAATTACTGCCAAGTTCTGTTCAATGTGTAATACCACAGAATCCTACAAAGAGATGGGAATTTCAAGGTGGGTCTAGCAAAGAGCAGCATTTGAGCTTTCTGTTTCAGTAAATTATACTTGGTAAAAGGGAAATTTTAGTATCCCACTCACCCATATTATTGGCCAACATGTTTGAAAAAAACAAAATAAAATTAAACCAAACAGAAAATGCCTACAATTTTACTTTTTTTAACCTTAGTAAAGAGAGAAGACAGAAAACTGCATAACTTTCCTTTGAATCCTATTCTTTTTTTTACATGTAGTCATTTCCATTTCTATCGATATAAAAGCAGAAAATAATTATCAGTTTGACCTTTTATATCATGTTCAGAGATGAAGTCTTAGTAGTTTTAGACTTTTATGTCAAAAGAGTAATTATTATTTAATCTTACGTGCATTACAGAAGAGTGCATTTCCTTCAGCCAGAGCATATGTTCTGTTCAAGCTAAAACAATATGGATTCACTCATTCTCCCTTCATTTTATTGCAAGAAGCTAAAGAAAAGTGTACCTGCTATGTTAAATTTAGATTTGATAGGAACTCAGAAACTTGACATGTTCCTTTAAGTGCTTTTGGCCCTTACTTTTATGGGAATGGATCAGTAGATTGGCAAATTCAGCAGATAAAATTATTTTAAATCATTGATTTGTTACGCTTGTAGGTGCATTGTGTCTAAGCATGTTCTAAACAAAACTAAAGGCTAACAAGTGCTTTTAAATGTTTGGCTGAAGGGGACAGATAGGTGAACTAACACCATAAATACTTTTTTTTCTCTGTGCAATACTGAAAGTGAGAGTTTGTGTACCATGCTGGCAGTGGCATGTGCCTCCAGTAGGGTCTCCCATGCCAGACAGGTCACAACTGAAGGGTCAGACAAAGTGTGTCCAGGGTCAGGATGGGCTCACCAGCCTTCAGGCAACCATCCTAGAAGAAGGACAACTACTGAGGTATAACTCTGCTCTCAACATCTGGCAAAATCCTTGCGAGAGTACTTTTCAATAGATTCCTCTGCAGAGGAAGTTCTACCTGAAAGCCAATGTGGTTTCAGAGCCAACAGAGTACCACAGACATGGTATTTGTTCTCAAACAACTGCAAAAAAAGTGTAGGGAACAAACAAAGGTCTTCATGTGACATTTATTGACCTCACTAAAGCTTTTGACTCTGAGTAGAAAGGACCTGTGGCAAATCTTGGAATGATTAGGATGCCCCCCCAAGTTCCTCAAAATGATCATCCTGCTACATGGGGTCATGCCAAGTCAGATATGGTGATGCACTCTCTGAATCCTTCCCAATAATCAATGGTGTGAAACAAGGCTGCTTTCTCCCACCCACTCTATTCACAATCTTCGTCAACAGGATGCTCCAAAGAGCCACAGCAGACCTCAATGAAGAATATGGCATTTACACCCAGTGTCATACTGATGGGAGCCTACTCAACCTAAGTCGATTGGAGGTCCAAACTAAGACCCTAAGTCCCCATGACCTAGAGTTGCTTTTTGCTGGCAATGACGCCCTTGTTGCTCACACAGAAGCATCTCTGTAGCACATAACATCCTTCTTTGCAGAGGCTGAAGATCTTTTTGGGATGGAAGTCAACTTGAAGAAGATAGAAGCTCTCTAACAACCTGCACCGCAGGAAGACTTCCATCATCCCCACATCACCATAGGTGAATCAGAGCTTAAGACAGTCCTGCAGTTCAGGTATCTGGGATGCATTCTTTTCTCAGACACCAAGACCGATAAAGATATAGACAACAGATTAACAAAGGCATACAGTGCATTCGGAAGACTTCATAAAAGACTCTGAAGCAATAAACACCTGAAGTACAAAGATCGGTGTCTACAGAGCCATTGTACTGTCCACTCTTTTACATGGGTCATGGGTCATCTACCACCACCACCCATGACTTCTTGAAGGCTTCCATCAGTGCTGCCTCCGGACAATCCTAAACATCCACTGGACTGACCATGTGACCAATGTCACTGTCCTTGAACAGGCAGGGGTCACCAGTACTGAGGCCATGCTACTGAGGACTCAGCTGCTCTGGGCAGGACACATCTCCAGGATGGAGGATCACCTCCTCCCTAGGATTGTGCTCTGTGGTGAACTTGCCACTGGCTGCTGTAGTGAGACAAGGCTCACACCCAGGTGCTGATAATCACCAGGCAGTGGGTGTGAGCCTGGATTCAGCCCACCTGTGCCTGGTTAGGGCTGGCCCCAACTGCGCAGGGGCAGAATCAGGAGGCCAATAAAAGGCGTGGCCTCCACCACAGGAGGAGCTCACTTGCAGAGCAGGCCAGAGGAGAGGTTGGTTGTGTTGGGAGCACTAGCTCTTGACCAGACTAACTGACCCCGAAGGCACCAGCTTTTGCCAGAGCACCAGTCTGACTTCAAGGAGTCAACCCGAAGAAAGGTTCGTCTTGCTACAGGCTGCCACAACAGAGGAGCCCCAAAGAGGAGATACAAGGACTCCCTGAAACAATCCCTTAGCTTTGGCCGTACTGACTGCCATTAGTGGTCTGTTCTGGCCTCCAGACAGGAGACATGGAGACACTGCTGCCTCCTTTGAGAACACAATAGAATCAGTCTCGAGGAGAAAAGACAGAGTAGGAAAAGCCGTGCCTTGGCTCTCCCCACACAGGAGACTCTGCTGTGACTTTTGCATCCGCACTGCCTGCCCCACATCAGCCATCAGCACGCTTGCAGCAAGTGTGGGGAGAGCCCTTCTGAAATCTTTGTTTGCAAAGCCAAGACGTGATGATGATTAACAAAGCCTTAAGATGTAGTAGTAAAATAAACCAAACATGAAAATGTTTCTGCTTACTCAAACTTTGGTTTAAGGTAAATAAGCCAACTGAAAACCGAAGTGAAGCCAAACCAGTGATATAATATGCCTTATTATGAACAGGTTCTAACATGATACGCATTGTGTTTTACTTCCCAAATGAAGAAAGATGTCTGCAGAAGAAGCAGAGGAAGTTAAATCCTTTTCTATAAATGCATATTACGAACACTGAGGGCCTCCTTTTATTTATAAATTTATAAATATGGAAAAAATGGGTGGTTCTGTTTACTGATTTTAGCTTAATCCTTCAAAAGATAAATGGAAAGTTTAATGTATATTTCCTGTGATTGTTATAATACCTAATTGTGAAGCTTCCCTCAGCTTCTGGATATAGTCTAAAAAGTCTGAAAGATATAGCACCTTTCAGGAGGAAAGGTTTCAAACTTTCATTTATAGAGTGAGTTAACATGCTTTTAAACTCTTCTTTGATATTGAGCAACATTGTTTTAAAAAGTATTGGAAGATTATTAACAAACATAGGGTCTTGCAGATGTAAGAAAAGGTTACCTTTATGATAAGTTACTTCATCATAACTGTTTCTTTTGATTAGGTAAAGGCAATAATCTGGTAGAATTTTTCAACGATGGACACAAGCTGATGATATTGAATCAATCTGAAGGTATTCGGGGTTGAAAAATACTTCTGTTTTGATATTGCCTTATTAAGCTCCAGTGCTTACTGAAGATATTCTGAAAGGTAGGTATGGAAGTATATACTTCACTACCTCTTCAGATTGTATCAAAAGCCTCGGAAATGCTCATACCATCAGAATAACATACTCATAATGCTGCATATTCAAACAAACAAATATAGTTTTTTAGAATTGATGCAGCACTAAAAGAAAAAAAATGCAAGTGATTATTAGCTTCTCTTCTTATTTAAGTAGGTATTTAAAAAGCATCATTATATGCTTCTCCTCTTACACGTATATGATCACACAGAAAAAAAAACACAATCCAAAACCTAGAGGATAAATTAAATGGTTGTCTGAATTCTGTTACAGCCCTTTTGGGTTCTGTCAGTTGACTTCAGTTCAAATGCCATTACCATCTATTGCCCTCTGTGAATCAGTTTTATATCCCACAGCTTTTTCAAGTGCATGTAATAATTCTACTCTAAAGTAGAACTACTGCCAAACTCCCCAAGCCTGATGTGGAGGCGGGCACATATCACCATTATCAACAGGACACAGTAATCTATCTGGAGTTTCTTGCATTATCAGATTAAAATATTGTAGTAATAAGTCAAATAGTTATTGCAATGGCTCTGCTGTAGAAGGGTTCTTGTTAGACCTTCTCAGAGCACATCTTTTGAACAAGGTTTATCATAAAGTCTGGTTTGTGTCCAGTTTAAGCACCCTGGAAGTTTTTCATACCAGGTGACTGAGGAAGACATAAGTATTGGAAAAGTACCACTATAGTTATGACTTTGTTTTATGCTTTACAAACACTTCCCTGGAATTATTTTCTCACAAATCCACATTGAACAAATAACAGTGGAAAAATCCATTTTTGTATCAGTGGATGACAGAGCTATCAAATTTATTGTTTTTATTTTGAACTTTACTGTAAAAGCATTTGATTTATTTTCCAAATATGGGAAAATATACTTACTTTTTTTTTTTTTTTAATTTAAGAAACTCTAATCTTGTTAAATTAAAACATTGGTGGGTTTAAAATTCATACTAGATCTTTCAAGTTTTCACACATCAGGGATATTTTGGATACTATGACATCAGGGACATGAGCTTTTAGGAAAGTCCACCAGTTAAAGCACTTCCTTAAAATTGTCTTTCAGTCTATACTTGCAGTTGAATTTTTAAAAAATTACTAGCATTTGTGGTTCCTTCTGTTTTGATTCTCATTTTCATGCAACTTTTGAACAGGACTATTAACTCATATTCAATAACTTCACACCAGAGATTTCTTCAGGAGCCTGAACATAGGCATCAAATAACTTCTGAGATGATCACCTAAAAAAAGAGGAATCATCAGAAAAAACAGATCTTAATTTTTTTTTCCTTTTTCAAGTCTAAAAGCTCAAATTGTTTATATTTGTCTAATACAGATATAAACATTTCTATACAGTACTAAATCTGTTAGTGTGATCAAAATCAAAGTATGATATTTATCTCATGAAGAGTCAAGGTGTGGTCATCAAAAATATGACCACAGTTAAAGAATACAATTTCTAAAATATATAGAATAGAATAAAATATATAGAATGTATAAACAAAAGGCAAATGGGATAGTTAGGATGATGACAGAATGTTTTGCACTCCAGCATACACTCCTTGGTTGCAAGTCCACAGTATAGAGAGCATATATTCACATAAATAATCTTTACAATAGAAGATCAGAAGATCTATTTCCTTGCTTGTTACAAGCTAGTGGATTTTAGCTAAGCTTATTGCACTGTATTTCTTATCTGCATGTTTTTAGTGAGTAAAATTTGTCAGTGGTCTTTTTATTCAACTAAATGTATGTTTCAATATATACAAATACCAGTATTGGAAAGGCAAATACTGAACTGGGTTTTTTGTTGCTTTTGTTTTCCAGTATGCTAATATCAGAAGTAATTTTCTTATCCCACAGTTGCACACAAACTCTCCTTATAACTTGAAAATTAAGCAAATTCAACAAACATTAAAATAGCAATTGCATAGAGGCATGATAGTAACAAGTGGTTAGGAAGATCCAGTACATACATAGATATAGATATATATATATACACATGTGTACATACACACACACATTCACGTATATATACATATTACTGTAACTCAAATTTCTTGGGTCTCTGAGAAGTCAGAATATGCATGACAAAGAATTTAATAAGATTATTTTGAACAGTAAGTGGAAAACCATCCTCCAGTATTCATTCATTCATTCGTCTTAATATTATTTAAAAGGTAATTGCTTTTCCCATGCTGCCCAGGTTGTGCCAGTGATCACAGCACACCGAACCTCTCATCTGAGCAGTCCATCTGGGTTCAGACCCAGACATCCAGGGACTGACCCTGCTTCCCCTGACCTGGCCTATTGCTGATCCTCACCCAGAAAACGATATCCTGGCCTGATCTTAACCCCTGCCTATTCTCAGCGAGGTGCTCAAAAATAATACTCAATAAAATAAGTTTAAAAATACTTTTAAAAGTCATCACTGTGGTTATAGTAATAAAGTATAGTTTCCAACAGATATTTAATAATATAAGAATATTTAATAACAATATCAGTGCAGTAATAACTTTAAAATAATTTAAATAGTAGCAGTATTTAATGTATGATCCCAACATTTTCTGGTTATTACCTGTTGTTTTTTACATTCCACTTCAAAAAACCTTCACTTAAAAAAAAAAAATAAAAAAAAAATAGAGATGCTGTCTGTACCATGTCTCTGGTTTAGTTCACCTGAGATAAAGATTTATTTTTCTTTTTTAAATTTCTGATGAAATAAAATATCCCTTGCTTGTGAAACTGCAGATTCTCCACAACACAATGCAATTGTAATCCTCTTAGTGCACCAACTGAAAAATAAATAAGAGAATCATAGCTTAAGGTGCTTTTTAGCTTCTGTCCATTTTTTAGATGAAAATTTCTTCTTTCATCTTTGTTCTCCTTAATGATCCTGCTATGTCTTTTATTTAATTCTCTGTTCTGTTCTGTCTTCCCTTACATTTCAGTGCCTCCCCAGGCTCCTAAATTCTTTGGCAGTAATTTACCAAGTTGTTAGGATTTTTTTTTCTACAGAAGTAGTGGTATTATCTGTTTCAAAAGTTTCTGTAGTATTTTTGCTTTGGATATAATTTTTTTTTTTTGGTGAAAATATTAGGTTTCATGTGGACTGTGTCTCATATGCTTAGTCTAAATGAGCTGCAAATTTCCCGCTAGCTTCAAAATGCTTCAACTAACCCCATCCATTTTTTCCAACACAACGATATTATTTTAAAGAGACATGTAATTGTTTTGCATTTTGAAAGCACTGTAAATTATGCACAATCAACAAAGCTATTATGTGACACTGCAGAATGTACAACTAATGAAAATGTAATCACCAGAACTCATCATTTTAGCTGAAGTTCTAATTTAATAATACAGTTTCATATCCCCAAGAGCCTTCTAACTCTTATTTATCATGTCAATTTCCATTACCTAATCTAAAATAATTGTGTTGATTCTCCTAAATTATCCTAATAGCATCCTGAAAAGGTCTACAGTTTCAAAAGCTTTATGACTTTGAACATATACACATCACATTAACATGTACATACTGTAGCATACCTCATTAATAAAGGTTTTTAGAATTTATAATATAACCTTGCAGATGTACTCTACTGTGACCAGGCCACATATTCAATATGTTTCTTACCTATGTAAGACAAAGACTGCATCAACAGCACTGGATTTTCATCTGCTCTCTTAATTTCAGGTAGCTCATTTACAAAAGAAATTTCACTCTCTTCATGCTTCACTTTGGAAACTCAGTTCAGCTTGCAAGATTTTATTTTGCACTCATAAAATCAATGGACAGGATCTATAATTATTATGAAAAAATTCATAAATATTGCAAGACTTGGACTTTAGAAATGGCTTGTGGACAGAATCTCCTTTTCATTCAACTCCCACTGCCTCTTCAAGCATAGAGGGAGATGAAAGTGAATTTTAAGTGAAAATGGTTGAATGGTATTTGTTCTGAAAAAACAGAGAACTCTGGTTTGAGCCCCTTCACCTTCTGTATACATCTTGCATACTCAAGATATTTGAGCACCCTTGGCTGTGTTTTCCACTCTAATGTATAAAACAGAAATGAATTTTGCTAGAAGAACTGGTGCAGAAAATAAACTAAAACTCAGGAGTAATACACACAGTATTTATTAAAGTATTTTATCATATTTTCACTCTATGTCTAAGCATTAAGCTTCATTTTTGATGCATAGCTGTATCACTAGACTCTTCTACGTTCCTCTGCCTGTGCTGCAACATCCTCATTAATTGTCTGTTAAATGGAAATGAAAAATGCAAATAATCCATGAGATCCTTCTCCAGTTTCTAAAGAAGCTTCCTTCCCACCTTTCTCTCATTAAATAATTTCAATTTGCATGACATAGTTTTCATAAATATTCTCTGTAGCTTAAAGATGATGTCTATCCACCACATCAAGTATCACCACAAATTGTTCACTGCCTTCACAGTATCTACTAAGTCACTAGGATGATGAGCTTTTTAGAGCTACAGGCTAAGCAAATCACTCAGCTTATTTTTCCCTTATTTCACTTTGAATCTCTACAGAGGATTCTCTGTTTAAGTATGTTTGTTTACTCTTCACAGAAGATAAGTGCAAGTGTCCCCTTTTTCATAAAAAATTATATTTAAGCTGTCTAAAGCTAAAAACATAGATTAGCTTTGCTCAAATCTTTCTGCTAATTAAACCTATCTTAAAAGTTGCAATGCAGATTATGCCCTTACTTTCCAAAATAATGTGCCTAAAGTTAGTCCCTTGTTTGTGACGCCTTCATGCTCACCAAGGAAATTGTCAAATCTATTATAGTTTTTAAATTTATATTTACAAAATAAGATCCCTTTCAGCATGGGAAACTCCATCTCTAGAAAAGTCTATTCCTGGTAAGTATTTTAATTCAGTTATAGCATGGACATAAGTGTTAAGAATAGATAAAAATTCTTCTCGTAAATAGGTACTAGTGATTACAATTTTAAATACTAGGGTCATAAACAGAGTTCAGTGAGTACAAATGTGCAACACCTACCTAAAGAAAAACTCCTTTAAATGAGCAGGAGGCAAAGAAGTCTATTTATTTAATATTATATAAATAATTACACTAACTTTCTATCTTTTGTAATTGCTCTGCCCTTAGAATGATATTTTTGTAAAATGTGCTGTTTCATCAAAAATGTAGGGAAAGATAATAAAATATTTTAAAAACAAATAAATTGAAATCTTTGAATTCTGTTAACAGATATCAGCTGATTCAGCTGCTTGTTTACTTGCATTTCCAGTACTTTAGAAGAATAAAATTATAGAAATCATACATTAGAAATCATTTCAATGTCTGTTCTATTTATACTGGTTTTCTCACCTAGTGCATCATTGTTTTGCTGCATAGTTCAGTTTTTCATTATCTTTAAATTTCTATAGCTCCAGCTGATTTCAAGTTCACGAGAAAGAGAATGAAAATATATGATGGGTAGATGTCATTTCCCCTTTTTTGTTTCCACTTTTCAGGAATTCTAGAGATTTAACCACACATACTTATGTATACCTGCAGAAGTAAGCTGGAACACAACAGTAAATCCATTTTTCTATCTAGTGTGGGCACAGTAATATCAAAAAAGAAAAAAAAAGAAAAAAAAAAAGTGCAATTTATCAGGCAGGGGTGGATTTGTCAATTAGATTTTTTTCAAAGACTTCTTTTAGATTTCTTTATAAACAACCCATAGATTCATAACTACATAATCATATAAACAGTTTCCCCCTCTACTCTGCCCTGGTGAGGCCACAACCAGAATACTCCATCCAGTTCTGGGCTCCCCAGTTAAAGAGAGACAGGGAACTGGACTGGAGCCACTCTTTTATGAGAAAAGGTTGATAAGGGACTGTTTAGACTGGAGAAGGTTAAGGGGTGACCTTATTAATGTTTACAGTTATCTAAAGGGTGGGTGCAAGGAAGATGGAGCCTGACCCTTCTCAGTAGTTCCCAGTGACAGGATGAGGGGCAATGGGCACAAGCTGGAACATAGAAAGTTCCATTTAAACATAAGAGAAAAAGTTCTTTACTATGAGGGTGACAAGGCACTGGAACAGGATGCCCAGGGAAGTTGTGGAGTCCCCTTCTCTGGTGATATTCAAAGCCCAGCTGGATGCAGTCCTGCGTGATGTGCTCTAGATGATACTGCTTTAATGGGAGAGTGGGACTAGGTGATCTCTAGAGGTCCTTCCAACTCTGCTAATCTGTGATTCTGTAAAGGAATTACATGTATTTTTCCCTCAACTTCTCTTTCTACAATTGATTTTGCTGCCCACACAGTCGCTGGTAGTTATCTAGTCAAAGTCCTTTTGTCAGTGGCAGGTATGATAGAAATTGCCATATCTAGGCATTATTTTTGTGCATACAGATTCATGTAGAGCAGAATAGCATACATAACTGTATATTTCTTCTTCCCAAACACAGTGAACTCTCAGCTCTGCAGAATTATCTATCAAATTGGTACCCGAATTTTTTAAATTAGAAAGATTAAAATTAATTAAAAAAAAAAAAAGAGCCTGAAAGAAAAGTTTAGGGAAAATAATAACAATGAAAAATCTAAGTGAAAGTTGATTACAAATTATCAAGACTCACAGACTGGAACCTGAACTCAGCAGTCAGATCTAAAGAATGTAACACCAGGCAATACAAATACAGTGTATTATGTCTGGAACACATATTTAATACCTCTTCACTTGCTATAAAATGCACTCCCACCACTGCTAACCTATCTGTGATTCCCTGCAGCCTACAGAGAGGACTATGCTTACACAGGTTGTCCTGGCAACCTGTGGAGAAGAACAAAACAAAGCAGATAATCAGACTGCAGCCTGTGCAGGATCCTATACCAAAATAGGGAGATGTTTCCTGGAGGAACTGTGGGTTGCACAGAAGTTGTGCTGGAACAAATCTTCTTCTCGAGCACTGCAGATTGTGAAAGATCCAGTCTGGAGCAGACCGAAAGGCTGGAACCCATGGGATTGACTGACACTGGAAAAAGGAAAGAGTGTGATAGGAATGGACAGGAAGAGAGAATCTGTTATAAATTGACCACAACCCTGCATACCCCATCTTCCTGTGCTGTTTGGTGTGGGTTAAGGTAGGGGAGTTGGGAATAAAAGGGTGAAGTTAAGCTTGAGAGGGAGGAAGAGTGGGCACACAGTGTTGTAGTTTTTGTCTTTGCTTGTCATCATCTTATTCTATTTTTATTCTATTTTTATTCTTATCCTATTCTTACTCTATTTTAATTTTGCAAAAAATGAAAATAATCTTCCTGGAGTCCGGTCTATTTTGCCTTTGATGATAATTGGTATGTGAACGAACTTTCTGTCATTTATTTTGACTCATGAGCTCTTACGTCTTATTTTGTCTCCCATGTCCTTTTAGGGATGGGGAGTGAGACCAGCTGAGGGGCAACTGGCCAACCTACCACTACTATTCCTAAGTTTGTGCTGGTAAAATAAATAACAATAACCAAGTATCTGTAGAAATCTTAAGTAACTAGTTATTCTACTTCTATTATTTTAAAAATGGTTCCATTTCTACAGTGTCTTTCTCATATCCTGAATTCCTCTTTTTTTTACAGACAAGACTGAAAAAGTTAGAGGAATACAGTATTGTAATGGTTTAATCACCAGTTGGAAACTAAGCACTACACATCTGCGCACAAATTTACCCACAGTTGAGTTGGGGGGAGAACTGGAAGGATAGAAGTGAGAATACTGATGGGCTGAGATAATGACAGTTTAATAGGTAAAGCAAAAGCTGCATGTGCAAGCAAATCAAAACAAGGAATTCTTTCACTACTTCCCATTCATCAGGAAGGTATTCAATGTCTCCCCTTCCTTCTTCCTCCCCTAGCTCTGTATGCTGATCATGACATATGGTGTGGGATATCCATTTAGTCACCTGGGGTCATCTGTCCTGGTTGTGTCCTGTTCCAGATCCTTGTGCACCCCCAGCCTACTTGCTGATGGGTGGTTTGAGAACCAGAAAAGACATTGACTCTATGCTAAGAGAGGACAAAAATTAGAAATTTATACCATAAAATTTTGGTCACCTGTCTTGTCCACTGCTCCCTAAAGGATGGTTTGGAGGTGTGACCTCTTTGCTCTGTGGTTCTGCATACCAGTCTCTGGCAGTAACTATAAACATCGAGTGTTATCAGCCCTAGAAGCAGACACTGACTGAGAAACTTGCTGTGAATGGAGACTTAGATGAAAGCAAAATTACAAGATAGAAATATAGCACTATCCTGGCCCAAACCAGGACAAGGTTACACCATGATTTTGATTTTGTCAATGTAATGTTTGATTCAGCAAACTGTCTGAGGAGAAGTAAAAAATTTTTCCAGATGTCTTTCTTGTAATCCAGTATTTAAAATTCTCTTCCTTATCTTGTCTGTCTTTTAGTCAGCTGATATTTCTAACCTGGAGTATTTTGACTACAGATAATTGTTTATATCAATCTACCTGTCTTAAGAGCAATGAGAAATAAATGTCTTGAATTGCTTCCTCTTACCACAATTTCTATAATGAATGTGAATTACCTTATATTTATTTTCACGCTACCAATATAATGCTTCTGTTTCTCTGTAAGAAATTTAAGGGAAAAACTTTTTAGAAATTTTAGAAATTCTATGATCTTTCTTGAGGCAAAATAATTTTTTTTTTTCCCTGTATCCTTTCAATTTTGAAAAAAGAAACAGAGTATGGATAGAGTCATCTCAAAGTGTGAATATTTTAATTTCTCTCTCTTTTTTGTCATCTCTGTATTTTACTGTTTTAAGTTTAGTTCTCCAACTGAACAATATCTCTTAAGAGAAACTTGTTCAGACCAGAGCATTCCTCCAGTGTATATTAATGTGATACAGTATTTTCTTCGAAAAAAATTGTACCTTTTGTCCAAGAGAGAAGTACAAAAAGGTGAATTCCAGCCCTAAAAATCTATACACTTTACTATTCCAAAAGATAATCCAGGATGAAAATGTTAAATTCCACTGTCTCACTTTTCTACAAAAGAGTAAACATAAATTGTCCTAAGGCTGGGAAGATTTTCTGGATATATATTATAATTTCATATAAAATATTTTTCATAAAAGTAAGAAGTTTTAAACTCAGACTGAGGCTAGGCTGTATGCTTTCCTCAGAGAAACACTGAATAGTTGAGATTGGATTATCTAAGATTGATCTGGGAAGAGATGTTTGAAGGTCACTTGATCTGGCAGTCCCAATAAACTCACTTAGAGTATGTTGCCCAGGACAATGTGCAGACAAATTTATAAGATCTCCAAGAGCAGTGATTCCACAATCTTCCCAGTGAAAGAAGATTTTATTTCTTTTTTCAGATGGAACATCTTGTGCTTCACTTTGTGCCCTGCCACTGGGCACCACTGGCAAGTGCTTGGCTCCGTCTGCTTTCCACCTTCCCTTGATTCCTGAGATCCTTCCTGAGATGTCTCTTCTCTAAGCTGAACAGTCCCAGCTCTCTCAGCCTTTCCTTACAAGAGAGATGCTTCAGAACCTTGATGATCTTCATGGCACTTTGTTAAACTTGTAGAAATTTGTTACCCTTATTGCTCTTTATAAGACAGAAACACAAGCTATATCAACACTGTATGGTAATGCAATCTTCACCAAAGGTAAGTAGGTCTGTTCAGGAAATTGTCACAATAGTTTTTCTATTATAACAATTTTCCAAACCTAAGCATTTGTTAAAAGCTGGTCTTCTACTCTACATAACTAAATTATAGTGATGGAAGTTACAGGGAGTTACACATACTGACTGTAACTGAGAACACACTTCGGTACTTACAAATATGGAAACCATATTTATTAGCTCCATGAGCTAGTGGACCTAAAAATCTAAAGGTAATTCTGTACCCTGAACTCTTGTGCTAAAGCTTTGCAAGTAAGTCATGAAATAGATTAACTGTGTAAGCATAAAATCTTATGACATCAATAGAAGATATTGACCAGTAGCCATGGAACGTTGAATCTATGGCATATCACAAACTTTTACTCAATTACATTTATTAATATTATAGTCGAGCATATCATTAGGCAATGTTAATTACTGATTAAGAACAAAAATTAGCACAGCAGTTGACCAGTTTATCTCCATGAGTTGAACATCAGATTAATTCCTGCAATGCTTTCATGCTATACGATTATAAATAGAATTTTAACCAAGTATAACAAAATTGCTACACTTTATTTTTGCATTTAATAGCAGTAGCCTATACTTTATCGCCATACAAAATAAATGGAAATCTATGTGAAATTTATAATGACTTGGATTGGCTGTAAATATAATAAAGGATGAATAGAGATTCTATATTTAGAAGAGAAGAACAAAATTAAATTAAACAAAGTGCATGTACAAAGGCTTCCAGGAGATTATAAAGTAACTAGAAAAATAAATTAAATATTCATTTATAGGAAGAGAAGTGAAAAAATACCCTTCATCAAATTGCTGTGCTTGTAGCAGAAATCTTCCCCCCACCCCTCCCCAGCAAGAACATTAAAGAACTGGGGAATGCGATCAAGGATTTTGTGCATAACTCACAACCTTTGTATTAGCATGACCTCTTTTCTCACTATTTCTGAAATCTGAGTTAATCAGAAAACTAGGCTAGGGAAGAATTGCAAATACAGCAATCAAAAGCATCTCTGCTCATGCTTGTTATTGTCGTTAATATCTATTGCAGTTTTTGGATGCAGATAAATGCTGTTCCAGGAAAAGTTCTTGAGAAATTATGTTTTATTGTAGAGTATAGATTAGTGAAGAGTACTTATTCACCTAGGGAGATGGCTGGTTAGAGGGCAATATCAATTTCTACAATCTATAGCGAATTGCTACCCAGCTACTATAAAACAGGTTTAAACACAGCCTTCAAGAGAGGCATAGCTGATGTTTTATAACATCCTTATGTAATATCAGCTGTGCCTGTAAAGAGAGTTTCTTATTAAAGGAGAGCACAGAAAAAATAAAGAGAACAGCTGTTTCTTTCAGTTTCAGCTTCCAAACAATATTTGAGTTGTTGGTTGAGAAGCCTCTTAGATTTAGAAGATGATTTACTTTGATTTACAGTTCTGCCACGTTTAAAACTCTAACTAGTGTATCAAGGATAATATGTACGTCTATATATATATTGTGTACGTCAATATAATGTATGTGTTTATATGTGTATGTTTTTCACTATGAT
Organism: Phaethornis superciliosus; assembly: GCA_023637945.1. Taxonomy (NCBI): domain Eukaryota; kingdom Metazoa; phylum Chordata; class Aves; order Apodiformes; family Trochilidae; genus Phaethornis; species Phaethornis superciliosus. The sequence goes on along the minus strand of JAJQWJ010000001.1, from coordinate 152,708,613 downwards.
TCCTGGATGCAGGTACATTTTCAAATATGTGGTGTGTCATAATGTAGAGTGTTACAAAGCTTTCAATATTGCCATTGTTTAGGTGTTTTTTTCTGATTTTTTTCTGAGAAAACAAGTGTGTTCTGTCCTCAGGTATTTAGTAGGCTTTAGTGGGTATTTAGTAGGCTTCTATCTGAAAAATTGTGCAATACATTTGTGCCATTTTCTGATAATTTTAAACAAACAGGTTTTTGGGGTGCAAAGTGTATAATGTACTGAAAAGGAAAAGCCCCAGGAACATGTAATATTGCTTCAAGGTTAATTATGTCTGCAAAAACAGCTCTATAGCAATCTTGATAGCTGAAGCATAGAATCCACATGAGGTTTGAGTGCCATGGATTTCTCACTTATTTATCAAGCTTGATTTCTATATAGTAGAATTGAGTGTTACCCTAAATTTTTGCCTCTGAAGAAGATGCAGAAAACTAAAATATACTTGAAAATTTTACTGTATCTTCATATTTTGCTGATATTCCTGTAATGCAGAGACAAAAGTGATATCTTCTCTAGACACAGACAAAACTATAGGTGTTACAGTCTGGAGTAACATGAAAATTTTTTGTTTGTTTTGGATCCACGAGAACAAAGTCCAGCCATCAAAGGTCAGGTGCAAGCAGACTTTTATTTGACAATTGGCACAAGCAAATGATAGAAACCCATGAAAGTATGGGGGATATGTTGCCAGACAAAAGAGGGAGAGAGGAAAAGAAGCAGCTATGTGTGAGAGAGAGGGGGAGAGAAAGTAAGAGAGGGATAGAGAGAGAGGGGAGAGAGAGAAGTGGGACAGAAAAGGACTAAGAAAGTGGGAAGAAAGGATGAGAGAGAGAGGATTAAGAAAGTGGAAAGAAAGGATGAGAGAGAGAGAGAGAGAGAGAGAAAGAGTGTGTTAGGGGTCCAGCTGTCCAGCAAGTTTCTGCAAGATGGCTCTGATCCTGAACAGGGTCCGATGCAAGATGGTGGTGGGTCAAGAGGCAACAAAGCAGCCACAGTCCATCAGTCCTTATCTCCTTCCAGGCATTACCCCTGTTCTGTTCAGGCCAAGCCAGGTCCATTAGCATCAGAGACGTTGAAACCAGGCTTGCCTGGAGGGGGTTGTGCAGTGTGTTCTCTAGGCATCACCCAGCCACCTTATCCAGGGCTTATTCACTTTAAAATTGTCCTTTTGAAGCAAATTGCAATCAGTGAGATCAGCGGAGTCTCACAACAGAGCAGTACATTTTCCTTACATGACATACTGTGAGCCCCTCTTAAGCTTTAATAGTGTGTTAAAATTGTTATGAAAGAAAAATAGGAAATGATAGCATTAAGGAAAAATCAAGGCTGAGTCTTGGCAGAAAGACTACATGCAAAGCACATGCCTTTTGTTGACTGGAAATTTTGATATTCAAAACCTAAAATATAAATTAGAGCTGGGCATGATTAAGCTCGGAAGAAAGCACTGTGAGTCCATGGCACTTTCATGTAAGAATCAGATAAAGATTAATATTTATGATTTAAGTCTAGAGAGATAATTGTTACTGTCTTGTCTGAGGGTCTAGGACAACTGTCCACCACCATCTGTCTGCTGCCAGCTGTCTGAGTGATGCTTCTGCACCTCTGACTCTTTGCCAGAACAACTCAATGCAGAGCTGCAGATGACAGCCCCACAACACTATTCTCTCCCATCCAGTTCTTTGCTGCTTCTCCCTGCCCTCCCTATCGAGCCACCCCAACAGGTCCTCCCTGCCTCTGCATCTTTTCCCTCTCCCCCTAATGTAGTGCATACTGCAGACAAGGTGGGAATGAGCTCACTGGCTCCCCCCTCTTCCTCCCACGAGAGACCACTGGATTGCAGACACCCAGATTTCCCTGCAGCACCACACAGAGACCCCACCAATGTTCAAGGGCTTTGCAGAGTTCCCCATATGCAGGAGGGCTGGCGGCACAGGCATGCACGGTGCCCCACACTGGGGGGGAGCAACACAGTTCCAGGAGTCTGGGAAGAAGAGTGCAGCCCCAGGGTCATTGCAGGGAGGAGTGGCACAGGAGCACAGCACCCACATAGAGTTGTTTCCTCAGAGAGCTGGAAACATAGAAAGGTTGGAGAGTTGGCAAGGGGCAAGTTGGCATCAGAGGATGAGCTGCAGCAGAGAGTTGGCATTGGACAGTTGTCCCTTTCTACTCATCATCTGGAGGGCAAAAACCTAGGACTTCCAGAATCTGAAATCTAATTGCAAATGTAATTTCAGAACAAGAGCAAGGTTTCATTAAAACCTTACATTTAAATACATTGTTTCTAGCAGCTGTACTTGTGTATAGTATGATACTAGCCACTGATCTATCTAAAGCTGTAGCTAATTTGGTTTTCGTTTTTGTTTGCTTGCTTTTTTGTTGTTGTTGGTTGAGGGTTTTCTTCGGGTGTTTCCAAACAGCATGAGAAACAACTTTTTAATTCCTGTAGCTTTCTCCGAGGTGTCCTAGTTTCTTTGCTATTTACACATCCAGGGGTAAGTTATTTAGCTTGTACTAGTCAGACATAACAGTACTTTCAGATTCATAAATGTGTTAATGAAATGAGATTAATTCCAAATAATTAGTAAGAATTTTATTAAGGATTACTTCTTTTCACAGAACCCCTGTTCTCTGTATTTGTACAATAAATGTCTGTGTAGGCAAAATGCTCTGTGACTTCTTCATACTTTTTCCACTCTTAGCTCTTCTCTTGTCTATATGGTATGCTAATGATCAGTGTTAATTTGCTTTGATTTCTGGGAGATTTTTTATTCAATGTAACCTCAGTAAGGGTTGTAGATCTTAAATCATTGATTTCTGAGCCAGTATCATCATATACCATTTTGACTGATTGTACTACTTTTTCCTTTTACATATTAAAAAAAAAAAAAAAACAAAACCCAGGAAATAATTCATTACTCATTAGTTTATGATCTTTGGTAGAGTAAAAGCTGTACTCAGAGCTACTCATCAGTCTTTAATCAACATTTTTGAACCTCAAGTGTAGTCTTTCATATGTATTCATAGACTCATAGAATGGCTGGGGTTGGAAGAGACCTTAAAGATCATCTAGTTCCACTCTCCCTTCATGGGCAGGTACAGCTTCCACTAGATCAGGTTGTAGGTTGCTGTAAGGTCACCTCAGAGTCCCTGTTTGTCCAGGATGAACAACCCCGAACTTCCTCAGCCTGTCTACACCGGGGGCTGTGCTCTGGACTTCTGATCATTTTAGTATCTCTCCTCTGGATATGCTCAGGGAGCTCTATATCCTCCTCATGTTAGGGACCCCAGAATTAGACACAATACTCCAGGTGGGGTCTCATGAGAGGGGGAGAATCACCTCCCTTGACCAGATGTTTGTGCTTCTTTTGGTGCAGCCTAAACCACGATTGGCTTTCTAGGCTGCAAGAGCTCACTGAAGTCTCCTGTTAAGCTTCTGGTTCACCATCACCTCCAAGTCCTCCTCCTCAGTGTTGTCTTCAATCCTTTCTCCTCCCAACCTGTATTTGGGCATGGGATTGCCTTGACCCACATGCAGAACCTTGCACTTGGCCTTGTTGAACTTCATGCAGTGTGCAGAGACTACTTCTCAAACCTGTCAAGGTCCCTCTGGATGTCACCCCTTCCCTCCAGCACATTGACATCACTGCACAGTTTGGTTTCGGCAGCAAACTTGCTGAGAGTGCATTCAATTCCACTTTCCATGCTGGTGACAAAGATGTTAAATAGCACTGGTTCAAGTACCAACCCTTCTGGAACACCACTCATCCCTCTTCTACATTTAGAAACTGAGCCATTGATCACAACTCTTTGGGTGTGACCAACCAGACAGTTCCTTATACAATGAGTAGTTCATCCATCAAATCAGTATTATTCCAGTTTAGACAGTAGTATTTGTGTGTTTCACTGCAACAGATAGTGTTGCACAAAATGTGTACAGGATTTGTGAATATCAGGAGAAGGCTTTTTCAGGTCACCAAGTGACCTGAAAGAGGTTTGTTTTTCCCTGTTTTTAAGGAAGGACTTTTTCATTCTCATTTTAGAATATTTGGAAACAGTTCATATCTCCCCAGTATTTTTATTCTTTGGCTAGAGAAGATTTTTCTGTGTTGTAAGTGTACTCTGGTGCACCTGGACTTTGTCCAAAAGTTAATGTACTACAAATTCTACTCTGCTTAAATATTTTGTGTATCCTAGTTACCTTTAGCAGATATTTCTTATAAAGAATTGCTCTTTCACTACCATTAGAGGGAGCACAAACCATTGGATTTTAACAGACAAAATAAATGAAAACAACAGCAGGGGTTTTTTTATGTTCTAAACGCATTTTTATTTAATTCTTTACAAAGAGTTGGGGTTTTTTTACTATTAAATAATCAAACTATTAAAACTGCTTAGTTATTATGGTCATTCAGAAAATACTAGATTGTCACTTTCATGAAATCTTAAGATGAGATTCTTGCAAGTAATTTTCTTTCAAGGACAAAATTATTGCCTGGCACCAGTCATCTGGTGAAGTTCTTATAAGCAGTCCTTCAAAATGCATTTTACATAACACACAATCATCCTTAACCTCATTAACCTTTAAAATCTTCAGTGTTGTTACTGAAATGGGATAATCAGAATAAAGATAAATTTAGTACAATAATTATTTTTTTCACAGAGATTTTTTCTTTTAAAATTTTTAAGTGAAAGGATATTTTGGTTTTAACATGCTGAATTTATATTTTCATGAAAACAAGTATTTTTTTTTTTGTAACTTAGAAAATAATTCTGAATTACTTTGTTTTTGAAAATAACAGCATTTATCTTGTTTTTCTTTATTTTTATTGCTTACACTGAAATGAACTTCTATCCTTCCTTTGCATGACAAGCTGTCAAGCTGCAAAGAGTCTTAGTACATGGAATCTTCTAGAGCTGAATTTTATATTTTGATTTCTTTTGTACATTCTTGTTCTATCAATCTGAAATCTTGTAACCAGCCATACACCCCAAATATAGTTTCTGTAGGACTTACAGCTATTTGTCAGCTCTCAAGACACATATTTTTTATAATATAATAATATATAAAATAAATAATCTGAAAATTAATCTTCTGGGGGATTCTGAGACCAGCCTAATACTGTTTGCTTCTGCTCTTTTTCTTTTAAAGGAAGTCTGCTATTTCTGTTTCTTTGTTGGAAAAAGAAAACCAACACAAGCAGCACACTCATCTTTACTTTTAGTATTTATTGACACAGGTATATGTGATTACTTATGCTTTTGTATGGCACACAAGAAAGTAGCACACTGAGACTTCTGGGTCAACTTTTAAATTAAGACACAAAACTAAACCTTTATCATGTACTTGTTTAAAATCAAAAGACGATGTCATAGCTGAACCTTTTAACTCTCAACATTGTTGTTGCTGCTGCTGTTCTAAAACCCATCTCTCTTCTTATTTCTAGCTGTTACCCTTTGATATGTGTCTTGTAGCTGTTGACTGCAAGATGAAGAAACAGTAACTATCAGGCAGCAAAAAAATCAGCTTTTCCTATTCCTTTCCCAGATTCCTTTTCCAGAAAAAAATATGTAACAAAAGCCCTTTTAAAAAAAAGGACAGGCTGGAGAGCTGGGCAGGGAGAAATGTCATGAATTATAACAAGGGCAAGTGTAGATTCTTGCATCTGGGAAAAAAACAAAGCCAGGTACCAGTATAGGTTGGGGACTGAGCTGTTGGAGAGCAGCACAGGGGAAAGGGACCTGGGGGTGCTGGTGGACAGAAGGATGACCATGAGCCAACAGTGTGCCCTCATGGCCGAGAAGGTCACTGTCATTCTGTGATGTATCAGAAGGGGGGTGGTGAGTAGGTTGAGAGAAGCCCTCCTCTCCCTCTACTCTGCCCTGGTGAGATTGCATCTAGGATATTGTGTCCAGTTCTGGGCCTCTCAGTTCAAGAAGGACAGGGAACTGCTTGAGAGGGTCCAGCACAGAGCCATCAAGATGACTAAGGGAGTGGAAGATCTCCCTTATGAGGAAAGGCTGAGAAAGCTGGGTCTCTTCAGCTTGGAGGAGACTGATGGGCAACCTCATTGATGTTTACGAATATGTAAAGGGTGAGTATCAGAAGGATGGATCCAGGCTCTTCTCAGAGATGACCAACGGCAGGACAAGCAGTAATGGATGCAAGTTGGATCATAGGAGGTTCTGTGTAAACTTTAAAAAAACAAAACTTTTTAACTATGAGGGTGATAAAACACTGAAACAGGCTGCTCATTGAGATTGTGGAGTCTCCTTCTCTGGAGACAATCCAAACCCAGCAGGGTGAGTTCCTCTGTGACCTACACTAGGTGTTCCTGCTCTGGCAGGGGGGGTTGTACTCAATGATCCTATTGTGGTCCCTTCCAACCCCTAACAATCTGTGATTCTTGTGATTTCTGTGATCTCTTTTCTGCTCTGTGGATATCCACTGTATTGTGAGCCTGATCACTCACGGAGTGCATTTCCTAATTAAAATTCTACCTTTGAAGTTTTTCTCAGTGTGGGAAAATGATCCTTTCACCTGCTAGATCCAGTCTCTTATGTGCTATCTAATTATAATTTCAGTATTTTCCACTGATTTTAATCTCTATCTTGAAATCTTATTGAGGACTAGGGCTGTGTATATTCATAGAGCTAAAAAAATGTATGTACATTTATACATTTAGAAAAATATTTAATTGAAATGTAAGTTATTTTAGAAGATTTTTTTCTAATTTCTTTATAAGTATCTGCAATATGTTCAAGAAAAAGCAATAAAGATTTATAGTTTCTAGATAATTTTCATCCTAGATACTAAAACAAAAGAACCTATTAGTGATTAAAAATTATGAAATTATGTATCAAGAATTCTGTGTGGTTTTACTTAAAAATATTTATTTTAAAGCATCCATGGAAAATTCTACTTTTCTGCTTTAGTAAAGATTATTTCAATTTAGTGTTTCATTTTTATATTTCTGACTAAATATTTTGACAGTTTTCATTTTGATTCAATTTTTAAAATTTAATTTTAGAAGACTAAATTAAAGTATTTTTTTCTAACACAGTAAAATATCTACAATAAAAAATTGTTAGAAAAGCTAAAACTGGAAATAATAAAAGTCAGTCCTTTCCCCCTCAAAGCTGAAGATTACAGAGGGAAAAAAAGAAAAAAAAGGAACAATTTCAGTGGGAAAATGTTATCCTCATTTTTCAGATTACGGACTGGAGCATAGTTTTAAATTGGCTTTTCTACTGAGGGATCTAGAGGGTGAAATGAGCTTGACATTTGAGCTACTGAGGGAAATGCCTTTCTGTACTGTTCTGAAGGGAAAGCAATACTGTGAGGACACAGACTAATATGTCTGAAAATGAAGCAGTAGATTTCTGACTCTCTTTTCCTGTAATGAAAACAGTAAAAAATAAATCTCAAATATCCTTTTAAATAAGAATTTCTCAAAAATTATTCATGCATATCTCAAACTAATTAAAAAAAAACCAAACTCAAACAAAACAAAACAACACTGGTCTCTAATAGAAATAATAATAATTTATAGTATAGTATATAGTTTTTATTTGTTGTTTTTAAACTACACAATTTTTACAACAATATTGATTTTTCCTGCTATAAGACAAGGACTTAATGCAATTATTCCCAAACTATGATTTTGCAGTCCCAAGTTTTCATGTTAAATAGTGGTTTCCCACTTCTACATTTCTGTTATTTTAATCTAAATCTGCTACATTTTTCTAGTACAATCTGTTAATAAAAAAACATTTGTTTCTGGGAAGAGGAATAAAATGAACTCTGGTAGAAGAGCCTGCATTGTCAGAGACCAAATATGAGAATCAGAACCACCTCAAGATAAGCGTGAGGAATTTTGTGTGTCTTTTACGATGCCTGATTAACAGGTAACTCATTAATCCATATTTTTCCCACCTTTTGTGAATTTTTCTGGAATGACAGATATAAATCTTAAAAGTCATACTTAACATTAGGTCTGTGGAAATCCAACTATATTAATTTCAGTTAATTTTCCTCAGAGTAAGACAATCAGTAGATTTCTAAAAGTAGTTCAATATAGAAGAAATTAGTAATTCTAGCTCCTATATTAATCTTCATTATAAATTAACTTAAAAATGCTCATATTATTCTTGACACTGACTAAGAGTTTGACAATTAATCTTAGTAAACATATGGTTGGGCTTTTTGTCTTTTTTTTTTGTTCTGCGCCTGATGGGGTTACTCAAGTGTTGCTGGATTCCTGGATTTCTGCATTTATTTTCTGCTTTGAGGGTTGGAAAAAAAGTGAGCAAGAACCACTCTGTCTCCCTCTCTCAAACTTTTTTGAAATACAGTATTATTTTTGCAAAATGGGCTGGATATTATAGAATAAAAAAATGGTTTGGGTTGGAAGGGACAATTTCATCTAGTTCTAACTCCCTTGCCACAGACAGGGACACCTCCCAGGACACCACGTTTCTCAAAGTCCCATCCAACCTGTCCCTGAACACCTCCAGAGAGGGGACATCTACTACTCCTCTGGGCTATCTCTATCGGTGTCTCACCTCCCTCAAAGGAAAGAATTTCTTCGTAAGACCTAACATAAATCTCTGTCAAACTCCCTGAAATCAAAACAAGCTGTTTCCACCATCTCATTAACCCCAACATGCTTTGCTTTTTACTCTAAATTTCATTTTCTCTCAAACTGAGGTTTAAATTATACAGGCATATAAATCTTTATTTCCTCTAGGATACTGAACTAAAGCCTAATTAGAGATTTTACTGCTATTGCTCTTTTTTACTAAATTCCTTTGGTATTTTCTTGTAGATCCATAAAGCCTGCTATATAATTGTAAGTGGTTCAGCAAGTTCATTAGCTAATTCCCTTAACACAATGGGTTTCATATCATACTGACCTTCTGGTTCATATATTCTAAACTTTCCAAATATTTTCTTATCTACTTTTATCAACAGCTATATTGACATTTATAATTATTAATTATTAAGATAATTTTCATCTTTTCTTAAGAGCACTTTAAAAAAAAAACTGAATGTAGATTGGTTATTTTAGGATTAGCATTGATTTGCTTCCACTTGTTATTAGTATACTTAGGTTATCTGCACTGCATGATATATTGATGAGTATTACCATATTTTTTCTAAAATTTCTCTGGCAAGCATTAATTTAGCAAATGGTGTGTTCATGGAATGATCTTTTTAAAAATAAGCACGGAGTTAGTCAAGATGGTATCATCCGCAAACTTTCTGAGTGTGCACTCAATCCCCTTATCCAGATCTCTGAAAATGAGGTCAAAGAGAACTGGCTCCAACACTGAGACCTGGAGAACACCACTTGTGACTGGCTGCCAGATGGATTTAATTCCATTCACCACAACTCTTTGGGCCCAGCCACTCAACCATTTTTTTTTACCCAGCAAAGCATAAACCCATGCAAGCCATGAGCAGACAGTTTCTTCGGGACAGTTCTATGAGAAACTGTGTCAAAAGTTATACTGAATTCTGGGTAGACACCACCCACACAGCCTTTTCCTTACCTATTGAGCTGGTCACCTTCTCATAGAAGGAGAAAAGGTAAGTCAAGCAAGATCCATGACGACTGGGCCCAATCACCTGGTTGTCCTGTACATGCCACTTGATGGTACTCAGTATGATCTCTATGAACTTCCACAGCAGAAGGTAGGTATACTGGCCATTAGTTCCCTGGATCCTCCTTTCTTCTGGCCCTTGTTGTTGATGAGCACCACATCTGCTAACCTCCACTCAATGGGACCTCCCCAGTTAGCAAGGACTGCTGATACATGATTGCATGTGTTTTGGTGAGTACTTCTGGGAGGAGTGTTGAGCAAGGCCTGGACAGGCTGGATTAATGAGCCAAGGTCGGTTATTTGAGATTCAACAAGGTCAAGTACTTTGTTTTACAATAGGGCCATAAGAAGCCAATACAACCTCATAGGCTTGGGGAACTAGAAAGCTTCCTCAGGGGAAAGGATCTGAGGGTATTTGCTGACAGCCAGCTGATGATGAAACATCAGCGTGCCCAGGTTATCAAGACTAACAGCATCCTAACTTGTATCAGAAATACTGTGACCAGTAGAACTAGGGAAATTATTGGCCCCTTATTCTTGGCACTGATGAGGAAGTATCTTGTATACTGTTTTCAGTTTTGTTTCCTGCACATCTGCAGCACAAAGTAGTTGCATTACAGAAGCAAATTAGAAAGCAGGTAATTTATTTTCTGCTTTTTGGTTTCCTTCGTTTCTCTGCGTTGCAAGTTTTGGGAAGGAAGATTCATATGCTGGACCTGTGCTCACCTTGCCTGCTGGTGTTTTTCATTACAGGATTTTTTATTTAGTTCCCATCCACCCTTTTACCCCTGCAGTGACATGATACAGTGGTTTTATTTTGATTACTTCCTGTGAAACCATCTGTGGCTGTAGCTAATACTCTTTTTCAGTCTGGTCTATGGACTACAGTCTAGTCTATATGGAAGAAAATTATGATTGCCCAGAGAGCCTTTAAATCACCTAAAATCTGATGAAGTTGTCTCTGTCCAATATCTTACTGCATATGTAATCATAACAAGCTTTCACTTTCACCTTCCTCACTGTTTGGAGTCTGTTCCAAAATGAAAATCCTTATCAGTCTTAGGAAATTACACTACTTTTCCAAGAGAATTCTTACAATAAGCAAATGGAGAGTTGACACTTTCAGGTACATATGTGTATATATATATATATTCTTTCTCTGCCAAGTGAACATTGTTAACAGATCTTAGAGCACTTTCTGCAAGATGCAGTAGTATCAGACAAGATGGCTGATTATGTACCAGTTATTCATTATCTTTTTATGTTATAAATATCAAAATAAAGTATGTCTCTTTATTTTTATATAATTTGAAGCACTTTGGTGAAATAATGATTATTCTATTGTCCTGGTTTAGGCCAGGATAAAGGTGATTTTCTGGTTTGTACTTTTGCTTTCAGCTAAGTCTCTTGTAAGTAGCTGCACTTGCTGAAATTCACAGCAAGTTTCTCAGACAATGTCTGCTTCTAGGACTGATAACACTCGATGTTTATAGTTACTGATAGAGACTGGTGTGCAGAGCCAAGGACACTGCTCTCAGCTCTGTGGAACATTTTACCTTCCAGAAGGAGTAAGGAGGTCCTACCTGAAACCCTCCTTTGGGGAGGACCGGACAAGATAGATGCCAGAATTGACCAAACAGAGTATTCCATCCCATACACATCATACTCGGTATAAATTTGAGGGATCACAAGGGTCAAACACTTCTTCTTCCTTCCTGCTTCCTCGTTCTTCCTGCCCTCCCTGTTTGCTTCAGCATCCTGAGAGGATTCCATACATTCCTCTGCCTGTGGTCCTGATCCATGCCAGCCTGAATCTGTGTATTCCTGCCTCCAGCTCCCGACTGCTGCTGACTCCAGGATTCCAGCCTGGACTTTCCCAGGGCTGCCCTGCAGCCTCAGTGGAGACGTGAGAGTAATTGGGGAAAGGGGGGAGGAACGTGGTATCAATTTTCTTGTATATTTGTAAATATTTAGTATTTTTTCCTATTTATCATTACTATTTCATTAAAGTTGTGTAGTTTAGTTTCCAACCCATAAGTCTCTCTTCCTTATTCTCTCTCTTTTCTTTATCAGTGAGGAGAGAGAGATTAATATATAAATCTGTTATTCGGTTTATTTGCCGGGCCACTGTTAAACCATGACATCTATGTAAATGCTCATATGATTTAGACACAGTTCTAGAGAGGTGAACAGGAATTTCTAAATCTTGAAGAATTTTAGCTTATGAGGTCTGTTCATGTTATTCATTGTATTTGTCTCAGTAGTTTTGGAACAGCTCTAATAAGTCTCTAACTGAACTTCTGAATTTTCTTCATAGAAAGATGTTGTTTTCTTCTTTATTGCTTTTGCCTTTCCTCTCCCCTTTCTGTACCTCAAAAAGTCTTGTACAAATATTCCTGAGTGTTGAAATTATTTTAGATATTTCTCAGATTAGTTTAAAAGTACTTAAAATTTTAGATATTCTTTGATCTTTAAGACTAAACTAGTAATAACAGTTGAGATGCTCTAAGATACCTTGTACCTCAAATAATATCTTCTCAGGCAATACTTTCAGTCCAATCTTAAAACAAGAGCAAAAGTATAATACTACTCCAACTGTAGTAATTTTATAGATTTATTGGAATCTGAAGTCCTTGAAATAAGTGTTTTGATCAATGAAGATGGTTTTGCATTATTTTATCAAGCAACCTTTCCAACTGAAAAAAGATAAAACAGCTTTATGCAACCAAATAGACTGAAAAAACCCCAAACTACTGAGTTTTCTGACTTAACCTCATTTTAATTTTTTTTCCCACATGTGAAGCAAAGCAATACAGTCTGGAGTTATTTTTTTCATACATTAAATACAGTTTCTCAGCTTTCCACTCCTTGTTCTTTTTGATACAAATATATGGCCAGTTTCAGAAAAAAAATGAAACAAAAGCCACACCACAAAATTCTGTATATGTGAGAAGCTGAACTATTTTTTTTAACTGGCTGTTATGTTCTTGAAAGGCTGCAAAATTTTTAGTTAACTTTCAACCACACCTATTGAAAATAGAAAAATATTTATTTATTCTTATCAACCCAAATAATTGATCAATAAAAGAAGGCAACTTAAATGTGAAAACTAAACAATTCACTTAAATATTAGAAGGGAAACCAGGACTTCTGGGGCTATGATAGAATTATTTAACTTGGAAGAGACCTTAGAAATCTAGTTCCAAGCACTCTGCTATGGGCAGGGACACCTCCCACTAGAGCAGATTGCTCAAAGCCTTATCCATCCTGGCATTAAGCACTTCCAGCACTTCTGGCATTAAAAGGGGGGGGGAGAGGGGCATCCATGACTTCTCTAAGCAGCCTGGTCCAGAGTGTCACCACCCTCATCATAAAAAATTTCTTCCTTGTATCTTATCTAAATCTCCTCTAGTTCAGTTTAAAACCACTATCCCTTATTCTGACACTACAGGCCCTGGTTAAATGTCCATCCACATCTATATTTTAACCCCTTTTTTAAGTATTGAAAGGATATAATAAGGTGTCCAGAGAGTCTTTTCTCTAGGGTGAACAAGCCATGTGTAAGCCTTTACTCATAGGAAAGGTGTTTGTCTTTTTGATAATACTTGTGTCCCTTCTCTGGGTCCACTCCAACAGGTCTATGTCTTTCTTGTTCTGGGAACTCCAGAGCTGGATGGAGTACTGCAGGTGTTCATTATGACAGCAGTGTAAAGGGGAGCATCACTTTCCTCAGCCTGCTGGCTGTGCTTCCTTTTATACAGCTATGGATATGATTAGCTTTCTAGGCTGTGAGTTCAGATTGATAGTTCATGTCCAATTTCTCATTCACCAATATCCCCAAGTCCTTTTGTATGGAACTGCTCTCAATCTCTTCATCCCTCAGTGTGTACTGATATTAGGGATTACTCTGATCCAGGTGCATGACCTTGCACTTGGCCCTGCTGGGTCTCCCTCTTAGAGATGTGTGAGAGAAGAAAAACAGAATTACTGGGAACCAATTAAAAGATTAAGCATGTGTAATGTTTTCAGATAATTTTAAACAATATATGTATTGCTTTCTATCCTGGTTTGGGCGATGATAGAGCTAATTTTCTGTCTTGTACTTTTGCTTTCAGTTAAGTCTCTTCTAAGGAGCTGTACTTGCTGAAATTGACAGCAAGGTTTTCAGTCAGTGTCTGCTTCCAGGACTGATTACACTCAATGTTTTTAATTACAGATAGAGAATGGCCAGAATGAATAGAGAAAAGCTACTGCTCGGTTCTGAGGAACATCTTATGCTATGGAAGGAGAAAGGGAGTAAAGAATATAACACCACCTAGAGTCCAGTTCTGGAGTCCCTAATGTAAGAAGAACATAGAGCCCCCTGAGCATGTCCAGAGGAGAGCCACTAAAATGATCAGAGGACCAGAGCACAGCTCCTGTGAACACAGGCTGAGGAAGTTGGGGCTGTTCAGCCTAGACAAGAAGAGATTCTGAGGTGACCTTACAGCAACCTTCCAATATCAGACGGGGCCTACAGCATGATCCTGGGGAAGCTGTACCTGCCCATGAAAGGAGGGTGGAACTAGATGATCTTTAAGGTCTCTTCCAACCCCAGCCATTCTATGATTCTATGATTATAGAATACCCATTCTTCTCCTATCTGACTACTCGTATAACTGCTAAAGGCAACATCATCCTCCATTTGAGCTAGACACTCACAATAGAGGCTTAAAAGCTTCCTGTGGTTTCCACAGGAATTTGCTGAGGATTTGGAGTGCTTTGGAAACATAGATCTGCAGAATAATTAAGATGGGAAGGGTTCTCATAACTTTTCTAAATCTCAAAATAAGGACACCTGTGAGGATGCAGGTCTTGCAAACCTCCATGGGCAAAGACTGTACAACAACTTTAGGCAAAATCTTCTACAGCTTGACTCTCCTCAAGCAGAAAAAGCTTTTCTTTAAACTTGGTCCAATTCTGTCTTGTGCATACTTGTGTCTATTTTCTCTTATCCTCCAACTATTCACTGCTGTGAAGGGCCTGCCTCTGTCTTCTTGATGAGCTCCCCACAGGCACTGTGAAAATGCTGTTAGGTGCCTCTGAATTTGTCTCTTCTCCATTCTGAGCAAGTTTTGGTCCCTCAGGCTTTCCAAATACAAGTGCTATAGTCCTAACCATCCCAGCAGTTCTCTGCTGAGCTTTCCCCAGTGTGTGCTGATGTTTTTCTTGTGCTGGGGGCAACACAATTCCAAGGTCTGTCTTTATCCACTGTCACAGAACTATTGAAAAACTTGAGTGCTTTGTGACTTCTAAGTTTAAAAAAGTTTTACCTTTTTTATTTTTTTTAATTCTATTCAAAAATTAATTAATTCATTCATTCATGCTCACTGGTTTTGAATTTATTTTATTTTGAGAGTTCTCTTTACATCTGTATCTCAAAGTAAAATTTAAGGAGATTTAAGACCCAGCAGATTAAAGCCCTCTGCATAATAAATTTTCTGATTTTTTTAATGCCTGTAGACAGGAATGGAGAATTTCTTCATTTTTTTATTAAAGCCTACCAGTTTTATTTTCAATATTAGACTTTCAAATTTCCAAATACCATAATTTTCTTTCCCGCATTTCCTTTGATAATTACAGAAATGTAATAAATTTTCTAATTATACTTAACATCATATATTGATATATTAACCAACACAGTCAGCTTCTTCTGAGGTATGGTTAATTTATTTGTTACCATTAGCACTCCATAAATATATTACATACCCATGGTCAATATAATGTGAATCACTCAGCCTTCTTTTATTCATTTATATTTTGTTCACAGATTTCTGAGACCGTTCTTTAAACAGAATATTTTTCCCCCTCTCTTTGCTTGTGGTATGTGGTGTGTCTGTAAGTGTCACTCTATTACAAAACAGTATCATAGATGTAGGAAAACCATTTGCTAATGAGGACACCCTTTGGAAAGATTAGTGCTTTAGAAAGTCTTGGATAGGACCACACAGTATTGTAAATGCACATTTCATGGAACTTTGTCTTTTCAGAGAGTCCTGATAAATCCAGTGTGTTCCAGAACATTTCAGTCATGATTAAATAAAATAAACTAAGTTCAGAAAAAAAAAAAAAGCAAAAAAAGCAAAAAAAGGCATATTATATGCTCAGATATACATATGTATCTGTATTTGTTGTATGTCTCTATAGCAACAACAAAGTCCTTTTAGAAATGAAATAGCTATGTAGTGTTTCATAAATAAGGACCTCTACCACTCACTGTAATCTCAGCACTGAGGGCAGTGTCAATCAGGTTTCTTCACAGGCTGTGTTTTCAACATTTAAATAAATATATCATGGATTCAAAAGTTTTATCCGATCTGGTCTTGAGAAATTTATTTATTTGGCAGAATTTATTCTCTCTGGCATTTTCATCTCTCCTTACCAAAGCAGATCTATATACTTTGAGATTAATATAAAGCTTGCTTTTAGATTAACTCTTGTCCTTACAAAATTAGGGGTATATGCATCCTAAAATGCATGAATAATATAATTCCTATCAGAGAGAATTTTAGAGCAGGGTTATAAGTCTTACTATTTTCAGTTACTGCTTGTAGGTCAAGGACTTTGAGAAGTTGTGGAGCATACCACATAAACAGCTTCACTGAGAGTATTTTCAGTGGATTATTGCTAACAGTTATGTAGTAAAATTATGTAACCCTATAGGACTATGTAATACACCAAGCAGCTTTAGTGCTTCTGCCAGTTTCGGCTTGATTTCTTTGGGGAAATGAGTTTTATTGTCCCCTTTGATCTCTGGATACTCCACAGAGATTATGACTTTCATTCTCTTACTTTTTAGATACATGCAAAGTTGAACTTAATATAATTTCAGTGGAGGTCTTTAACAGATCAACAATTTGTTTTTCTTCAAACAATAGTTACTCATAGGCAAACATTCAAGTCTTTAAATCTGTTACTTAATGTTATGTAATCAATTTATGTATATAGTTTCTTGTTTGAGGTTTCTTGTTTATAAAAATTGGTCAGTCAAAAAAATTTACAAGCTTGTATTCATTTGCTATATATGGAGCAAGGTTTTGATCACTATGATTAAGCAAAGGACAATATTAACAGTAATTTATAAGCCTAAAATGTGACTAATTCTGCTTTTATACAAGAGTACACATAATCTTCTCTGGAAATCCTAAAAAAAGGAATTCTCTATAAGGCTTCTGATGAAGACCAAGTGAGATTTTCTCAGTACTCTAGGAAATAAAGGTTCTAGATAAGCACATTGTGTATTGGTTGTGAAATGAATGAGTGACACAAGATAAACACAGAGTGTACTTCTCAGCCTTGGTAATGATGCAGACATCTCACAAACAGATAAAGACGGGAATAGTAGGTAACCTGAGAATCAGGTCAAAGATACAAAAAAATCCTTTTCATAGAGAAATATATCTGTACTGAAATAGTCTGCTACTGAAATAATGGCAACTGTACGGAAATTAGTTATAGAAGAAAACCTGGAATCAAATTTGATTCAAAGTTTCTTGAGACTGAAATTTTATGAAGTAATTGATTAAACAAAAAATTCAGTAATTTTCTCTTCTAAGTCTACAGATCGAGGCTGACCTGACCAGCCTACTGTCTTTTTCCATAGCACCCTGCAACCTCTTCCCAAGGGTTTGTCTGCTCATGTTGAAAGCCAGCTATGATAAAGTGCAGCTGTGTGACCTTGCATCAGACCTCTTTGATGGTCTCAAGTTGTGCCAGGAGAGGTTTAGGTTAGATGTTAGAAAGAATTTCTTTACAGAGAGGGTGATCAGACATTGGAATGGCGTCCCTGGAGATGTTTAAAAAGAGACTGGATGTGGCACTCAGTGCCATGGTCTGGTAACCTCAATTGTAGTGGATCAAGGGTTGGACTTGATGATCTCAGAGGTCCCTTCCAACCCAGCCAATTCAATGATTCTATGGTTCTAAGAAGGCAGATAGATTTCCAGAAAGAGCAGTGAGAAGCTGAATGTGATACAGAGATGTCAGATGACTCCCCTGGATTTCTATCTGCCTATTGACCCAAGTGCTGCATTTAGGCTCAGGCCCTCAGTCCTCCCCTGAGCTACGTCAGAAGTATGTTGTGCCAGGTCTTATTTGTTGCTAACCTCAATCTTGTCATAGTTGCTTGCCTTCCCACTTTGCCTTCAGACTGGCCTCCTCACTGTAGATTTATCTGATAATCTCTGGGCATTCAGCTGATCCCAGTCAACATTACAATCCCTTTTCTGGTACTGAGGCTTTGTGACTGGTGAGGAATCATAGAATCATAGAATGGCTAGGGTTGGAAGGGACCTTAAAGATCTTCTAGTTTTAATGTCCCTGCATGGGCAGGGACACCTTCCACTAGACCAGGTTGCTCAAGGCCCCATCCAACCTGGCCTTGAACACTTTGACAGAGGGGGCAACAACAATTTCCCTGGGAACCCTGCTCTTGTGTCTCACCACCCTCACAGGATAGAATTTTCCCTTAATGTCTAACCTCCCCTCTTCAGGTTTGAAACTATTTCCCTTTGTCTTCTCACTACAAACTCATGTAAAAAGCCCTACCACAACTTTCTTGTAGGCAAATGTGTTTCTTCCCTGTCAGCCTCATGCCATCCTCAGCTCCCAGGTCCCAAGTCCTTTGCCCAGCCCATGTTTGCTGCTCCCCACAGGTGTCTCAAAACATCTTAAGTCATAAACCAAGTACCATGGAGTACTTTTCTGCAGGACATATCTGGGGATTTTGGTGGGAGAGGTTTTTATTTCCCATAGAAAGATGAACAAAATCAAATTATCATGCATGTGTGTCAAACATACAATGCATAAAATATATATAATCCTCAGGGTTTTGTTGCTTCCATTGGCTATTATCTGTGATGTTAGAAAAAAATAAATAAATTAGATTTCATAACTGTATCATGAGAGATGCTGTAAGGATGCTTTCAATTTGCTCTTGATGCCTGGGTTCCATTTAGTATTTATAAATCTTCAAGGGGAACTTGATCTGGTCCATTTGTTAGGCATATTTATTTTAACTGCAGTTTTACCTTTTCTTTCCACCTAATGGGTGGTAAAATGTCTTGAGCTTGTAGTACTGAACATATTTATAAAACATACTTTGCTGGGGTTCCTCCTGCCCTCCAGAAAATATTGCTTCCAAAATTTGCATTTTCATACTTCAGCTAACTAATCACAAATGAATTTGCAAATGTTGATGAATACATGCAGAAACCTGACAGATGTATTATTGGGCTGCACAGCATGTAGAGCTCCTGGTGTCCTATTAAATGTTAAGTGAGCACCTAGACTGTAAAATTCAGAATTACAGAATGTTGTTGTTTGAACCTTCATCTTCTGTTTCAGATTCTTCTTTGAATCTTTTCAAGTCTACAGTTTGTTCTGGAAACAATTACTAATTATAGCTTTTGGCTTTTGCCCTACATCAATATTGTTGTTCAATTGGTTTCAGCAGTATTCCAGTTGATAGTGGATTAAAAGTTAGTCTGAATTGCTTTCATTTTCTATATTTTCCTTAGCTCAGACATGTAGAACCACATCTTAGATCCACTGCTTGGACTTCTTTCTGGTTTTATTTTTTTATATTATGGTTTTTTTGCCTTTTTAAAATTTATTTACTTGGAAATATTTTCTTTTCTTTTTTCTTCCTATTCTCCAATTTACCATTTATAAAATATGAGAAATAGGGAGCAAAGGCATCCAAATTTCACAGATCTTTAAGCTTTATTGCTCATGCTGAAAGGATCAAAAAAACAAATCTATAACTAATTTTACTGTTTTGTCATTCTTGGAAATAGAGGACAATCACAGATATGTGAATTTGCCAAGAATGCAACTGTGCTACCAACATCTAAACAAACAAAGGAAAGCATACAGAGAAGATTGATTTACTTTTTTAACTCGATCTCAATGCTATCAGCCTTCTCCTGGTCTTTTTCATTGCCTTGTGACATTTGAAAAACTGAGTACCCTTTCAAATTCCTCTGTGTCAGGTACAAACAACAGTACTGCAGTATGATTTGGGTTTTTCAAACATAGGAAAAATGGAGACAGCTGGTTAAGAAATTAATAGTGTTATATAGAAATGGAAAGCCAGTGAGTCAGCGGAGTAAATTAATTAAAATACCAGGTTTTTAAATTTTTTTAATACCAATATTAAAAGCAGTATGCTCTTAAACTGTGTGTAGAAAAGATACAGCAAATATTATCTTTTTTGACACTGCAAAAATCACAGTCTAAAAACTCATATTGACTAAATAAATGGAAACTGCTTAAACAGCAACTGCAGAAGGAATATACAAAAAAGCTGATGTGATATCTGTCAAGTACTTGGAAAAAGGGGGAAAACTGTTGTCAGATCTGTCAGTATCTCAGAATTTTTTTCACTTTTATTCACCTTGATTTATTGATTCTTCAAACAATGTTCAACAGCTGTTTTAATGGATTGTCTGTTTATAAATATGCTTGAAGACAACAAAAGATAACTGCATGCATGTTATGTATGGAAAGCATCTTCTGAGTGAATTTATCTGGGGAATAAAAGGAAATGTAACAGTGGAAACATGATTCCAGGATATGTAATTCCAGTCATAGACAATAAACTTGATTTTTAAAAGATCTTCTAGTCTCTTTCACCTTTTAGATTTTTAGGTGGATGTCATTATACCTTTGGCCAGTCTCAAAATAAGACTGTTAACACTATGTGGTAGCTTTTAGTTAAGTTATCTGATGGTTATCTACTTGATAGCAGCTACCTTAATTTGGTTATTCAACTTCAGAAAAAATTTCATACCATCCCAAAACATTCTTTATTGCTTATGTGAAGCCTCACTCATTTTTTTTCCCTAGTGTTTTCCTCAATCGAAATAGTTTAATCTGTGTGGTAGGAACATGAGGTACACACAGAAGTAAATCCAATGATCCATGAAAACAGGTTTTGAAAAGAAACATATGTTTTGAAGAGAAACCTTATGGAAACTAAAACTGCTATTTCTGGCTAGACTAAACTGCTACTAAGGAGTTTTGAGCAAGGAAGTGGGGACTGCTTATATTTCACAAGTCAGCATATGAAGACAAAAGCACACTTAAAGCTACTGTAAAATCTGTTATTAATATCAATACTATTAGGTTTGTTTACTTCATAAGGCATCAGGTCCAGTCAGCATGGGTTTATGAAAGGCAGGTCCTTCCTGACAAGCCTTATCTCCTTTTATGACAAGATGACCTGACTATTGGAGGAGGGAAAGGCTGTGGACTTTGTCTATCTAGACTTTAAGAAAGAATTTAACACTGCTCCCCATAGAATTCTGGTGGAAACACTGTCTGCCTTTGGCCTGATTTTTTGGATGCAGCACTGAGTGAGTGGAAAGGCCCAAAGTATGGTGATCAATGGAGTTAAAACCAGCTGGCAGCCAGTCACAAGTGGAGGTCCTCAAGGCTCAGTATTGGGACCATTTCTGTTTAACACCTTTGTTGATAATTTTGATAGAGACATAGAATGTATCATCAGTCAGTTCACAGATGACAAGAAGTTAGGTGGGAGTTTGATCTGCATGAGGATAGGGAGGCAGAAAGATTTGCATAGGCTGGATCAATGGGTCAATCTCAACAGTATGTGCTTCAACAAGGCCGAGTGACAGGTCCTGCACTTAGGCTACAACAACCCCATGCAACGCTATAGACTTGGGAAGGTGTGGCTGGAAACCTGCCAGACAGAAAAGGACTTGGGGGTCTAATTAACAAATTGCTGAGTATGAGCCAGGGTGGCTAAGAAAGACAACGGCATCCTGGCTTGTATTAGAACTAGTGTGACCAGCAGAAGTAAAGAGGTGATTGTCCCCCTGTACTCAGCACTGATGAGATCACACCTTGAGTATTGTGTCCAGTTTTGGGCACCTCAAAGTAAGAGATATATCAAGCCACTGGAGCAACTGCAGAGGAGAGCAACAAAGTTGGTGAAGGACCTGGAAAATAAATCTCATGAAGAATGATTGAGGTAGCTGGGACTGTTTAGTTCGAGGAGGAGGAGGATGAGGGGAGACTTGATTGCTCTCTATAATTACAAGAACATTCTAGAGAGGTAGATACTGGTCTCTTCTCACAAGTAATTAATGATGAAACAAGATGGAATTTCTTCAAGCTGAAACAGGGTAGGTTGAGATAGACTTTAGGAAAAAAAAAACAGATAGAGTTTTCAGACACTGGAATAGGCTGCCCAGATAGGTGGTTGAGTCACCATCCCTGCATGTGTTTAAGGGTCATTTACATGTGGTGTTGAGGGATATGGTTTAGGGGACTTTGTAGAGTAGGGATGATGGTTGGACTCGTTGATCCCAAGGGTCTTTTCCAACCTGAAAGATTCTGTGATTCTATGATATAGGTCTTTGTCTGTTTTAAAATGATAGATGTGGAACCAGCTTTCAGACAGATAACATACTTATGTTAGGTCATATAAAACATGTTCTCTTCAATGACTGAGATGACATCCATGTCATGATATACTGGACTCATATTGATGGTGACAACAGGATTTGAAACAGAGGTTATGCCAGAGACAATTTTTATTGTTGTTATTTGGATGCTAGTAGGGATATAGTAATTTATTTTTCTCAGTAATCAAGGAAGAAGGAAAAAAATATAAGAGTTCTAGATGTTTCCTCACAACAGCTACTGCATATTGTGAACCATATTACAAGCAAACTATCTCTTCCCACTTAGTCAAGGTTAAGTTTAGTTCCAGTTCAGGTACTTGAATTTCAGATCCATAAGGAGGCACATTAAAGGTAGCTGTGATGAATCTGAGTCTTAACAGCACCGAATACTTCTGTATTTCAGGTCATAAATTGTTTTGAGATTTGAGCACCAATTCTTGAGTTATAGAATCGGCTGGGTTGGAAGGGACCTCTGAGATCATCAAGTCCAAATATGGACTTATGATACTTGTGAGCTGAGTCTTCAGTTGCTTGTTTGAATGGGAGAAATGTTGTCATTGTATGTCAAAGTTTTCTTATGTATATTTGAATTTAGAATTCTTGAACAGCTTTCCAGGTGATTGGGAAAGTTAAGATGATGTGACTGCAATTACGTATAGTTCATTATGAAAGTATGGTGGCAATTATGACTTCTTAGTAAGCTAAGGGCATACTCTAAATCAAGTATAAAGCAAGTGATTAGTTGCTTAAATATATTCTTCACCTTCTTTTCAACTCAGCTGCTTTCACCAATTTAGGACTGAAAGTAAAATAATTTCTTCTTACTGAAACCGTACAGAAGTGTCACATTAAAAAACAAACCAAAGAAACCAACCAAAACTATTTAATTTACATCTATTAAGCAAAAAGGCTTTCTTCATAGCAAAACTTTTACTGGAACATTAATAGATGGCACTTGCTTGCAGCTTATTTTTACATGTCACTTAAAATGTCACAATGCTAAAAAGATGGAATATCACACTGGAAAATACTTGAATATTGACTCAGAACAAATTACCAAATACTGAATTAGCAAAACTACTTACTGGACTACAGAGAAGGATTTTTCTTTTTACATAGCTGCTGAAAAGAGATCATGGCTTGAGGTTCTAAAAATGCAGAGTATAATAGTAAAAACAAATAGAGTCTGCTCCAGATAATAACCATAAGAAAGAAAATTCAGGAATCATTTTGCCTAGAGATCTATGTAAGATTAGCTAAGAAAGTAGACGACAATATATATGCATCGAGCATGAGCAGCATGGGCAGCAGAAGTGCTTTTATTTTTGAAGAAAAAAAGAGATTTTAAAGAAATCTACATACAGGATATCTTAATTCAGTGCTCCTGGTTAGCCACTTAGAAAAAAAGAGCCCAAGTGAGGTAGAAATTAAATCAGTTGTTACTAAGGAAAAATAAATGAAACTTCTAATCACTAGCACATGCCCATTTTTCCAAATACTTTTTTTTTTTTTTCTGAATAGTCTCCTTTTCATTTTATTATGATCAGATGCAAGAGCATCATAGAATCAGAAAGGTTTGGGTTGGAAGGGACCTTAAATATCATCTAGTTCCATCTGCTCTTCATTGGCAGGGGTGCCTCCCACTAGACCAGGCTGGTGAAGGCCACATCCAGCCTGGCCCTGAACACTTCTGGGTAGGGATTATCCACAACAGCTCTGGGCTACCTCTTCCAGTGTTTCGCCACTCTCACACTAAAGAATTTCTCTCTAATATCCAACCTAAATCTACTTTCTTCCATCTTAAAACCATTACCCCTTGTCCTATCACTACATGCCCTTGTAAAAAGTCTCTCTCCAGCTTTACTGTAGGCCACCTTCAGGTGCTGGAAAGCTCCTATAACATCTGTCCCAAGCCTTCTCTTCTCCAAGCTGAACAACCTCAACTTTCCAGGCCTATTTTCACAACAGAGGTGCTCCAGCTCATTGATCATCTTTGTGGTCCTTCTCTGTACTTGTTCCAACAGCTCCATGCCCTTCATGTCCTTGCAGGCTCCAGAACTGGACACAGTACTCCAAGAACAGTCTCACAAGAGCAGAGTATAAAGAGAATCACTGGAGTTTCTGGACATGTTTCTATTGATGCATACCCGGATGTGGTTGGATTTCTGGGCTGCAGGAATACATTGGCAACTCATGTTGAGCTTTTCATCAACCAATACCCTCAAGTCCTTCTCCTTAGGGCTATTCTCAATCTAGCGTCCACCCAGCCTGTATTGTGCTTGGGACTGCCCTGTCTCAGGTGCAGGACCTTGCACTTGATCTTATTTAACTTCATGAGGACAAACAAAAAAACCAACCAACCAGCCAACCAACCAAACAAACAAGGAAACAAAAAAAAGAAACAAAGATAGGAGAAAAACAAAAGGGGAAAAAATCTCTCCAGTGGCCTGTCACATCCCATCTGGTAAGTAATCCATGGAAATTCAGACTGGACTCCTTCACAGAGAGAAGATGAGGTGAGGTTAGTCCCAGTCCTCCTCTCAACCATGTCTCTCCCAGGAAGGATTGCAATGGCATGGGTAGAGTTAACCTTTTCTAAATGTCCCTGTGGCAGAATTAACTCTCTTAATTAATCTCCTTTAACAACCCATTCAGTAAGATTATTCTCATTAATTTTTTGTGCAGTACTCTAAGTGTAAGACCATTGCCCAAGAGCCCTATACTATACACAACTTTACTTAAAAAAGTAAGATCATAAAGTCAAGAAATATACAACAATATTACTCTCAAGGCAGCAGGTTACAACTAGCACAATTTAGCAAAATAGTACTCTAAAAGGAACAGGTTACAACTAACAGAACTTTGTAAAATTAGAAATTGTTACTTTCATGTACTGAGAATAAAGTTAGAAACAAAGAAAGAGACAGAGAGATATGAAAAAAGAGATGATGGAAGAGGGGATAGAAAATTCATCACCATCTTTGGATCTGGTGATGATCTCAGTATGATATGATCCTTGGATGGTAGGTGCACATGCTCAGCATTTCGTATCTGCCTCTTTTATGCTACCTGGGCCTATTTAATCATAATATCCTGCTTTGCACAGACTTAGTGGTGGGTTTGAGAATGTTCTGGAAAGTAGCTGGTGGGGCATGGGGGTGGCTAGCAAGAAGAGCCCTGCAGAAACAGTGTCCCGATGTCTTATTGAATGAGGACTCTACCTGAGCACAATATTTGCCAGGGCTCTTTTGAGACAATTATTAATTTCAGAGGGACAGAGATATACTAGAGAGAGTCCAATGGAGGGCTACAAGGATGGTCAGGGGACTGGAACATCAGTCATATGAGGAAAAGTTGGATGCATTTCTGTGTGACCTGCCCTAGGTGATCCTGCTTTGGAAGGGGGGTTTCAGCCTGGTGATTTCCAGAGGTCCCTTCCAACTCCTCCCGTTTTATGATTCTATGATTCAGGAACTTACAGCCAGACATGAAATAAAATATGCACTCCAGTCAAGTCTCTCCTTCTCTGGGCATGGTGTCCAGCACAGCATAGTGAAGATGCTTTCTTGCTACTACAGTTATGCTTTTTATTTAGAGCAGTAAAGCTTCCTATGGGTAGCTTCTGTTTCCAATTCAGCCAGCATTGGTTGGAGAACACCTAATTGGGTTTGGGTGCTGTGGACTAACTGGTCATTAAATTTTGTGTAGGTAGGTTATTGGATGTTAAATGGACTATTTATTGTCATCTTTAATCTTTCCTGTAATACAGTTTTATAGATGTGGTGCAGTAACTTTAGTAGCAGCCATATGACATCCAGCTGCTCACTCACTCCCCCTCTAACAAGACAAAAATAAAACAAAAAAGTTGTGGGTGAGGATAAAGAGAGAGACTGTTACCTGCTACCATCATGGCCAAACGGACTCAACCTGAGACACTCCTGCAGCTGCCCCACTACCAAAGCTTTGCCATGGACCTCTAATATTATAAACTGAAAGCTACACTGAAAGGATCTTAGTGCAGAGTTCTAGACTAAAGCTACAAGTAAAATGTGAGAATACGAGGGAACAAGAAGATGATTTAACATTAGTGGCTATTGTTTTCTGTAAGAAATTAAGAATTATAATAATTGACACTCTGCCAGGCCGTGAGGGTAAGAGTACATGAGATACCAGGGTGAGCACAGTGTAACAGCCTCAGGGTGTGGGGATGAGAGATCACAAGATTTCCAAATGAATGGCAGACTACTGAGTTGCAGGTTGAGGGCCCTCGACACTGATAAATTTAAAGCACCCAAAGTTTATTACATGAGCCTTTCTTTTTCCACCATAAGGTTATACTGAGTTGCTCTTCTTTGCAGACCCAAACAGACACTTGTTCAGTAATATGATATTTTTTCTTTGGTACATCATTAATTAAATACGATTGATTTATCATTTAATTTTTTTAAATATTGAAGTGGAAGTTACTAACTTATTAATTATTTGAAAATTTAATCATAACATTACTTTTTCATGTTTTACCTCCATCTTCTTTATTTTCTTTTCTGTGCATACTTACTACAGCCCTGTGAGTTTTTTTCTCTTATTCAACCCAGATAAATTAAAAGTTAAATTTTAATTTAATAACTTTTTTTTTTTCTTTTGTATTCCAGGCAAGTGGATTTAATCCATAATATCATTCTGTATCACTCCTAATGGCACACCTACAATTCCAACACCAAACCAGAAATCACACACTCTGATCTCTGCTGCTATGTCACACCTGGTCTACTTTCAGGGACCTGAAGCTGATATTCCCAGACACCAATTCCTGACTAGAAGATGCTTGCAGCAACTGGCTAAATGTTACTTGACTCAAATAAATTTCCATGCTCCCTGGCAGGATTTTTTTTCATGAACTGTCTGAAAGTACTTTGCATACTATTACGCTGTGGTTTGAGAATGGATATATCAGATAGCAAATATGTCGCTGTCCAGTTTTACTTCTATTCTTTGCATCCATACACAGGAAATGATCCGTCCAGATTTAGTCATTACTGTATTTCAAAGGCTTCTTTACATTTCCCATTTACTTCTACAGTGGAGAAATTCACATAAAATGCTAAAGAAAACAAAACAAAAACAAACAAAAAAAAACCAACAACAAAAAAAGAAATAGTACAAGACTGATTCTGTGAATTAATTTATAATTTGTGATGTGTATGCCTGTTTTTAATATAATAAATATTTTTCTTAGAATATAAAATGTTTCAAAGTGTTCAGGAAGACTGACAAGTAAGGACAAAATTACAATTCAATGGACCCACACTAAATAAAGTTAGTCTTCTCTTCATGCAATATCTAAGCAAATAAACCCACACAACAATGAATACATAAATAAACTCTTAGAAATATGATTTATAAATGGTTCTTTATATTTCATGAAGGAATATTTATGTGAAATACAGATAGGACAAAAAATAAAAGCATAATGTCAAGATTATTTGACACATAGATGACTGGAAAGTTTTTCAGAGGACAATTCTCACTTTATCATTACCACCATCATTATTGTAATTATTTTTTGACACACTGTTCAGAATGCTCAAGTATTTATAAACATGCAGAGGAAGTGTTTATATGGAAGTCTGCCCTGTTAATAGGACTAAGTTTATCTTCTTAAAGTTAAGATATTCATTGCATTTTCACAGTTCCAGCAGTACTGAGAAACTTCCAGCTGTGTGGACAATGATTTTTTTTTTTCAACACAGAGAATTCAGATCAGTATTTGGATCAATCTGCCTATAAAGTAGGAGAAAGCAGCAAAGGATACATTATACCTGGTCACTTACCTGCAGGCTTGCCACCGCTTACACTCCAAGAGCCCTTTTCCTTTGATTCCATGCATTTTGGGAACCTGAGTTTGACATGTACCTTAGAACAGCTCTAAGCATTCTTAAACTTATGTTGTTTCCTGTGTTTGAAAGGTATCAATAAACATTTCTAAAAGACTGAAGTGATTTTCAGTGAATCTCCCTTTGAAGTTTTATTAGAGTTTACTAGTCCCTATACAGATTTTTACTTCTTTGCCTATGTTATTATAGAATCATAGAATGTTATGGGCTGTAAGGGACCTCCAGAGTTCATCTAGTCCAACCCCATGCCAAAGAAGGATTACCTAGGGCAGTCCACACAGAACACATCCAGGAGAGTTTTGAAAGTCTTAAGAGAAGGAGACTCCACACCCTCTCTGGTCACTCTGGTCCACTACTCCTTAACCCTCACAGTAAAGAAGTTTCTCCCCATGTTGAGGTGGAGCTTCCTATGTTCTAGCTTAAACCCATTATTCCTTGTCCTGTTACATTTATGTGAACTTGTTTAACCTTACATGTCATGTTCCCCCCAAAACCACATTTATTCCATGTTGTGCTTATTGTCTACATTCTTCTAGACCCAGTCACACCAGCTTGGTCTGGGAGAGCCCTGGGAACTCTTCTAGTAAGACAAATCCCTAGCATGTTTATTGGTGCTTGTGTGTGCACCTCTGTAAACTATTATTACATGTTTTTTCACTTACAAAACACTGAATACAGTCTTGAACTTCAGCTACTGTCAGTATAGCAATGTTGCTACTTTTCTACAGTGCAGACCTGGATTGAATGCTCATTCAGCCTTGTACAGAAGAACATTCTGCAAATGCAAATAAACTGAATGGAACTTATGCTCACCTTAAGCACACTCCAGTAACAAGAGATGGAAACATGTTAACATTCAAGTGCCCTCTACAATAAAAGCACTCACATTTTCTTGGACCAGAGTTAGCTCTGTTAAAGCCTGCTGGCCTAATGCCTTTTTTATTACTTTCAGGAAGCTCAATATCTGGGCTGCAATCCACGGCCTCAAATCTGTAGCAATAGCTAATGATTATCTGTTAGGTGACAGAGCTTGAACTTCCTGGACTATGTGTTAAGCTCCTCTGACTGAATTCAACTTACTTTTTTTTTTTTTTTTTTTTAATTTTATTTTATTTGTTTGGTTTTGTTTGTTTTTTTGGTTTTTTTTGTTCGGCTGGTTGGTTGGTTTGGTTGGTTTTTTTTTGTTTTTTTTTTTTCCTTTCTCTAATAGTGCAAAACTTGTGATTCCTAACATACTTCTTATACTGATTAATGACTAGTCAGGTAAATCCCCACCATCAGCTTTGTATTACTTTTTTGTTAATTCAAATATGTTGAAAACAGTCTTCTATGAGACCGTGAGTAAAAAGGATTTTTAACTTGCACAGAAATAAATATTTATATAAAATATTACATGTAGAGCATGTTAATCGTCTGGAAGATACTGTATTTGAGGAGTTAGTGAACTTGAGGAAGCCCTAAGAGCCATTTTTGGTCTGGTGCTAAGGCCTGAGATACCTGTGTTAGCATAAGTTAACATACATAACCCCATGTACAGCACAGTAAAGGAATACTTGCTGGAAGGTACTGGATATGTATAATGTCTGGATACATGTACTAGATACATGTAGCTAAATCTGCTCTGGTGGGCATAAAAGAAAGACCTGCCAAAGGAGATGTTACACTAGATATAAAGAGCTGGACCACTGTGTGTGATGGTGAACATCTTAACAGATGGGATCTATATAGTATTCTCCTGCTATTTGTCTGGAATCCACCTGATGCTGCAAGAGATTGGGATTCCACTTAAAGAGAATAAGATGTACTTACTATCTGTATCTCTCTTCCTGTTTCTATGATGTTATTACTATTTTTATTAAAACAGTTTTGTAGAACCATTAGATATTGTGCCTTTCTTACTGAAATCCAGGAAGAAACTCGGACCTCTCCTGTTGCAGAACAGGAGTGACAACTGTCTATTGCTTAGAGACATTCTTAAAAGGATTTTCTGACAGGTTTTTCATCTTCCTGGAATATGTTGTTTTGCCAATTTAGCAAATTTGATCTGCACCTAATATCCATAAAAATACCCTTTTTTTTTTCTGAAATATGGTCAAAATTAAGATATCATAAACGAAAAATATCTTTGTTATCTCACATTGACAGTAGTAGAACTTATGTAGCAGAACTTTAAGGATTTATAATTTCCAGTTGTGACCGAAGGAAAGACTTATTCATCTGGTCTAAAGTTCAATTTATTTAATGAGACATATGGTACAAATTTTCATTTCCTTACATTTCCCAGTCTCTGGTTTGTTTTTTCACCCATTCACTTGCAGGGCTGCAGTAATGTGCTGCGTTACAAATGAGCGGTCTTCTGTTTTATAGTCCATATTTTAACTTTATGTAAATTTGATGATGCCATTATAAATTTTCACTTTTTCACTCTTTTTTTCTCTATTGTTTTCTGTGAATGTGTAATTTTTATGGTAATGATTAGCAAACTAGTTTGAATTAACTAGTGCTTGGTTAAGGCTAGTAGAATACCCCAGTCATATTATTCACTGAAGCAGCACTGTGATGTAATAGTTCTCCACTTATGGTTAAGATAATAAGATAATTTAAATTCCTTTTCCATGGTTAAATCATGAATTCAGTTAGATTTTTTGTCCCCATTAAAATCATTAAAAATTCAGTTAAAATAAAATCAAAGATTTTGTTCTAATATAAATAATTTCACCATAGCTCTATTTCATCCCTCCTTATCTCTTATTAGTATTTTTTGGTATTTTAATGTGAACAGTTAAATGAAAAAAAGAAAGGAAAAAGCAAACCAAATCTGAAGTTATGTCTTCCCTCCTTTATCACGCACACCTTTACTCTGGAACTATATTATGGAGTGTTATACAGTTTAGCTTATTACCACTTGAAATTTGAGAATATGACTTTGGAATGGAAGTTTGGAAACTTCTTAATAAATTTTAAAAAAAGTATTTAGGATGAGCTATAAAGTATGTGAGAATTGTTTGCTAACATAAACTAAAAATTCTAGTGTAGCTAAATCAAAGACTCTCTCAGGCTCAAAGGGATCCTCACTGTATGCATGTTCTTCATCGTCTAGATAGAATCACTTAAACTATATGTTTGATTTTGTTCCACTGAGTAAAAATTTTATGTCATAGGAAGACTTTAATATTTACAAACATCTTTTGTTCATCGATGTGTAAAAGAATTATAAACTGCAAAGACCGTCTAGGACGGGTAAGAGCTAGAATGGTGAAAACTCGCAGCAGTAAAAAATCCCAACAAAACAACAACAAAAAAACCCCAAACAAACAAACAAACAAAAAAC
Organism: Phaethornis superciliosus; assembly: GCA_023637945.1. Taxonomy (NCBI): domain Eukaryota; kingdom Metazoa; phylum Chordata; class Aves; order Apodiformes; family Trochilidae; genus Phaethornis; species Phaethornis superciliosus. The sequence continues at coordinate 152,677,282 of JAJQWJ010000001.1, read as the reverse complement.
CAAGGCTAAGCAAACAAACAAACCAAAACAGTTTTAATTCTAAATCATGAGCTCCAAAGACTACTGGAGCAGAACTGAAGACCTGTTTGGTAATATAGGTTAAAGCCAGCTGTTCCAGGTAATCTATACTGCAAATAAGTAAAAGAATTCAGCTGAAATTGAGAAGTCCTGATTTTTTCAGGGTAGTTTTTTACTTTACCATGTGGAGATGATAAACTGGCTCTGTATGCTGTGTGGACATTTCTGTAATCTGTCTACACTGTCTGGAGCTGAAACTTGGTTGTGAGTCAAGGTACTACCAGAAGAGCTTTCTTCCTACATTTTTTTTCTTCTGCCCCTGTATCTTCCATAAGTACTGATCCAGGCTTAAGTAGACATGTGTCCAAAGAAATTTCATCTGTGGTTTGAGTTGAATTGTTAGCTTTCTTCGCAGAAGATGCCAGTTCTCTAGATATAGCAAATGAATGCTGACAACAACAAAAAACAAAAGAAAACAAAAAAACAAAGAAAACCAAACAAAGAAACAAACCAGAGATCAAGATTAAATCAATTGTTCAGAACTCTAACAACAGATAAAACTGGCCCGATTTATCAGTCTTCTAAACACTTCTATCGTGATAATCTCTAATTTCTTAATCTATATATGTATGTGTGTGTATATATACATATATACACATAAATGTTTATACATATGTTCTGTTGCAACAACACTGAAAAGAAGTGAAGCTCAAACTTAAAAAACTTGAAAGGTTCATTTCAGGGAAGAGTTTCCCTGCCACTGACAAAATGTTCAGATATTTTATGATTCCATTTCTGTTCAACAGCCTGGTTTATGTAAGTGGCTCAGGGAACATTCTCTCTGGTTAATTCTACAAACTATATTTCTCACTGGACGTTTGCAGATTATATTGTAGTGTATGCAGTAGCTCTTCGTTAGTTATAAAGAGAATTAATGCAGCTGTGTCTTTTAAGGGACAGTAAGTATACAATTTTACCATAATTCATGCTTTCAACTTCTTTTAGTCTACCTTCCCTTGTTTTACTGACTGCCTTTCTCATCTGGCTATAATGCTTGTCCTCTATGTGGGAAAGATTGCCTTCTTTTAGATCTATTTATTGTTTTTCACCAGTGAAAGGACTTTATAGAGTACAAAATTGTGTGTTTATACTTACCCTGCTGCAGCTACCTATTTTCCCTTTATGAGATTATTCTTGAAACCATCTCCCATCAGTAAAAAGGGAAAAAATGGCAAAGGATAGAGGAACTGCACATCAGAAGATGCACTGAAATGGGAAAATAAATTGTAAGAAAGGAAGTCTTAAGCATCTTTTGGCAACATTTAGATCACAGCTATTATTATGGAAGGTAGAAACACACTTTAGAAGGCAATAAAATAGCATCTGGCAGTTTAAGATAAAAATGTTCCCTGGGAAGACCTCTCATTACAGTAGTCTGAGAAAATTTCATAAATCAAGATACCCAAGATGTATTATGGGAGAAAGAGAAATGTTACTTGTATTCCTGGAAGATGTACTCAGCTGTTAAAATAAAAATAAGAAACTTTGTGAAAGAGGCAGACATTCTACCTCCAGAGACAGTATTCTTCCTACTAGAGTGTCAGAACAAGTCTAAAATAACAGATGTGTTCCAGGCAGTCAAAACAAGTTATAAAGAGAAGAAGCCAACAAAAAGGCATAAAAGCAAAGGAAATAGTCTTTGTTCATGCACAGCCAGCAAATAATGGAAACTGAATAAAATGGAAATCAATGGACAACATAAGGCATGGGACTGAAATACTTCACTATCTTTTTGAAAGGAATCATTCAAGAAAGCCTGATCCTATTTATATCCATTATTATAATGACTATTCACTCTTTTGAAAAAATAGTGATATTTTTTGGAAAGCATTTTAAACCACAGAGATCAGAGAAAAAAAATCTTATACTGAAAGACCTAGTTTTGTGAAGTTCCAGGAAACTGAATTTTTTAAATTAATAGATGTTATTGTTTGCAATAGATGTTTTGTTTGCAAAACAAAATTCTCATTATAACTGAATCAATAGATTTTTTATTTAATTACTTTTCAACATCACTCAGCCTGACTAATAGCTGTGGAATTTCTATATTAAATCAATATTTATAGGTAGCAAAAGTACAAATTAACAGACTTGCAGACAATAAAGTATATCAGAAAATTTAGAACATAAATGATCCTCTGAATGATATTTCCAGTTTTGTAAGTCATATCATAAATTATTAATCCATTCCTAGACTCCTCAGAATGTTAGAATACTTGAACTCACAAAATCTTATTTTTTTGTTTCTTTTTAAAATATTTAAGTGCCAATCTAACAATCACGAAGGACTTTCAAACTATTCTTTCAAAAGTGTCTTACACTTTTTTTTGTCTTCTCTTCAGACTGACTTTTTACCCTTTCATAAACACATTTTCCCTGAGGTGCCACTGCCTTGTCTGAGGAACCCAGCCATGCCCTGCAGTGCATGGGTCGGAGCCATCTGGATCCGGTTGTGTCCAGCCCAGGGCAGCCCTGGACTCTGAAGAGAGGTGAACTTACAACCCCTGCTGCCAGCACCTGGACACCTGCACACAATCCAGCAATAAAATATTACCAGTATGAGTAAAAGTCAAAACAGTGGATACCAGTCTGTTGCAATCCATGCTATTATTTATATTTTGATTGTGAGGAAAAATCAGCCACTACTCATAGACATTGCATGAATTTACAAAAATAACAGGCTTTATGATTTAAGCAAATTACAAATATTTATTTTAGGGAAAGAAGACAATAACATTACCTTTAAAAGAAAAAATAAGTTTAAAAGAGGAGAGAATTTACACAAATTAGTCACTTTGGGCAGAGAGTTGTTAAGTAATAAAAGGAAAACAAGAGAGCAATTAAGTTTATCACTGTCCGCCGGCCCTGGTCTCTGGCTGGAGAGAGGATGCATAGGACCCGTGGTTCCTGCTTGGTGCTGTTCTGCTGGGGCTGTCCCGGAGCTGAAGCCGAAACTGAGAGCAAGAAGGGAGGGAAGAGAGAGTCCACACTCTCCTTTTCTCTTGGAGTTTTTATACAGCAAAAAGGGTTTCTGTCTTTTCATAAATCACTGGCACACAGACTTGCTAAAGATAACACAGATTTTGCCATCCCAGGAATTTCTTTTTTTATTTACTATCATCTTTCAGTTCTGGTTACCTTGCTAAATTTATTGTCTTTGTCTGGACCATGTACCAGGAGGTGACCTAACTAACAGTCTTATATTTAGGTCCCTGTCAGGCATGATATAAAACAGAAGCTAGTTAAGTTTGGGGGTAAAAATCTGCTAATTGAGAATATGTTTGGTATATTTTTAAAAGAGCAGAAAAAATACTGATTCGAGAGACATATTTCGTATTTTCAGAGTGTTTACATCACAGTCGTAACTCCTGAAGCTCAGGTAGAAGGTAACACATGGGCTGTTGGGCTCAACGCTGATAAGTGGGTATGTGAACTGAGGTGGAAAAAGGATAATGTGCAGTTGGTCCTTCAATCTTCTACGTGAGGCTGGATTTTGAGAAATACTAAAAAACGTCATACAGACAGACATAAAGGAATTAAAAAAAAAAAACTACAAGAAAAACTAATAATACTAAGATAATTAGGGATTCACTAAGCCCATTAGTATCACAGTTTTCTAATCTACATTTAGAATAATTATGTAAGTACACATGAAAGACAATTTTTATGATTTGAGCAAGTCATACAGTTTAGGGGGGAAATTTTTAAAATTCTGTGCTAGACAATGTTCAGGAAACAAGATTCAGAAGTAGGCAACTTTGGAAGTCTTACAAACATTTATTCTCTCTTCTCTGCATTGTGGTTGTTTTTATGTTTGTTTGAAAGCAGAGAAAGCTTAAGGAAAAATGTACAAACAGATTGCCTGACTAGCTGCAGAAACATATGGTGGAGGAAAATGGTGTTCTGGTCAGGAGGGGAGGAACACAGATACGAAAAGACTATTTCCCAAACACCACATGCATTCCCTATTTTTTCAGGACTGTTTCTCTAACTCTCTAATAAGAAATTCCTAAGCCAAGTGATTGTCACGTTAAGAATCAAGCAACAAAACAAAAATACTAAAAATGCTACAAAAATTGTTTTGTTCCATTTAGTTCTATTTTGGGTTTTTTTAGGTACACTGACATTCCCTTGAAAAACTAAAAGCTGTAAATTTCACAAATAACTAGGGACAAGGGAAAATTATAGAACTTAAAGATGCCTGTTCTGTAAAAGCTTTGCTGGAAAAAAAACCCAAACTAACCCTATGAGATATAGATTTGGTTTTGTTTCAAAGGTATTTGCCTTCTGTTTGAACTCTAGTGAGGAAGACAGCCTCAGGGTGAACACAAAATGAGCATACAATTATGATGTGTATAAATTAACAAAAACTATGTTGTAGGAACTCAGGACTTCTCAACCAAATAACGTTCCAGTATTTATTTTAATTTGTTACCCAAAATCACTCCTCATGAACTGTTACTCTAGTATCTATTTTAAAAAATTCTCTTTTCTTTTTTGAATGAAATAAAACGAATCTTAGAGAAACAAAAAATTAAGTTATATTCAGGCCTGGGCATATAAAATCTGTTAATGGAACAGGGAATTGCAAGATCTTAGGTTTGAAATTTTCTCCTAATTCACACGTTTCCCTTCAAGATCACAGATTTCAAGAAAAAAAAACATTGTTTCTGGCTCAATCTATTTAAGTAACTTATTTTCCCTGGTTCTTCCAATTCTTTCTAAAAGTCTCTTCATAAGGAGAAAACAAACAAACAAAAAAAATTGACTGAGCAATATCAGTAATGTAAAGAATATTCTGAGTTGCATATGTTGCCAACTTCATCAGAACTTTCTCCATTTTGCTTTACAGAGGTAATCAACATGTTTTTTTCATCTGTTTAGAGCATAAATCTTACTAGCTATGTGTTTTATGACATTTTGCCCAGGGAAATATTTCTTCAAATTTTTCTTCTTTATACCTGCATGACATGTGACACCAATTGTTCTATCCGATATCTCTCCTGCTGCCCTTTCAGCATTTTCAACAGTTTGTCTTTAACAACTGTCACATAGAGTTATTCTATTATGCCACTACACAGATGGACATTAACTAGGAACCAACCTATGATGTCACCTCAGTATCCATAGTTCAGATCCTTGCAATTCTTCTGGTATCTCACTTCTCCAGTTCTGATGGGTTTGTCCTGACTGTAGGCTTTCAGGTTATTCACCTTCTTGACATTTTTTACCTCAGACTAAACATCTAATAACCAGTACTTCACACAAACATCACCCCGTTTTCACAGATGAGACGTGATTTTCACAAGCACAGTGTTTTCAATAGGAAGGGATTTCATAGCCCCAATCTGCCATATGAGCAATAGGATCAGAATTCACATGAGGCCAGCCAGAGCATCATTATAAGTAAATATTTTGTCTGTGAAGAAAGTTTATGAAAAAGACATAAGGTTGATGCCTACATAGGTAGGATTAAATGAAGATTTATTAGATGCTTCAGAGGAAAAGATAAAAGGAATAAAGTGAGCAACATAGAGACAGGAAAAAAAGTCTCCAAGGAAGATTTGTAAGCAAACTTTAATTATCTGGCATTTCCTGTTGGCTAAGAACTAGTACCTGTGTTGTTCCATAAACATAGTTTTAAACCTGTGGATATTCAAGTTCACATGAAAATATCAGACCCACACTGCAGGGATAGTTATGACTCATTAAAGCCAGATATGTTGAACAATACCTTAAGAAAAAGGCTTAAGATCTGTTTTGCACCAAGAGAGGCTGTTTTGTTATGATCCAGTAGAAAGGCATTGAGATAAGGTATGTTTAAAATGCTATATATTAGACTGAACAGTAGTACAAATAATCTAATGTCCCTTTAGACGCTGGAAGCTTGAGTGATTTAGCATCAACTTAGACTCTGTGCAGCACATCATTCCAACCCCACCCATGGCAGAGATTCTTCCCTTACAGCCACCCTATGATTTCCAAGGAAATCTCTCTTCTTGCATCTCTCCAGTAAAAATAGGAATTATATTCTCATGAGAAGTTCTTGCTGTACCTTTAGATAAAGGCAAAGCCACTCAGGTGGCATAATCACTGGTTTCAAGTGGTAGCTGTTTCCAAATTCACCTGTTAGAATGAACTGGGTGAGGTTATTATGAACTGGGTGAGGTTGTGGTTCAGCAAAGGGATTTTTTCAGGGCAGCACAGCACAGGCCTGTGCCTCCTCAGGTTAACTATATTGTGCATCACAAACTCCTCAGTGTAAATAAGTCTTCTCGTCCTGACTACAGCAGGATCAAGGAAAAGCAGAAGGGTTTTTTTTCTTTGTTGATCCTTGTCTTCAAAAGCAGCTTGATTTCTAAGAGGCCAAAACATACTTATAACAAATTTCAGGCTGACAAATTTATAAGCTGCATCTGGTGCTAGACACTGGCTGTTTAAACACTATTATTTCATTCAGGAAGGAAAATGATATCTGATTTGTCATGCCAACTCGGTCAAACACTGAATCAAAAAAACCCACAAGATGGTTATCTTCTTGTGATTATCCTCAACAAAATGTATTTTGATTTCTTTTTAATGAGAAGATAAGATAACCTCTTTTTTGGCCACTTGATCATAGTCTTCCAATTACAAATTTAGCAGTTATTGAATTAAAATATAATTTGCAAATCAGTCTTTGAATTACACTCAACTGAATAGATTTGATTGAAAATACATTGCTTCTGTGCAGAAACTGGGGGACTAAAAATGGAAGATTCCTTGTTAACAAAGAGTGATTCACATGAATATTGCATTAAATAATACAAAATTTCTGTCAGTTCTTCCCATGATGTGTATTTTATCTGTTTACGATTTTATAGACATAATCTTAGATAGAGTAATCTTAACTCAGGTTTTCTTGAGGATGTAACCTATAGCAACCATCAAATTTGTAGGTCTGCTTTGTTTTCTATAATTAAAATGCGGTTCAATAACAACTTACTATTTAGGAAACACAAATCACTCTTTTACAGCTAACTCCTTCTAATTAGTTGCTACTTTACTGATCTTTCTGTTTTCTTCTGAAAAAAAGGATGAGAGAGCTGAGACTGTTTAGGCTGCAGAAGTCTCTGGGGGACCTCATCAATGTGTATAAACACCTGAGGAAATTGTGCAAAGGCAGCCGAGACACTCTCTTTTCAGTTGTTCCCAACTATCAGCCCAGAAGTAAGAGACAAAAGCAGAAACACAGGAAAAACAGGGTCCCTCTGAACATCAGGAAACACTTTTTTTAATGTGACTGAGCACTGGAATAGTTTGTGCCTAGGGAGATGAGCCTTGGAGATCTTCAAAAGCTGAGTGGACACAGTTCTGGGCAACCAGCTCTAGGTTGGCGCTGCTTCAGCAAGGGGTGTTGGAGCAGTTGACCCTCCAGAAGTCCCTTCTAACTTCAGGCATTCTGTAATTCTGTGAGTAATAATTATTAGACTCAGTGTTTCAATCATATTCATTTCTATTATACATTTTATTATATTTTATATATTACACATATATTTTTTTCCCCTGTTTACAGTGTGCTTCCTCTGTGCACATAGATGATTTTTTTTTTTGAGAATAATAAATAACATTTGTGGTTTGCTATTGGGTTTTGATTCTGTTGCTCTTACTTGATGATAGTACATCAGAACGTTTTTTGCCTTTTTTCTTCCTACTAAGAGAGTTACACTGAAGACATTCCTAAATCCTACATGGTACTTATATCTTCTATTCAGTCAGGATCTTTATTTTGTCCAAAACAGGCATTTGATCCTCAGTTTATATTCTCAGTATATACTTGTTTTGGTCTTCAGATTTTTTCTGAATAGTAGATGTTATGACTAAATTAAAATGTTTAAATAAAACATTATTTGCTAGCAGTTATCGTAAGTCCTTCATTTGACAACATATTTGACCATGTATGTTGGGACACTTTTATGCAATCTGAATAAAACTTTAGAAAATAGTCCTCTGCCTATTTGCAAAGTAGATTATCATTTAATTTGAACTTTAAAAATTGCAAAGGTGATTATACAGCTCCTTTAGGTCTTCTACAAAAATTATCTGTGGTTAGTCTTTTGAAATATTTTTAATGCTAATTTATGATCCTACACCCTCCCTCACAGAAAATTATAATTTACCATTTCATCTACAGGATACAAGATAAAGGTATCATTTTAAATATAGAAAGAACTTACCTTTATCTTTTTGGAATACTGTGTTTGTTTTTGCCCATTGTTTTTAAATATTCATGAAAAATATTTTATGTTCTTCAAAAATTCAGTATTGTCCTTGTTTTTGTTCTAAATTTGTTTTAAGTCAGTTATAATCACTCAAAAGTGGTTTCACTGTTCATTATTCCTATTTCTAGAATTTAAAAAAAAATGTTGAAAGGCCAGTGTCGTGTGGAATTAAATATTTATTAGAACCAGCTGGATATGATCTTCAGAATGATTTCTCATGTTTAATATTCTTTGAGATTTAATTTTTCATTCCAAAAATAAGAAAAGCAAGTTCTTAGTAAAGCCTTTGAAAACAGCTGAAATCAGAATTCCATGGCATCTACAGGAAGCTTCTCATGCGGCCTGAAATGTGCTGCTGTCTGCGTTGTTACCTGCAGGTTGTGACAATCAGATATGTTGTATATCAGTATGTAGATACTAGATTACTAGCATTTGCACTTCTAGTATAAGTAGAAGTATGTGTCTAATCGTATTTTTTTATTTGATATTAAAGCAAGGACAACAATATACCTGCAGACATACAGAAATAATGTACCAGAAGATGTTCAGAAACTGAGAAAACCCCCTACCAGTGCAATAATTTTAAAGAAGGTCTGATTCCAGTGTGTTTGAAATGTTATGTTAGTTTACAACTGTATACAATTAGGTGTAGCTTAAGCTTACTCTTGGCATACTGGGGCATGGAAGTCATAAAAGAATCTGAATATTAACTAAATATTCAGATAAGGAATCTGAATATTAACTAAATACCTCTACAGGTGTACAGAAGATGCCACAGCTGCTTACTGTAATAAACGGAATAATAAACAGTCTTGATTAGAAAGCTTGATGCGATATCACCGAATCACAGAATTTTAGGGACCTCAAGAGATCATCAAGTCCAAGCCTCCTGCCAGAGCAGGATCTCCTATTGCAGGTCACACAGGAATGCATCTAGATATGTAAATTTCTCTTATGCTGAATTTTTGATTGTTCTCATCCACTTCAGTTTCATCGATAGCCTTTTGATCATGAGTTTCAAGATATACACTATAGAAGTTACAGAAAGAAGATCAAGGATTTCAACTCTCTTTTTTTAAGAGCTGATTCAAACTTTATCTTCAAAGTATTATTTTTTGAGTCATTATACTTGGAAAGTACACTTAAGCTTTGAGATAAAACCAAATAAACAAATAAACAACCAACCAACCCTCCCCCACACACAAATAAAAGAGCCAACAAGAAGTAAACCAAGAAAAATAAAATCATTTACCTCAATAATATTCTAAATTAGCATCATTATATCAAAAGAAAATTACAAATTTTCAGATTTCAAATGTTTATGTTAATAGCTATGTTTTTTAAACCTTGTCAAGCACTTGCAATTTAAAAACAATCTATCATATTGCCAGCATTTCCCTGTGGTGGTGTCTGCTAATGTCTCCTATTCTGCAGCAAGAAATTTTCCAAAAGGAAAATTTCCAAGTATCTTCTTGTTAAAGAAGATTAAAGGCACACTTTATAGCATATTAGAGGAAAAAAATCCTGTTAGACCTAGGGCAACAATGAATATATTAAAGCATTACATATTCACAGACATTTTCCTTTGTTGACAAGGAAAAAATTGTCATGTCTTCAGGATATTATTGTGATGCACTGAAATGCTTCCTGCAGGATGTGAAATTACTTATAGAAGAAATTAAATTAAATTTTTTATATATATGAATGATAAACAAAGAATGTAGAGAATTTTGCCCATAGGATTAATTTTAAACTTCTGTCGGGGATGAGAGTGGAAGGTCTTAAGGTTGCTTGAAGATATCAAAAACCCTGTGATCTTAACAGGGATAGATGGGTTCAAACTCTTTATGAAGGACAGTCAGGGTAGGAGAGCAGGAGGTGTTGCCCTCTACATCAGTGACCAACTGGAATCAATGGAGATCCACCTGGGAAAGGACAACAAAATGATCGAGTGCATATGAGTTAAGATCAAAGGGAAGAAGGGAGAAGGTGATCATAGAATCATAGAATTGGTTGGGTTGGAAGGGACCTCAGAGATCATCAGGTCCAACCCTTGACCACTACCGCTGCAGTTACCAGACCATGGCACTGAGTGCCACATCCAGTCTCTTTTTAAATATCTCCAGGGACGGAGAATCCACTACTTCCCTGGGCAGCCCATTCCACACTCTCCATGAAGAAATTCTTTCTAATATCCAACCTAAACCTCCCCTGGCAGAGCTTAAGTCCATGCCCTCTTGTCTTGCTGATAGTTGCCTGGGAGAAGAGCCCAACCCCCCCTGGCTCCAGCCTCCTTTCAGGGAGTTGTAGAGAGTGATGAGGTCTCCCCTGAGCCTCCTCTTCTCCAGGCTGAACACCCCCAGCTCCCTCAGCCTCTCCTCACAGGACTTGTGCTGGAGTCCCTTCACCAGCCTGGTTGCCCTCCTTTGGACCTGCTCCAGGACCTCAATCTCCTTCCTGAACTGAGGGGCCCAGAACTGGACACAGGACTCGAGCTGTGGCCTCACCAGGGCTGAGTACAGGGGCAGAATCACTTCCCTGGACCTGCTGGCCACGCTGTTCCTGATCCAGGCCAGGATGCCATTGGCCTTCTTGGCCACCTGGGCACACTGCTGGCTCCTGTTCAGCTTCCTGTCAATCCAGACTCCCAGGTCTCTCTCTGCCTGGCTGCTCAGAGGATAACTTCCTCTTTCAAATGGTAGAAGAATCAACAAGAAAAGGTGCTATGCTGGACCTTGTTCTCACCAACAGGGAGGGGCTGGTGACCAATGTGATGCTCAAGGACAACCTTGGCTGCAGTGATCACAAAACACTTGAATTTAAGATCCTCAGGGCATCTAGGAAGATGTATTGCAAGCTTACAACCCTGGACTTCAGGCATGCAAACTTAGATTGCTTCAGAGTTATGATGGCCAAAGTACCATAGGACAAAGCCCTAAAGGGAGGGAAAGCCAAGGACAGATGGCAAATCATGCCCAAGGGCAAATCATGCCTGATAAATTTTGTGGCTTTCTATGAAAAGTTCAAAACACCAATAGACAAGGGAAGAGCCACCAACACCATTCACCTGGACCTGAGTAAAGCCTTCAACACAGACCCACACGACATCCAGATCTCCAAGCTAGTAAAAAATGGGTTTGATGGATGACCACTCAGTGAATTAAGAACTGGCTTGATGGCCACACACAAAGAGTGGTTGCCAATGGGTCCATGTACAGGTGGAGGCCAGTGACAAGTGGAGTCAGTAAAGCATCAGTGTTGGGACAGGTCTTGTTTAACATCTTTGTCGGCAACATGGATGGTGACATTGAGTGCACCCTCAGCAAGTTCAGTGATGACACCAAACTGTGTGGTGCAGCTGACATGCTGGAGGGAAGGGATGCCATCCAGAGGGAACTTGACAAAGGTGAATTTCCTTACACCTTAAGACTGACCAGGATTCCATTTTTAGACTTTCTGAAAGACTTTCAGGTAACAGTACTTCTGTATTATCAGAGGACATTTTAATTTTATAGAATACTTACTGGAACTATGTGATGATGGAAATGACATCTTTCAGTTCCTGAAGAGTGTTGATCACCTAAAAATTTCACTATATTTTTAAACTATCTTATGAGCATAGGTCACTACTGAATACATTTTATAGGTGAATGAGTTAGCATACTGTCACTGTTAAGAGTTTGATGAATGCTATATAAACAGAAAAAGCCAAAATGAGACTAGATGTCTCCTTCTATATCTCAGTTCAGCACCTGAAACTTGTGAGAAACAGATCTGGAGTTACAGACAGAGAAGACATTTTAGGCAAATTCCTATAATTTCTACAGGCTCCATGAATGTCAGTGCATATGTTTAATCATGATGAAGTTGTATGTTTTGTTTTATATGATGGTTAATGTCTTGGCACATGAAAAATGTATGTCCAGCTACATGATTTGAAGGCATTATATTCATAGTTTGAATGTCCACACAATATGTTTCCTTAGATGTCTAGGTTTTTTACCATATTTTTGAGGGGAATGGTAGTATGCTACAGATACAAGTTTTACAATGTATAAAATATTACATTTTTTTCAGCTATAAATATACCCCCCCCCCATTTTTTTTTTTTTTCAGATTAATCATTGTCATAAAATGATCATAGAATGGTCAGGGCTGTAAGGGACCTTAAAGGTCATTTGGTTTCAGCCCTTCTGCATGGGAAAGCATGTCTCATACAGATGAGGTTTCGCAAAGCCCCAACCTTTGCATTTACAGATGGCTTAGTAGAAGCAGCTTTTATAGTGCATATTATATCTGCATCACAGAACAGATCTCTGTTCTTCAGCCACACTCTAAATTCTGGGGAGAGATGTCTGACACAGAATTATAGACAAAAAATGCAGGTTGAACTGATTTCTGATTTCATTTGGGATTAAGCCCACTATCTAGTGACCAGTGATAGCTTTATGATATTGGTACTATTTTTACCTGTTTCGACAGAGTAATCTCTGTAAGAAAACTTGTGTATGACTGTAGATGAAGAAGACAGGATATGCTGATTTTTGAGCCAAGTTACATGTTTTTCAATCTAAAATCAATAGTGAGTTCCGTAGATAATATTGTGAAACCTCATAGACTAGTTTTAGAGCAGTGGTTTGAGGCAGTTACAATTTTTATAAGGATAAGCAGCAAACCATCGAATGATAAGACTTACACTACATTTTGATAAGTTAGGAAAAGACTTTTTTTTTATCTTGAACTCACCTCCTCTGCTCTCAAACCTTCTCGTTGCAGTTTTTTAATTTTCAGACTGTATTACCTCATTTTGCCTACTCTCATTATAATCTCTCATGGAAAGCACCAGTGATCATTGCAAAAATTATTCTAATGTCACAATAGAAAGGTGGATTTTGGAGAAGGGAAAATTTCTACCAGTCTTACAAGGAAATCTCTATATCCAAGCTATTTCAATTGAAACAGTTACATCTGTTGAAGAGAAAGACCACAATATTTGAATCCTTTATCAGGTATTTTTAAAACATCTTATGTACCATAAGCTTCTCTCTCTGCAATGCTCATAAAAATATACCTTGCACAAATTTCAATCTGTGAAAGTCAATAGTGTGTGTATACATATATATATGTATATAAATGCAGAAAAACTTATTTTAAAAATATATATATCATTATTTGCATAGATTGGCAGCACCTGCCAATATAAAATGACATTTTAAGAGCAAAAATCTTGTTCTGAAGTGTCATAGATAAATACTGCAATTCTGGGACCTGTAGTCAGAAAAGGAAAACTATTCCTCAGTCAGTTTTCTTAGTCATGTGAAAGGATGTAAGCATTAAAATGAATGCTTGAACTGAATTGGGGGCAGGCCCATTGACTTGATGTATCTGTTGTTGTTGAAGAGATAAGTAATGGGATTTTAAGTGAATTCAAGTCACTCCACAATCTCATATGGCAAGCCACAGATAGAAAAGAGCATGCATATAGATATTTTGAAAAGAAATATTTTAAAAGGCCAATCTTAATTAGTGAGTGAAAGAGAGGAGTGGCTAATTCTTTATACTCAAGGCTGAGCACCAATCTTCAGTGCCATCCAAAAGAATTGTCATTTGATACAAGCAGAAGATACATGTGGCAGTCCCATATTCATGTTACACGCAAATGCAGACATTTAGGTTGAACCCTGTATGTAGAAACTCTGAAATTTTATCCTCATTCTGACAGATGTAAAAAACCTCCAGCATTCAAAATTCAAATAGTTCATTAAGCTATTTATTAGCATGAGAGGATTCCAAACACATATGTTCAAAGGACACTTCTGTACTGGGGATAGGTGTCCAGATGCTTCCAGAGTGCTGAAGGGGTTGTCTCTGCAATGAGTGGCTGGGACCTTCCTGTGCCACTGATAGTTGATTCCAGACAGTGCCAATGGTCCCAAGCAGGGGCAAAACTGAGCCCCTCAGACAAGCTGTTGGTGCCTTGGTGGAAATATATTCAACAAAGGTCAGGAAAAAAAAAATCAAAATATGAGAAAAAAAGGAAAAAAAAAAAAGAAAAAAGAGAAACAGGAGAAGGAACACCAAGGTAAGAGGAGGAGGCACTCTGTAAAAGAAAAGATGTCCCCTAGGACATAGCCTAACTAGGACCATGCTGGAGCTATTCATACTGCAGCCCATAGAGGACCTGATGCCACAGCCAATAGGTAGAAAAGAATGAGACTCCAACTGTGTAGAATTACATGTATCACACATCTGTTATCCTGCCTGAAAGTCTGATCATGTTTCAATGTCTTCTTATCTTGATAATGATATCTTTTATGTAGGTAACAATGTTCATTTCAAGTGTATGTACAATGATTTTCATCACCTGATTCACTAGATGTTTTCAACTTCATTACCATAATTTGATATTTCAAGTTTAATTTGGCTTTTCTGGCATTTGTTTATTTTCCTTTCAGTTGTTCATAGCAGTCAATTGTATAAGCCATCTAAAGCTGTCTTTATTTTTAATGATCTCTTTTTGTTTCTTCCAGTATTTGAAATCCTACCATTATTTTAGTTTGAACAATGCTTAATAATTTTAACTGCAGCAATAGGAAAGTTTATTTGTCTTTGGCTTGACAGTGAATTTTTCATTGTATAGACCTGACGTTTTATTCCTTTTGAAATCTGCATTTCTAATCTACTTGATCATGCTTGTGGGTGTATTACTTCTGGAGCCTATCATGGAGATGAGATGAAGTGAGTTTGTTGAAAAACTGTCATAACAAACCATGCAAACTGTTAACTCAGATAACCTTTATTCAGATTAAGTTCAAATAAATTCAAAGAGGCAACTATAAACTCTGGAACGCAAATATAAAATAAAACCATATATTTTAGAAAATGCTTGTGTTCACTGAATGGTATGATAACTCTGTGTTGACCAGGACAGTTTGTCAGCTTTGCAGTCTCTTCACTACAGGTCTAGGGCAGATAAATTACTGGAAAAATAACCTTCTTACTTATACTAAGGAAGGTCTGCCAGGCACCCCTTCAATCTCTTGATGTCTTTGCTGCTCTTTTAAGTGTTCATTAAATACCTCTCCTACTTCCCATGTGCTACTACTTTATGAGATATTGCCCTCCAGCACAAGTTTAATGAACCCCTCCAGGATTGTAAAATAAATTAAGAGTCAAGATATATCACAACATCTCTAGTTAATTATTTTAGTGTCCTTTTAACACAACATGCTACTGTTTTTATAGGAAATTGCAAACTTGGATGAATTAAAAAAATGCCCTCTGGAAATGAAAAATGAGAATCTGCATGATTTTATTATCTGTGTCATGGAGGTGAATCTTCTCTTTTAGATAACTCAGTCACACAAATCATAATACAAAAGAGATTATATTTGACAGGAAAATACAAAAAAGAATGAAATCAACC
The DNA here is from genome assembly GCA_023637945.1 of Phaethornis superciliosus. NCBI lineage: Eukaryota > Metazoa > Chordata > Aves > Apodiformes > Trochilidae > Phaethornis > Phaethornis superciliosus. The sequence continues at coordinate 152,661,517 of JAJQWJ010000001.1, read as the reverse complement.
CTTACTAAGATTAGAACATTAGTACAAATCTGGCTATTTTCTCATAAAACTTCCTACTATCAGGAAAAGAATACTTTTTGCTAAGAAGACAGAGGCAGCCTAGCCTCTGTGTTGAACAGCCAAGCAGTTAAAATCTGATGGAGCTCCTTTGAGTAGTTATGTACAGATCTTTGTATGGGTTTTGTTTGGTTTTGTCTGGTTTGATTTGGATTTTGGTTTGGTTTGGTTTGCTTTGCTTTGTTTTTAATGAGTGATGAACATGGCTGCATTTTCAATCCTTACTGGGCTTTACCAGTTCCTTGCATAAATGCATAAATACAACTCTCTTAACATCATGGCTTTTGTTTGCTTGTTTGTTTGTTTGTTTGTTTTTTGTTCACAGAATTACAGAAAGTTAGGGTCTGGAAGGGACATTGAAAGATCATTGAGTCCAACCCCCTGCCAGAGCAGGGTCTCCTACAGGGAGGTCATGTAGGTGGGCTTTGAATGTCTCCAGAGAAGGAGACTCCACAACCTCCCTGGGCAGCCTGTGCCAGTGCTCTGTCACCCTCACGGTAAAAACAAATTCTCTCATGTTTGTATGGAACCTCCTATGCTCAAGCTTATATCCGTTGCCTTGTGTCCTCTCATTGGGCATAACGGAGAAGAGCCTGTCACTATCTATACTTTCTATAATTTAATAAATTCTGCTGGTACGTGAAAAACTGCATGTTTGGGGAAAAAAAAAAAAAAAAGAGATTGTAAAAGCATTATAGAGTAATGTGTCTTGCATGACACAATATCAACAGAAAAATGCTACCTAGTGTGCAAATAATTTTACTCTCATTTGATTTTTTTGGTTGTCAATGCATTAGCCCACTGTAGAGAGATAGAAGACCATGTGTACAAAACAGAAGAGATTATGACTAATGTGTAATATAGGTTAATCTTCAAAAAGTAAAAAGTGATAGCTAAGGTAATAATTAAAAAAAAAAAAGCATTTAATTTATTATGTCTGCCTTGGTGATTACAATATTTTATACAATGAATTGAATAAGCACAGGCTAAATTTATGTACATCATATCTAATAGCATTGCTCAGAAATGTAAACAGAGCATATGACTAAGCATTCTGCTAGCTCAGAACTTGTTAGAAAGCCACAGGAACAATACAGTTTGTTGAGATTCATTTTATTATTTAAATATATTTTGCTATCTTTTAATTTTTTAAGTAACCCTCACATATTACAAAAAAATGCCCACAGAGAGCACTTACTTTTTGACATGCAACTTTTGAGTTGTATTAATTAGTTGCAGTAAAAAAAAATCAGAAGGTATTATTTTTGTTCCTTGTTGTTTTTTCACAAAATGTTTAAACAGGAGAAAAGATTAGAAAGATAGACTATTACATAGGCAGGTAGTGCTGGATCTCAACGGGGATGTTCAGAAAGTGTATATAGATTGTTTTTCCTTCCTAAGGCACACATTATTCTCTTTAAAGTCAGCAATATAAACAGCCTAATAAATAATAAAATACCCTGTGGATGCAAGTTATTGCATAGAAAAATCTGGAGTTTAAGGACTAAGCTCACAACAGTACAGATGCCCGAAATGTTAGTCTGAAACACCTTAGCAGTTATATTTTTGGAAGAGTATTACACAGACTTTGGGATGACTGATCTTGGGCTTTTCAGTATGTGGCTAAATGAATATTTTTAAAGCAAATAGTACCTTATATAAAGATCTACAACAAGCTCTTATTTTTCTAAAATTAAATACTAGTGTCCTGTAGATAGTGTACTTGTTATGCTCTTGGAGTCATATCATATAGAGCTAAGAGCAAGAGCATATAAGTCATAAGCAGGGAAGAATGTTATCAACATTCTTACACATGGCTATAAATTAATGAGCACACACTCCAATTTTTTTAAATTAAGGTTCTGTTTCAAGAAGAATAAACATTTTTTGTCTAAAATACATCAAGCAAATAACTTTAATTTTTGATGTGGGTATCCCTTTGTTTCATTTGATCTGATATATATTGCTTCCTGTTGCATGTTACATAATGATAGTGTAGCTGTGCTACCAGGAAACTGGATATATTTATCAATACTGTCGTGCACCATTTTGAGATTTACTATGCTTAATTTAATTTATCTTACCATTAAAATGCAGAGCTTTACTCTGAAGATGATTGAAGATGATTTAAGAACATTTAAAATATCCTCTGTTCATTTTTATGCATGTCTAGCCAGATTATTGATATCAATGTTTATTTTCATTTCCAAAGAAGTATATTTTTCTCCTGTTCCTGGGACATAGTTAAGAATGGTAACTTTATACACCTTGTCTAAATTGGTTTTAATCACAGAAGCCACATTTCAAGATTAACTATCTTGGTTGTTTTAGTTTAATAGAAATAAAGATGTATACACTGTAATTCCATGAAAGCACAGAATGTGGATTCTCAGGGATGTGCCTGTGTGAAAACGATAGATGTGGTACAGCAGCAAGATGAATTCTTTCCTTTGCAGGAATCCGCTTTGACTGATAGCTGGAGTATCTCTTGCTGTTTTGGGATAATTTTTGCTGTGCTCTGAATAAACAGCAGTTGACACTGTTTTCACCATAAGTCCTGTGATCAGTGACATATTACTAGGCTGGTTTTCAGCAGGTTACCTGAGCTCATGTCCACCTGAAGATGTTTACAAACAAAATATATCAAAAAATGATCCTACTAATTTCTATGGGGTTTTTTGTGTTTTTTTGTTTGTTTGTTGTTTGTTTGTTTGTTTGTTTTTAAATGAGACCAGTCCAGAAGAGGCTATTCCATTCTATATAGAAAAGGAAATTATAATTTTACTAAGGACTGGATTTTAAAAGGTTTACAAAAGAGTGATATATTAATATGAACTGGTGTTCATCATTCATTAAGGAAATATATGGTGATACTTAGGTACCTTGGACTATGATTCATACTAGGTGGTAAAGGTTTAAAACACCAAGTTTTCATACAGTTATATTCTCATCTCCTTGTTCTCACTTTTCTTCCTTGGTTCTGTAACTTTTGTATTCCAGCCTGTATTCCATTCCTCCCCTCAGAAGATGGCAGATTTGAACATTTTTGGCCAAGATTAGAACTGATCCTGTTTCCATTCTAGGCATTAAGCTGTTATTTAATGTGAACCACCTCATTTTCTGTCTGTCATTTTGCTTGAGAGTGGCCCTGGGGTTGCTGTCTTTTTCTTATATGGATAATATGTGCATGTCAGATGTTTTTGAAAAATCAGATCATCTTGGGCCTGTTAGAGCAGTGTGTGCTGATTTGTGAATGCCCAAACAGCCTGAGGTTTGTGAAAAGGCTTAGATCTGTCAGCTTGGTGATATTGCTCATCATGAATAACTACAAAAACTAGAGTACAAAGTTCCACAAATCTGTCCCCAATGGACACATTCTTAAGCAGTCATTTTCTGGAATCATAATCTTGGATTTAGCTACTGAATTCCTATTTAAGTTGCACTTTACACATTAAGGATTTTTAGGGGGTTTTTTGACCACTACTTGAGAGAGTAATCACATTGCTTCTCCCCCATAACACAAAGGTCTTTTAGGGGTCTAATATTCCGGGTTTATAATGATAATGATGGGTGGTGTCATGGTTTTAGGCAGTAACTAGGTGACAGATACTTGCTGTTATTCCCCACTACACTCTCAGAGAGTAGTGAAGGGAATAAGAGAGAGAGACTTTAAAGCTGGAATTAAAAACTAGGGTAGGTTTAATGAAGGAGTAATATCAAATTGCAAAATGTATGTAAGAATATGCAAATATGGAATTTGCCTTCCTCAGCTGGTAATTACTTCCCAACCAGAAAAGTCCCACAGTGGACTTGGCAGTAGATACGGGTGCCCATGACCAAGATGTCAGCAGCAATTCATACCAGTCTTAGAGCAACCAGCCTGGACCTACTTGGGAATAACAAAAAGTGAAGCAGCAGGAAGAGCAGCAGGATTTAACCCAGCTAGCACAGCAGCCTGAGAATCCAATAAAGAGCTCTCTTGGTAGCCATTTTATACTGTGAACAATGGGAAGGAATACTGTGATCAATCCATTTTGGTCACCTAACCCATCCTCTCCTCCAAAAGGTCAGCTGCTTCCCAGTATAACTTCATTATCAGAAGACTGGCAGTTGCTAATGGTGTCCCAGGAAGGTTTTTGATCCTTGTCCTCTCAAACTAGGACAGGTGTTAAGAATATTTTATGAAATAGAAAGTGATGCAATTGTATTTTACAATCAGTGACTCTGGGATGGGAGCTAAAGAATATCATTAAAGAAAATTAATAGCAATGTACATATGAGTTCATCTGAATGTCACGGTTTAACACTGGCCCAGCAATTAACTGAATAACAGATGCTCTCTATTAATCCGCCTCTCCTCCCTGATAAAGAAAGGAGAGAGAGTAAGGGGTTGGAAAGGGATTATGGGTTGGAAACTAAACTACACAACTTTAATGAAACAGTAATGATAAACAGGAAAAATTACTAAATATATACAAATATATAGGAAAATTGATACCACATTCCTCTCCCCTTTCCCCCAATAACTCTCACATCACCACCGAGGCTGCAGGGCAGCCCTGGGAAAGTCCAGGCTGGAATCCTGGAGTCAGCAGCAGTCGGGAGCTGGAGGCAGGAACACACAGATTCAGGCTGGCACGGATCAGGACCACAGGCAGAGGAACGGATGGAATCCTCCCAGGATGCCGAAGCAAACAGGGACAGGCAAAGAAGGGGAAGCAGGAAAGGCAGGAAGGGGTCTGACCCTTGTGATCCCTCAAATTTATACTGAGTATGACGTGTATGGGATGGAATACTCTGTTTGGTCAATTCTAGCATCTATCTTGTCTGTTCCTCCCCAAAGGAGGGGTTCAGGTGCGACCTCTTTACTCCTTCTGGAGTGTAAAATGTTCCTCAGAGCTGAGCAGTGTCCTTGGCTCTGCACACCAGTCTCTGGCAGTAACTATAAACATTGAGTGTTATCAGTCCTAGAAGCAGACACTGACTGAGAAACTTGCTGTGAATTTCAGCAAGTGCAGCTACTTACAAGAGACTTAGCTGAAAGCAAAAGTACAAGACAGAAAATCACCTTTATCCTGGCCCAAACCAGGACACTGAAATAGTAGTAGCAGTGTTCCCCTACTAAATCAAACAGTATGTGCCATTGTTTTAAAATTATTTGTTAGATTGGTTCTTGATTTTAATTAAAAATATAACTAAGCCCTTCTAACTTCAGGAAACACTAGGTTACACGTTTATTTGTTTAATACGATACTTATCTTTTCATTTATTGAGACTGGTATTATTGACTACCATCACTTTTAAGATATTAATGATAATAGAGCTACAACTACTAGAAAAATTATGACCTTTATCCAGACTTGTTGAACAATGATATATTTATGATGTTCAATTTTTATTACTATCCTAGAGATTGAATATAAATATTTGTCAATTAAGTTTTTGCAATATTAATAATTTTAAAGTCAGTTGCCTTCTTTACAGTGGCTAATTCTTCACTGAAAATACACAAATACACAATCATATATACTAAACACTTCTCAGTTAATTGCAGTTTTATTTAGTGTAAGTCAGCTACCCTAGAGACTTAACCTCAGAAATAAAACCATACTTCCAGTCCCAGCAGATCAAAGTGTGGATTCACAAAGTTATGAATAGTTGGATCGTATTGTCATTTTCAGTACCAAGATAAAGTATAGCTGTGTTCAAATACCTTGCAAGCTTTTACAGTTTGGTGTAAGAACACAGAAAAGATTGCCTCAGTCTCACACATTCAGGTTTCTGATGTTATTAGACATTGTAGAAGGCATTCACATAGGGCTTGCACAGGACTGATGAGACCTGTGCATTTCTTAGCAACCAGGAGCTCAAGGGGGACACTCAAGGAACTAGTAAGTCATATTAGATATGTGTGTGTGAATCTAAATCACTTCCCTTGGGGAAGTGAAGAGAACAACTCACCTTTTTTTACTAATGGTATTGACAAAAAAGTCAGTGTCCTCATTTAGCTCACAGCTAAATGAGCAGATTAAGCTCAGACTGAATCACCTTTCTAGTAACTAAAAGTGAAATGTATTCACACCTAAATATAGACTTTTTGTGCCTTTCAAGATGCCCTAGAATAGCTTTCCTTATTTCCACCTGCTGGTATATGTTTCCCATGAACAGTGCTGTGTCTGTCTTACCTTGCAAATGATCTGCAAAAGACATTGGGATGGGTGGACCTTGGCAAGATGCCAGACACCTATCTAACCATTCTGACTCTTTCTCCTCAACCAGACAGGGGAAAAAGCTTGTGAGTCAATATAAAGACAGGGACATCACTTACTAATTATCATCATGAGCAAACCAGACTCAACTTGGTGAAAATCATTTTACTTTATTGATCTCTCTTTGGGTGGCAGGCTGCTTTAGGTAATATCCCCCTGCTCCAGTGTGGATTTCAGTGTGGATATCTGTAGGAAGTGGTGAAGATATCTGTTTCAGTGTCTGGAGCAACTCCTCATATTTTTTTTTTCTCTGACTTTGGGGTCTACAGGGATGGTTCTCTCAGATTTTTTCCCTTCTTCTCTCCCTCAACTGCTGTGTCATTTCTTAAATATATTTTCCCCAAGGCACTACCATCTTAGCTAAAGGGCTCAGATGAGCCCATTGTTGGTACTGGCTGGAACAGGCTGGGTCCAGAACAAGGTAGTCCCAGACACCCTCTAGGTCATCCCATGTGTTACCACATCTGCAGGCCCCCTTACTACCAACACCCTGAGACCTACTGTCAGACTGTGAAGTGTGCCCCAAAGACCATGAGAATAATATTTCAGAAAAAAGATCAAAAATCAGTTATATTAGTGAGTTTACCCTACTTAAAGGAAAACTAAAATAAGATTAGTGGGGGAATTTTTTTCATAGAATTATAATCTCTATTCTCCATTTCTCTATTAAAAAAAAAAAAAAGGGAGAAAAAAGCAAAAAAAAAACCCAAAAAATTTACTTTATAACTGCCCTTTGGTTATGATCAAAGTTAGAATAAACAGTCAAAACCATTTAAACCAAGTATTTTTTATGTGTTTTTTTGTTGTTGTTTTTTTGTTTGTTTGTTTTGTGTGGTAGAAACAAGTCTTACATATATATTTAACACTGCTGTGTTTGCAGTTCAGTAAACATGCAGCTTAAGCAAAATAACTGTCAGCACCTGACTGCAGATCAATATTTCCACAGTACTGCTGAGTGCTGAATTAAAAAAGATGTCTGCTTCAGAGACAAAAATACTTATGACTAGAAGAAAACTGAATTAAGCTGGGAGAAATTTCAGTCTTGGAGATAGCTAGAATATGTGCATCTTGTGCTATGTAAATATTGTTTGCCTCTTCAATAGCTAAACAATAATAAAAATGAAAAAATTACGGGATGCAGAATTTGTATTGCCATTTTCAGCATGTACCTCTTAACTTCAGAGGACAGTGGACCAAAAGCTCTACTCTATCAAATTTACACTAAATTTCAGATTATTAAATCAAACTATACCCTAAAAAAATGTTAATTTAAAACAAGTCAGTCTGCTTACCCAGTGGAACAAAGAGAGTGATAGATTTTTCCTTCAATAAAGAATCCTTGGAAACAGCAATCAAAAATCCTTCATCATAAAACAGAGTTACTGTTCAAAGTATTCCTGTGACTGTATAAGAAAATAGGGGTGGATGTGAGAAATTCAAGAAACATGAAGTATTATTGTGTTTCTAGAGCAGATAGAGAATTTTTTCTTTGGATTTTTAATTGTATTTACAATATTTATTGAATGTTGAAACTTTTTTTTTTTTTAAATGCAGAACCAATATTAAATGGTAGTTCAGAATCTCTCATCCCTAATAAATTAGTATCTCCTTTAAGAATAATTCCTAACACCATTCATGAGACTTACTAAGCTGGCAAGAAAATGTACCTTCAAAACCAAGGTACCTTCAGTTTCTGACATACTACATTCCCTACATGATAATGCTCTCCTAGATGTATAACAACATTGTATCTGTTTTTAGAATCACAAAATAATTTTTAGACACTAGTCACTGTCTTTTTTGTTCATTGATATTAGTGGCAAATTATGGGAGTGAAAATAGTGAAGAGGAAGAAAAAATACTCTATAAGCAGCTGGAATAAGTCTCATGATTGCCAGACCTTGTTCTCATGGGGGACTTGAACTTACCAGATATCTGCTAGAAATATGTTACAGCAGAGAGAAAACATTGTGAGAGGATCCTGGACTGTGTGGAAAATGATTTCCTGACATATCTGGTGGAGGAAGCCAACTATGGAAGGCACTCCACTGGACCTGTTGCTTGAGATCAAAGACTTGTTCTTGATGTGATAGTTAGAGGTTATCTCAGGCAAAATAATTATGAAATGACGGGATCAGCAAAATGCCACCTTGGACTTCCAGAGGAAATTTAGAAGTCTGGTTTACAGAGTTCCTTGGGAGGTAGTCCTGAAGGACAAAGCTCCATCCAGCCTAGCCTTGAACATTGTCACAGAGGAGGAAACTACAATCTCCCTAGGTAACCTGATTATCATTATCAGATATTTCTTCAAATGTGTTTTATTTGGAAATGACTGACAATCATGTTGTCTAAATTTTATCTTTATAATTGTCTTTTTAAAATTTTTTTTGGTAATTTATAGTTTAGCATATATGGCAGTTACATTTTCTACTGCATCAGAAAATGTTTACATAAGTAGAAGAGACAAATCACAAATTCTGCTTCCTTCAGATTGTTTCTCTGACAAATAATCAGGCTAGAAATATGTTTGGAGGACCCAAAATGAGAAAAGTGGTGATCAGTACTTTGAAGAGTTCACATCAATTTGTACAAAAAGATCTAGGAGGTAAAAGGAGTAGGTTGTTAAGTTTCCTGGCAGAAAAACACTTTAGCATTTTGAATTTGTAGGTTTATAAATGTGACCTGAAAGTCCAGGGGGGGCCAACTAGCACAAGCCAGTAATGACTAACTGGCTCAGCAATGTCAACCTTTACCAAAGAAGACTAATGGTAGTTCTGTGAGTGGAAGAGTGATGCCAGCAGGCCAAGGAAAGGGATCTTGCTTCTCTATTTAGCCTTGATGAGGCCTATCTGGAGTGCTGTGCCCAGAGCTGGGCTCCTCAGTTTGAGAAAGGTAGGAGAAGAAGAACAATCCAAAATACAGCAGGTTCTGTCAGAACATCAGCATACACTTTTTAACTGTGAGCATGAAGAACCACTGGAAAATTTGCCTAGAAAGGATGTTGAGTCTCCATCCTTGCAAATGGTTCTGAGAGTATTCTTGGTGACACTGACTGAGCAAGAACTTCCAACCTCAACCATTCTGTAATTCTGTGAATAGCTGAATTACTATGTATTCCTTTGGCATATTATCGTGCTGAAGCATCTTTTCCTGTTCTTGGCCTTCCTGGCTTGAGTTGCAATGTTATCTTGGTTGTACAGTTGTGTCCATTAGCTGAATTTAAAATTGTGGTAAAGTTTATTTTTCTGTTTCAGTGGGATGGTATCCTAACATAGCAGTAATTTTAGCTAGCAAAAAATTGAAGTTCATTTGGGATAATTTTGTAAATTGAAATTTTAAATTTTCATTAAAATTCTCAGTTGGATTTGTACTCAACAATATCCTCAGATACTGAAGCTGAGAGTCAGAGTATTATTAGAATTTTTTCAAGCTTCAGATATTTAAAAAATGTGTCAAAACTTTGTAGCAGTCATGAAAAATCCAAGGAGAAAAAGTTCTGAATAGATATCTGGTATTCACATGTGGTTGATCGGAATCAGAAAAAAACCAAAAAAAACCAAAACAAAAAACCCACCAAACCAACTGCAAAGAAAGGAAGAAAAAAAAAAAGGTTTCTAGATAGATAGATATCTTTGCTATTGTACTGAACACAGCTGCAAACAGATTTATTTTTAGTTTTAATATTTGATAAATCTGTAAAGACCTGTGTTAAAAGCAAGATGTTGTTTATTAGGAAGGAAAAGGATAGTCAATCAAGAAAGCTTAGCCATATACATTCAAGATGCTTCTTTAAACTATGGAGTAAAATCAAGCAGGCAGGGAAACATTCTTAATGGTGAAATAATAAAAAGTACGGGCAGTCCCCTCTTCCTCCAAAAAATAATAATTAAAAAAAATAAATTACCCAAACAAAGAAAAAGAATTTAGAGTAAGAAAAAAACAAAAAAACAAAAAAAAATTTGTTCCTGAAAAATAAGAATTTTCTGGTATGTTTCCAGTATAGAAATGGGAAATTCTTTCTGAATGATCCAGTGTTGGCAATGGATTAAGTGTCTCTTGTCCTCCATTCAGCATAGCACACAAGACAGGCTTCCAAAATAATTTTCAGGACTCATTGAAGATAAGTGATTATTTCTGGAGGTTCTACACAGAGAAGAATGGAAACTGTGTTCAGGAGGTGCCAGTCTGACACCTACATTTCATACTCTGCTTTTGTACCAAAGAGACAAAATGTAACTATAATTTTTGAGAAGCTTATAAAGTCAGCTGATATTGATCCACTATTAGTGCTCCACATTGGTCCAAACATGGTTAAGGCATGTGAAAATATGTATTTAATAGCATGCAAGGGATAAGTCAATAGCAATAAAAGACATCTACAAAGCAGACAAGCATAGCTTTCAGCTCAGAGCCTTTACTTTCAACATACCTAAACAAAACGTGCAAAGGTATGCATTAAAAATAAATTACAAAACTTTCATGTTTTTTTCCATAGCATAAATACATGTTGTAGGTCGATGAAATAAAAAAAAATAATTTCATTTATATGTGTGTTTGATGCTCTGATGTCATAAGTGAAGATGTATGAAGCATGCAACTCCATAAGCAAGAGAACTTGAATGTTCAGAAACCTCAGTATATGCTCATTTCATCTGAATTAACAGCACACTGTTAATCAGCATGAAGATTATTGTAAACAATACATTGTGGTTAAAAAAAGGCAACCACTTCAGAAATGCTAACAATCAGATCCAACTAAATCTAGGCACATTAAACACAAGGAACAATGCAGAGGAAGATTCATTACCTTCAACCCTCTGGCTAAAGTCTCAACAGTACAGCCCAGTTTTCTTAAGGTACAAACAGAAGCTACCTATAAACTGTGTTTCTGTAAATGTCCTTAAAACAAAACAAAAGAAAAATCCTCAAAAACAAACCCAAAACCAAAAATCCCATCACAGGTATACCACATAATAATTATGCCTACCAAAGAGCTATTGAGATCGTCATTTAACCTTATATTTCATGAATGTAAACTTTAAAACCATACTAAAGAATACCATAATTTACCACTATTATATAACCTTTAGCTACTGTCTTTAGAACAGTGTTCTATGGCAAGTAAACTGTCCCAAATCAAAACCTCCAGAAAGAAAAATAGCTAAGGGTACTAAGCAGATTTTATACTTAATCATTCACATGACCAAAAATGCAGAGCAGCTTTTTAAACAATCCCCAAAATATATTCACTGATCCATTAACTTATAATTGTGAATACTCATTGGTTCTGTAATCAATAATATCTATAATCAATTAAACTTATAAATGGACATTTTGTTACATTTGGATAGCTGTCTGTTTTGTTAGCTTCTATAAGACTGCTAGAAAACGATGTATTTTCAATGAAAAATTCCCCTACAGCATTGCCTGAGTTAGCTTAACTTGGCAGAAAATACATGAAATCAGCAAAAGCAAAAAGAACATAATAGCATTTGGGAATGTAGAAAATGCTGCTTAACCAGCATCATTGCTGTGACTGCCTGCAGGCTAGTTTAATTAGGCTACAATTCATATGCAAGAAAGTAGTTCTGTAATTACTGTCAAATCTATGTGTAAAACCTAGAGAGTTATGTATTCCTAGTAATGAACCATACTGAAGTTGACTTGGATTTGTTAGCCTGAAACAATTATTTGAAAAAATTAACTATTAAATGTGTTTTAAAAAATAAATATATGTAAATTCAAATACTAGATAATTTTAAAGGATACATCCCACATTAATGACTATAACTATGGTGTTTTTATGAGATGCATACACGGATTTTTTTAGAAAATCATGACGATGTATTTGAATATATGGGAAAGCATTGTTACCAATTTCAATTTCAAAAATTTTTATGCTTCTTCAGCAGAAAAAAATATCAGAAATAACTGAATATTAACATTTGGGCATAAAGCTGCCAGAAGTATTTTGATTTTCCCTATTGTTTTATATTATTTAAAAACTATAAGGATTGCATTTTTGTTAGCTGGTTTTGTAGCATCGCAAGATATATTAAAGCCACTCATATTTATTTCAATTTTTATTTGATGAAACACGACCTTTAAAGAAAAGAACTTTTGATAGCTTTTTCATAGATAGATAGATAGATAGGGAATGGGGGGCTTTTTGTTGTTGTTTATTTTTGTTTGTTTTATTCTTTAAATTAGCATATTATTGAAATTAAAACTTGTATTAAAAGAAAGAAAGATTAGAGGATATAATTAATTTTCAGAACATATTTTTTAGTGTTATTGTCACAATGTCTGCATTTGAAATATTTGCCTAGTATTTCTGATGACTATATATTCAAGTGCTGAGAAAAAAATGGCAAGCAGTTTTTCTCAAGACCCATAATGTAAGTTAAGAAATACACTAGCAAGTAAGTCATGTAAAAAAAAAACAGAAATATTTTTGGTGACTTTTTGATTGTTTGGTTTGGGGTTTTTTTGTTGATTTTTTCTTGTTTGGTTGGCTTTTTTAATTTTTTTTATGTTATGTGGGCCAATATACACTTGGAAATACTTAAGTTTGCCAGAATACTAATAGCTGATGAACATCTACAGAAATTTACTTCATTTACTTCAGGACATGAAGAGTGTAATTTTTTCAGAAAATTTCTCAACTCCTACCATGAAATTATTTTAATGATTGAGGATGATTACCAGTTTTCCTCTTCATTTTTCCTAACTAATGATCAGTGCTGATATTCCATATTGTAAGGCAAACAACAATGTGCTAACTCTCAACTATTTTTCCTATTATAAGATAATTTTCTATATGTTGCCCCCTTAGACTGGTATTATTTTCCAAGGAAATATGAAACTAATTATTAGCTAAAACCCAAGGAATATAGATATACACTATTAAATTCCATAATGTGTGGTGTTTTAAAGAAGAAGAAAATAAATTCTACTTCATCTTCAACACTTGACATGAAGTCTGTTTATTGCCTGAAAAAATGTATGAAAATAAAACTCCAAAGAGGGCACCTAGGTTCCTTTAAAGTGGTTACATTTCTTGAGCTCTAGGCTATCCTTCACTCAGCATGTTTTTTCTTGTGTTTTTCTGTTCTCAAACATCTGGCTTGTGAATAATTAAACACATAATTACTGTCTCACTGAGATTCTATATTATTTATGAGCTTATATATGGAGAATTTGCCAGGAATTTCAGCAGTATGATATGGTAGAACAGGAATTTGGACACACATCAATTTACTTTTAATTCAAATGTGTGCTGGTTTGGGATAATTTTAGTTCTTGTAGTTTTACCTTCAGCTAAGTCTCTCGTAAGTAGCTGTACTTGCTAAAATTAATATTAAGTTTCTCAGTCAGTGTCTGTTTCTAGGACTGATAACACTCCGTGTTTCTAGTTACAGATAGAGAATGGTCTGCAGAACCAAGGCCACTGCTTGGTTCTGAGCAACGTCTTATGGTCTAGTAAGAGAAAGGGAGTAAAGAGGTCACACCTGCAACCCTTCTTTAGGTAGGAGCAGACAGATGACCAAATTGCCCAAACTGTAGCAAAAAGAAATATTATATTTCATTCTGTGATATTGAAATGGAATTGTTATTGAAATGGAAGAAGGAAAAAAAAAAAAAAATCATACTTCAAATATTTGATGAAGAAACCATTTTTCTCAGGTAAAATATGCCTATAAATCTTGAAACACTGAATAATGAAAAGTTTCAGGTCACGATACATTCACAGGTGATTTAACCAAATTCCTAATTCCAATATAACACTCATACCAATTACAAAAGCAACATAAAAACACATTCGAAGTGGTCATGAAGTTCATAAAGCTCAATACGGCCAAGAGCATGGTCCTGCACTCAGGTCAGAGAAATCCCAAGAACAAATATAGTTTGAGCAGAGAATGTGTTTATAGCAGGCTTGAGGAAAAGGACTTGGAAAAACTGGTTGCTCAATATGGGCCAATAATGTGTACATGCATCTCAGAAAGCCAACCATATTCTGGGCTGTATCAAAGGAATCATGACCCTAAGTTTGATGGAAGTGATTCTGCTCTGCTCTTGTGGGACACTACCTGGAAAACTGTCTAGTTCTAGAGTACTCAACACAGAAAGGATATGGAGCTGTTGGAATGAGTCTAGAGAAGGGTCACAAAGATGATGAGAGGTCTGAAGCACCTCTCCTATTAAGACAAGCTGAGGGAGCTGGGGTTTTTAAGCCTGGAAAAGGGAAGGCTCTGGAGAGACCTTATAGAGGCCTTCCAGTACCTTCCAGTACCTGAAGGGGGGGTTACAGGAAATTTGGAGAGGGACTTATTAAGACGGCACCTAGAGACAGGACAAGAGGTAATGCTTTTAAGACAGAAGAGGGTATATTTATATTATATGTTATGAATAAATGCTTTACCTTGGGGGTGATGAGACACTGAAAGAAGTTGTCCAGGAAAGTTGTGGATGCCCTGTCCCTGGAAGTGTTCAAGGCTGGGTTTGTTGGGGTTTTGAGGAACTGTCTTGCACTAGTGCAAGGTGTCATGGGCAATCCTGCCCATGCAACAGGATTGGAAAAAGATGGTTTTTAAGGTCCCTACTAATTCAAGCCATTCTATGAGTCTATGATGATAGAAAACTATTATATCTGACAATGACTTCTACAAAAGGAACAGAAAAATTTTGGCTTTGCTGCATACTAAAATTAAAAAAATTCTTAAATACATAATAGTATTTCTGTCTCTGAAGCAAGCTTCTAACATCTTTATATCTTTGTTTTAGATTTTTGAAGAGCAAATTGCAGCTCACTCAGGGATAAGCTGGAAGGGATCCTATGGGAAGCTTCTATGGAAGGCAAAGGATCTAGTGATTGCTGGGAGTTCTTCAAGAACACTCTCCTAGTTAACAAAAACCAGTTCATCCCCCCTAAAGGCCAAGGAAGTAGGTGGAGCAAGAGACACCAAGTCTTAACTGTGAAGTCTGCTCAGAGTCAAAACATACCAGAGGCTGAAAGGTGGAACATTACTGGCTGAAAATTACAAGGTCATTACCAGTCTATGCAGAGAAGCAGTTAGGAAATCAAAAGCTTGAGATAAGTTTGTCCAGAGATGTCAAAAACTTCAAGAAGGGATTCTTCACATATATTAACAGCAAGCAGAAACAGAGGAATAATATTGACCCACTATTAAATAGTCACCAAGGATGCTGAAAAGCAAGAGGTTCTCAATACCTCCTTCACCATTGTCTTTACCAGTGCTGTTAGGTCCCAGGAAATAGAAACAACAGTTCAAGTCAAAACAAACACTGACTTGTTGTCATTGAAGGAAGAGCTGATGTATCAACAGTTACAGGAGCCTGACCTGTACAAATCTATGGGTCAGGATGTCCATCCACCTCAGTGTGCTGAGAGAGCTGGCTGATGTCATTGAGAAGCCACTGTCCATAACCTCTGAGAAGTTGTGGAGATCAGAAGATTTCCCTAAAGACTGGATGGACATCCCCAGCTTTAACAAATGTTCTAAGGAGAAACCAGGCAATTATAGACCCATTAGCTTCACTTCAGCCTCTAGGAAAGTCATGGATCAAATCCTCCTGGGCACTATCATGGGTCAATTAAACATCTGACCAGGAAAAGATAATATGAATTTATCAGGGGCAAATTGTGCCTAACAAACCTGATTATCTTCTATGACAAAGTAAACTGCCCACTTGTTGCAGTGAGCAGTGGACATCGTCTACCAGGACTTTTCCAAGGCCTTTGATATAGTACCCCACAGCCTTCTCCTCAAGAAACTGACTTGTCATGGACTGGACAAGTGGTCAGATGGGGAACTGACTGACAGACTGTACCCAGAGGATAACAGTAAACAGTTCATCCTCCAGCTGGCAATAGCTCACAAGTGGAGTCCCTCAGGGATAAATGTTGAGCCCAATGATGTATAACATCTGCATTGGTGATCTGGATGTTGGAATCAAGAGCACCCTGAGGAAGTTCTCTGATGACACCAAGATGAGTGGGGAGGTTGACACCCCAAAAAGGAACGTCACCCTCCAGGATGACTTAGACCGGAGAAGTGAGCTGACAGAAACTTTGTGAAGTTCAGTGTAGAGAAGTGCAAATCTTGCACCTGAGAACACATAATCTAGGAGTAGAGTTCAGACTGGGATCCACTTGGCTAGAGAGCAGCCTTGTAGAAAGGGACCCAGGGGTCTTGATGGACAACAGGCTCAACATGACAGAAATGTGTGTGGTAGCGAAGGATACCAACAGGATGCTGGGCTGCATCAACAAGGGCATCGCCAGAAGAGACATAGAAGTCATCATCCTGCTCTACTCAGCACTTGTCAAACCGCACCTAGAGTACTGCATCCAGTTTTGGTCCTCACTGTACAAAAAGGATGCAGACAGGCTGGAGAGGGTCCAGAGAGAAGCCAGGAGGATGATCAGAAGACTGGAGCACCTGCCATATGAGGATAGGCTTAGAAAACTGAGTCTGTTCAGCCCTGAGAAGAGAAGGCTTAGGGGAGACCTTATTACAATGTTCCAGTATTTAAAGGGGGGCTACAAAGAAGATGGACAGTCCTTATTTACAAGTAGTCACATGGACAAAACAAGGTGTAATGGGCACAGGGTGCTGCTGGGGAGAGTACAAGGGGAAAATTTTTCACTATGAGGACAGTCAGACATTGGAATGGTCTCCCAAGGGAAGTGGTGGATTCCCCCACTTTGGAAAGTGTTAAGTATCCGTTTAATAGCGTGTTGAAATATATAATATAAATAATATTAGAAGGGTTGGACAAAATGATCCTTGAGGTCTCTTCAAACCTAACAATCTGCAATTCTATGATTCTATCTCATTGTTTAAAATAAGAACTGTACCTCCTCTTGTAAAGAATGGTTATACTAAAACACTGAGAGAAAAAGCAAGATGATCTTTTTGGGTTCAATATTAACAGATTTTTACAGCTTAAGATGAGTAGAAACAACATCATAATTCAAGTATTTTCTCTGTAAACAGACCTTAATTTTTCCTCAGAAGCTAATTTACAGAATGTACTTCAGAAAGATATGAGGACTTTTTTTAATCTTCGGGTAGTAATGGTCCCAGTACCTCAGCTGGAGTGCTCTTCTGTCTTTGGTCCTCTCATAGTTATGGCTATAAAGTTGCATTTAATTCCTGATGTAAATTTCTTTGTTCCACTTGCATCTTTTGCAACGTGTTATGACATTGTCAAGAGATCTGTAGAACTTTTCAGAACACAACTTTACCGAATACCATTTAAATTAATCAAGATATACATCTAACAAACTTCTGAAGCTTAGCTGACATAACTTCATCTGTAATGGCTTCATGCTGTTTTTCATGTCCTTGTTTGGATACTATGTGGTATTAGAGCTTCTTGAAATAAAGAAATGACATCCTGTAATATAATTTCAAAGTTTAATAAAACTGAATGATACTGGATTGAGAATTTGTAAGTCATTGCTAGTCAAAGTCTCTTCTGCAAACTACTACAAATTGATTTTGTCTTTGGTTTTAGAAGTGTTGCTAGAAACAAAACCAAACACAGTGGAGAAGCCCAAACTTCTATCAACAAATTATTTTAAATACATATTTCCCAGAGTGAACTAAATGAAAATAGTTTAATTACATCTAGTTTCTAGAGACCAGTTTAACTAACTTATTTTTAATAACGCATGTCTTGCTGTTGTTCTGATTTAATCATCTTAATATTTTGTCCAAACTAGAAAAAATGTAATTCCAAGTCTTATGGTTTCTTGCTCCTAAAAATATCAGAATTTTGTTGGAAGTCCCATAATTTTTATAAATAATCTCTACAAATTTTTCCCATTAGTGACAAATAATCCACAGCTAGATCTATTTGGGATCTTAGAACATTATTCAAGCTCATTAATTTAAAAACGGACAATTTAATAAATGCTGTTGTCTCTCTTAAATAGTTAAATAAACAGAAGTAGCAGTTTTCTGATGAACATATGTTCTGGCCACATGTCATTCCATTTCATTAATTTTTCTCCTTGCTGTTCCTGTAGACTTGAACTTCACAGAAAAAAATACAGTTCCAGAGCCCTACTTTTGCAATAGTCTGTGACTTGGGTGGATAAGGCAATAAAATATTTGCTTTGGATCCCTGAAACTGTTTAACAACTCAAATAATTTTTATCTTTCATAACCACTTATTATCTCCCATTTAATTTTATCTTTCTGCCTTGTTTTCTTACAGGCACTGATCTTGGATGTGGTCTGGATTACACAAAACCATTGTTCATACTAGTGTCTACTGGTGGTCTTGGATAGATGCAACAAACTATTTATGTCCTGAGTTCACCTGGTCTTGTGAACTCAGCAGGACTACTAACTTCCAGAGCTCATCAGGTATTAAAGAATTTAACATGCCACATCTCAGCATCCACAACATCCTTTGGCAATCTGATCTCACTAAATAATCTCTTCCTAATGTCTAACTCAAATCTACTCTCTTCCAGTTTAAAGATGTTGCCCCTTGTCAAATCAGTACGTGTACCTGCAAAAAACCCTCCACCACCTCCCAGGCCTGTTCCAGTGCTTGCTTCAGTGAAGAAACTTTTCCTAATATCTGGTCTAAACTTCTTGTGGATCAACTTGAGGCCATCTCTCGTCCTGTCACTTTTTACTTGGGAGAAGAGACTGGCGCCCACCCTGTTGCAGCCTCCTTTCAAACAGTTGTAGGGATCAATAAGATCTCCCATCAGCCTCCTTTTCTCCAAGCTAAACAACCCCAGTTCCCCCAGATGCCCCTCATAAAACCTGTGATCTAGACTCCTTACCATCTTTGTTGTCCTTCTTCAGACACACTCCAGTAACTCCATGTCACTTTCTTGGCAAGTACATCTGTATAGAAGGGCAGGATACTGAACATCATTCCTTCAAGTTTGGTTTGCTTCTCAGATCTCATCAGGAGCTCAAATACAAACAAAATATTGGGAAAATAATTTTTAACTATACTGAGAAAATTATTTTTAACTTTACTTGCCCCAATTTTTCTAACTGTAATGTGTGATGACAGTCTAGTCCATTTTCCTGCTCAAGAGAAACACACCCATAAAAATCTTTAATTCATCTTACCTTTGTTTTAGAAGGAAAATACTAACAAGGTGAATAGAGGAATAAAAATCAGACAAGAATGAAAATTCAATCTAAAATCTAAATCTTTCTCAGTTTGTACTTCTGAAAATACATGTTAAAAATGGTTGCTTTTAATCTAGCTTTTAAATATTCATCTAGGATTTTATCTAGGGTATGATTACTCTATAGAGACCAGGGATAAAAGACAGACATTGTCAAAAGACAATTCAGATCACAAATGAACTGATTCCATAAAAATTGTTAACCTCTTCGCCTTGCCTAAATAACAGAAGATGACAGCACATCTATGTTAAGTAATTTTTGTATGCTTAACAATCTCTTATCTCATTCTTCAAAAGCTTTTTGAATAGGATTATTCCATGTTGTAACTTTCAGCCTGAGGAAAGTAAACGCTGAGGATAAGCTTCACTTATAAAACCTGAAGTTCAGTGAATTTTAGTATGTATTCTAGCACAGGTTTGATTAGCACACTGTAACTGCAAATTATAATTAAGAAATGTTAATTAATATTTTGATGATTTTTATGTACAAGACATTTTATATTGCTTTGTTGGTAATGTCTTGGTAATGTGCATTTTACAGGTGTAGCTGAATAATTTGTTCATTTAAAATGAGTGTGCTTTATTAACAGAGCTGTATCTCCCAAATCAACTTTTTTTTTTTCCTTTTTACAGTAGTTGGGTCTTAACATATTGTGTTTAATTGCTCATACTGACAGCTTAACAAGCATCATAGAGAAACAGGTGCTTCCTTTGATCTAGTTCAATATTAGGGCTTTCAGGTTTTTATGTATGTTTCCCACCAGTCACACTGCATGATTTCCCTAATGTCCATTTATTTCAATAAATTCATTAATTATTTTTGAAATCATTGTAGCCATTGCCCAGTGTGTGCAACAGTCCACTAGATATGTATGTATGCAAAATTCAGTGAATTCCCAGGTATTTTACTTCAGCTGAAAACTATAAAAATGGGTTTCCTTTACTGAAAGAATAACATTTGTGCTTCCTTATGGATTTTAAAATATAACAAAAGACATATTTTCTTCATGTATGTACTTTTGTGTTGTTTTTTGTTTGTTTGTTTGTTGTTTGTTTGTGGTTTGTTTTTTCTTTTTTGGGAGGTGTTGTTTTTTGGGTTTTTTTTTTTTGTGGTTTGGAACCAAGAACCCTACTTTTAATGAGTAGATTCTTGAAAATAAAACAAAACCACTTGTCTTGCATCTAGGTATATTTTATCATTATTTTAATTATCAAATTGTTTAGGTTGGAAGGGATCTTAGGGATCACCTGGTACCAACCCTGCTGCATGGACAGGGACACTTTCCATGTGACCAGGTTTCTCAAAGACCAATCCAGCCTTGCCTTGAACATTTCCATGGTGGGGGCATCCACAACCTCCCTGGGAAAACTGATACAATATTTCACCAACTTCACAGGAAATAATTTTTTCCTAATGTCTGACCTAAATCTACATTGGCCAAGTTAAAACAATTCCTCACCATCCTATCTCTACATGCCCTTGTAAAATAATCCCTCCCCAGACTTCCTGTGGGCCTACTTCAGGTATTGGAAAGTGTCTATAAGATCTCCCTGGAGTCTTCTCTTCAAGCTGAACAACTCCAGCTCTCTCAGCCTGTCTTCACAAGGGAGCTGTTCCAGCCCTCTGATCATCTTTGTGGCTCTCTTCTGGACTTGCTCCAACAGCTCCATGTCCTTCTTATATTAGGGGCCTGTCCTGGGTTCAACGACGATAGAATTAATTCTCACAAGAATCTGGGAAGAGACACAACCAGGACAGATTACATTAATCATATCCTAACGAAAACCAATATACCATTGTAGTGCAGTTTTAGATTTTCCTCTTTCCCCTCCACATTCCAAATTATTCTGCAACAGTGAACAAATTCTTTCACTGTTGCAAGCAATATGAAATATTATCATAGAATTTTCAGGGTTGGAAGGGACCTTAAAGATCACCTAGTTGAACTCCCTTGCCATGGGCAGGGACACCTCCCACCAGATCAGGTTGCTCAGAGCCCTGTCCAGCCTGGCCTTAAAAACTTTCAGGGCTGGGGCTTCCACCACCTCTCTGGGCAACCTGTGCCAGTGTCTCACCACCCTCATGATGAAGAACTTCTTCCTGACTTCCAATCTAAATCTGCCCTCCTCTAGTTTGAATCCATCCCCCCATGTCCTATCACTACCTGACATCCTAAAAAGTCCCTCACCAGCTTTCTTGTAGCCCCCTTCAGATACTGGAAGGCTGCAATAAGGTCTCCTCAGAGCTTTCTCCTCTCCAGACTGAAGAACCCCAACTCTCTCAGTCTGCTCTCATAGGAGAGGTGCTCCAGACCTCTGATCTTCCTCGTGGCCCTTCTCTGGGCACTCTCCAGCACATCCATGTCTTTCTTGTAATAGTAGCAATGCTAGAGCAAATGGTAATTAACCTTCCTAGCACTAAGCACAAAGATTTTTCTGATAAATTTAAAACTTATGATTGACAAAAGAAGAATTCTGAAATTAAAACCCTATCAATTTAGGATTCAGTTGTTGTTTCCCAAGGATCTTGTTCAGTATTTGAGTTCAAATATTGAGCATTAATAACCATCCCAATAGAAGTTTTTGTCATCCTTTTATTTTTTTCTTCTCTGTTCAGATATATTTTTTGTGATACTGGGTAAAGATGATCAAAATACCCATGTAATAAAGCATATGTGTATTTTTCTCAAACCTAAGAAGCACTTGAAAAATGTTGCATACCTTCAGTTCATAAAGACTGTGATACAAAACACAAATTTTACTATTGAATCTTGTATTTTGTCCTAGAAAGGTTACAGTTTCATATATCTGATCATTGCCACTGGTGACTGCAATTTCAGAAAGAAAAGTAATTTTGGGGCATATCAGCACTGATAGGAAAAGTAGGTACTGTAGTTCCATTATAGAGTTTATATCCTAGCATTATCCAAACAGTATATGGAAGAGAACTTTATTACATCCCTAATTACAAGTGATAAGTAGTGCTGCTTATCTTAGACATAGATAGCTTTTATAGCAATAATTTTGCAGGGTCAGAACAAATGAAGACTGTGCAGATCTTTTGAAACATTTCACAGTGTAGTTATTTAAAATGAGGCTTTCAGACTTCTATATAACTTGTCATTAAAGACAAATGCAGATGGCACTTTTACTTTTGAATCCCTTATCCATCTGTGGCCTGTATGTATGCAAATAACTGAACTAATTTCAGATGAGAGGATTCTGTTCAAGTGCAAAATCTCAACCAGCACATTTTCAGTGAAAATAGAACTTCTAATGACTGCCTAGACAATTGCTCTTTCATTAAATCAATTTGAATCTAAAGACTATGAATTCTATTTACCAGATGGAAGAAGTATTGCTTTAAAAATATTTTATTAGATCACTTTGTCCTAGACAAAATTTCACCATAACACATGTAACAGTTGTTAATTTTTTAAGACAATCACCTGTCAGAAAAAGCAGTTTTATTTACTCTTCTACTATGTTACTGAAAATAATCTTCGAAAAGAGGTGCCTGTGTGAAGAGGATATCTGAATTAATACTTTGTAATGTATTATGAAATTAAAACCAATGTTAAATTTAACTTCCAACATGTTATAAAACATGAAAGCAAAACGTGTCTGTCTTTACACACCACTGGAACAAAATCAAACACATTTTTAATTCACAAAAAATATTCTAAGGAGCAGAAGACTTTGGAGGTGGAGACACATTTTGTCTGCTTCCCTAAGAATGATCTATTTGCTCAACAACTAGAAAATTTATTCAATTATTTTTTCAATTAATTTCAATTTTTTTCAATTATTTTCAATTTATCCCACTACAAGATAACTTACTCAATCACCTGCTGTCCTGGTTTGGGCCAGGATAAAGGTAATTTTCTGTCTTGTACTTTTGCTTTCAGCTAAGTCTCTTGTAAGTAGCTGCACTTGCTGAAATTCACAGCAAGTTTCTCAATCAGTGTCTGCTTCTAGGACTGATAACACTTGATGTTTATAGTTACTGCCAGAGAATGGTGTGCAGAGCCAAGGACACTGCTCAGTTCTGAGGAACATTTTGCCCTCCGGAAGGAGGAAAGGAGTAAAAAGGTCACACCTGCAGCCTTCCGTTAGGGAGGACCGGACAAGATAGATGGCCAAAATTGACGAAACAGAGTATTCCATCCCATACACATCATACTTGGTAAAAAACTGAGGGATCACAAGGGTCAAAACCATTTTCCTTCCCTTTCTGCTTCCCCTTCTTCACCTGCCCCTGTTTTGCTTCAGCATCCTGGGAGGATTCTATCCCTTCATCTGCCTGTGGTCCTGATCCGTGCCAGCCTGAATCTGTGTGTTCCTGCCTCCAGCTCCCGACTGCTGCTGACTCCAGGATTCCAGCCTGGACTTTCCCAGGGCTGCCCTGCAGCCTCGGTGGTGACGTGAGAGTTACTGGGGGGAAGGGGGAGGAACGTGGTATCAATTTTCCTGTATATTTGTATAAATTTAGTATTTTTTCCTATTTATCATTAATGTTTCATTAAAGTTGTGTAGTTTAGTTTCCAACCCATAAGTCTCTCTCCCTTATTCTCTCTTTTTCCTTTATCAGGGAGGGGAGGGGTATTAATAGAGAGCATCTGTCATTCGGTTTAATTGTTGGGCCAGTGCTAAACCGTGACACCTTACTCTCATATAGTAAGTGCTTATAGACTAGGCTAGCAAAAGCACGTAAGGCAGTAAATTTCCTGTCATGCTAGAGTATAAGCAGTGTTTGCAATAAGCAAAGTCTGTTTTAAAAAACACATTTTTCTTTGCATTGATTTGTATTGCTTGTTTAACTGAAAAATCTTGCAAAACCACACAGTAGGTTCTCAGCTCCCTCAAGTGACCTTATCTTGTTTGGGTTTTTTTCAGTGATCTGTTAAATGCAGCCTGAAAAAGTTAAGACGGGGACAATGTTTATAGACATTCCTAACAACATGAAATGTCAAGATTTACAGACTTAAACTTCTCAGGTTTTATTGCTGTGGTAACATAATGTTTATGGAAATGCAGTGTTTACTGTACACACATCATAAAAAGAAAAAAATAAAATTTCTTTAAGGGATGCAATTTATAAATTATTAAATTCAAATGCATTCTTTTTTCTTTCATTGATCTGCAAGCTAACAGATAGTATACAATGACAGTTTCTTTTGTTTCTTATCCTGAGTTAAGGTTAATATTAATATAATTCTACTGAATTTATTTTGACAATGACCATTTTGCCTTTGATATTACAGACTGAAATATTTGTTCCAGAATTAACACACAGCAATTCAATGCAGCATAAAACAAAAAGAAAATCCCTACCTAGCGTGATTTTGTGGTTCCAGAGTTCTCAAATTCTGTGAGTCAATGAATCCTTTAATCTCATCATGATTGTGGTGAAAACTTGAAGGAGTAAATGTCTTGAAACTCTCTCCCTTTCTCCAATGTTTTCCCTATTTCACTTGTAATTTTCTCAGTAAGGGAGGACTCAAGCAGTTTCTCATAGTACTACTGAGATGGAGAATTTAATGTGAAGGATTTGTCCAAACCCATCACTACAAAGGCCAAAGCTAAACTATCTTCTCAGTTCTAAATATAGTTATCTTTCAATAGTTCTAAACAATTCTGCACATCTGAATGCCTCTGCACACAAGGAAAAGTTATGCAATCTATTAGAAGTTCTGCCTCTCTGGCAGTTGATGTATTTTTTTCTGTGAATCATGCTAGCAGCTTGTACTTTAAATAGCAAAGGAGACTACATCATGCTAACTTTCAAAGTGTATTATGAAAATTGAACAATTTTTTTTTATTATGCCAACATTCAACAGAAATCAGACTGCAGAGGAGTTATTGACTCATCATTCTAATTTGCTCATCTACCATAGCAGCTTGAACACTTGTTTTGCCAAAATTTCAGTGATTTCAGCTTTCTCCACAGCTGTCAATACACAAGATACTGTCAGATAACAGTGTAACTGGACCACGAGGAGGTTATTTACTTGCTGTAAATGCCTTGCTAAAGTTCAGTCACAAGCTGTAATTGTTTGGGAAGCCCCCAGTGTGCTAAGAAGATTCCATAGACACTGAGTTTATTAGCTGAATATCCTAAGCTGTCTGTTCATGTCAAAGACAGTGTTTTGTGAGGCTTCTGCATAAGTATCTATGATTCTATGATTCTATTTGTGATTTTAATAGTTCATTACATCACATATTCCCAGTTATTGTGAAAGGGGAGTTGAGTGCTGTGGCATTGGCTAGCTGGCAGTGCTTAGGGCCTTTCTGACTTCCCAGCTGGTATATTGAGGAATGAGTATTTCATTAGCTTTTGAGCAAATGGGCAATTTTTTCCAAGACAGCTGATTGTGCACAATGTATTGTTCTTGATTTTGAAGGGATAATGGTGGTTTTGAATTTGTCAGCTGTTTCTTCACTCTCAGATAGAGATGAAAATTTTCCACGGAGACAAATAATGCATGCTTTTATATGACTGTTACAACTATATTTTTTATAGTTTCATATATAACCATATATAACAGGAATTGTCTAGATGGTTGTAATCAAAGAGTTGTGGTCAACTACCCAATGTCCAAGTGGAGATCAGTGGTTAGGGGTATTGGGACCAGTGATGTTTAATATCTTTGTCAGTGGCATGGACAGTGGAATAGAATGCACCCTCAGAAAGTCTGCTGACAACACCAAGCTGTATGGTGTAGTCGACACAGAGGGAAAGGAAGACATCTAGAAGGACTTTGACAGATTGAGAGGTAGGACTCTGCAAGCTCCATGAAGTTCAGAAAGGCCAAGTGCAAGGTACTGCACCTGGGCTGGGGCAATCCCAAGCAGAATTACAGGCTGAGAGGAGAATGGAGTGAAAGTAGCCCTGAAGAGAAGGGATTGGCAGTGTTGAGATCTTTAAGGTCCCTTCTAATCTAAACCATTCTATGATTCTATGATTGTAAAGTCTGATTCATGTCATGACACAGACCTGTGTGTGAAACCTGTAATTCAGGTTTTTCAGGCTGACATCCAGTTAAAACTAGTTGTCTTTATGTTGTCTTGCAAAGGTTAATAATTCTAAGAGGCAAAGAAATGTGACAGAAATATTAACAGCTACAAATGTTTTGTGTTTATGACAAACAAGTTAAAAGCCATGTGATGTGAAGCAATCTGCTGAGTGGTTTTGAACACCTTCACTTAGCAAATTTACCAGGATTTTTTAAAAAAAGCAAGAATCAACTGTTAGTAAAAAAATGCTTCTATACGCATCTTTGAAGACAAGGTGAAGACTAACATTACTTTTGTGACTCTAAACAACTAACCAGGCCTTGAGAACAGAGAGAAAGCAGCTGTGTCTTATCCTAGTTCTATACCTTTGCACTTATAAATGTATATGCACATACTTAAATAACAAATACTTAAATAGCACATACTTAAATAACATCCCCAACTGTTCCATCTAAGGATCACTGACCTGTTTCAGTATAGCCAAAGCCAAGCATGAACAATGTAATTCCATAGAACCCCGCTCTCAGAACTGATCCAAACTGTGCTACATGGCCTCAAGTTTCTCTAATATCATATCTCTTGTGCTTGCATATTTCACTAATGCTTGAAGCTGTCTTTTCCTCGGATATCCTACTCAAATACAGAGTTGAAGTTTTTCACCCTTGTTTATAAGAACTCATGAACTTGTGCTGTGGTCTTTCTAAACTTTTAGGATATGCAGTCTTCCTTCCTGCATAATTTTAAATATAAATGCCTCTCAAAGATACACTGCCACAGCTCTCCTGAAAATGAAATATTTCTTCAATTGTTTCTACTTTCTCACAGCCTTTAAAAGTGATTAATCTTCCAATACTAAAACATCATCTGTCCTTAACTCACTTCATTAAATTGGAATGCACTGTAAGTTTATACCTCTTATGTACTACTTAGGTAAGCATATATCAACAAGAGACTGTCAAAAGTGGTATTTTATAAATATGTCTTTCAGGGTGTGTTTTGTTCACTTTTTTGTTTCTTCGGTTTTAGTTCCCCCTCCATTTCTGGTTGCCCAGCAAAAGAGAATTACTTCAGGTGTCCTTTAAGAAAAAAAGCACACGCTCACACTTTAATATTTCCAGACTTCTGCCTGGAAAAATAGAAAAAAGTTATTATTGACTACTAGTCTGTGAAGCATCAGCACAAAGTGTGTGTAGCTGAAGGTATTATATATTTTTCTGAATTTTTAAAAAGTGTGCATGTTTTACTTAAATAAAATTATTTTACACCTGAATACACTAATTTGAAACTGTCTATAATTTAAAAGTTATCTTCTATCAGTTTTATGGTACATCAATGCAAAAGAAGAATGATTCTCTACAAAATGAAATTATCTTTTCTATGTCTGAAATCTGGCAGGCTTTGTCAACAGAGGAAGTGTGCAGCACACATAAAACATGCTTTTGTGATATAATAAAATATTTTGCAGTATTTTGGTTACTTTTTTATTCCCAGCTCCTTATCAAATAATAAACTAAATTTAAAAAAAAAAAAAGTCTTATTTTGGATTTTGTGCTTTTGTTTTACAGGGTCAGATAGTCATTCAAAAAGGTTCATGTGCAACTAATTCTTAAAATAAACCACTTCTGATAGGTGGATGTCCCATTTCTGGGAGTGTTCAAGGAGAGGTTGAATGGGACTTTGAACAATATTGTCTAGAGGGAGGTGTCCCTGCCCATTCAGTGGGGGTTGGAATTCAATGATCTTCAAGGTCTTTTCCAACCTGAACCTGTGTTTCTATGTTCTATGAAATTCAGAGATATATTTTGTGGCTTGATAAGGACATAAACAGGAAAATGACAACAAGTAATTTGAATAAATGAAACTATTTGTCCCAAAATAAGAAAGGACAATTATGACTACCTCCTTCAATAAGGAACAAAATGCATTAGAACTGACAGAACTTAGATTGGATATTAATATGTTTTCAAAAGTGTCAAGGATATCATAGAATCATAGAATCATAGAACTGGCTGGGTTGGAAGGGACCTCAGAGATCATCAGGTCCAACCCTTGACCACTACCACTGTGGTTACCAGCCCATGGCACTGAGTGCCACATCCAGTCTCTTTTTAAATATACTCCTGATTAGGTGAATGGTCAGCATGGAAAATAGATATAAAGCTGACAAGTTCATTCTTTATTTCTTTCTCTCTCTTTTCTTTTTTTTGTAAACTCTTATTTTTAGAATTGTTATTTAGTATATTTTCAACACAGCTCATCTGCTCTCATAATTAACAATGTTAACGATGTCCAGTTTGTCAGGGTAGTTATAAGGCAATTAATTATTTCTGGGCTCTACACATGGCTGTCCATTTTTGCAGCAGAGCTCACCACTTGACATGTTCACCGTGTCTGTTAGGACTCCCAGGCTCTTGTTTGCAAGGCTGTTTTTAGACAGTTGGGTCTCAGTCTGTTTCTGCAATTATTCTGCACTATTTGAAGGTCTTTTTTTACTCAAAAGCCTTACTTACCTTGGCTAAGAAAGAAAGTTTGGCAACAAGACCAGCAGATCAGACAGGGTAATAGGTACAGAACAGGTAGCTCCTTTTTGGCAGTATATATGCAACCAGAAGAATACAAATGTGCTGTAATTTACTAATAATGCTCAATTCGAGATAGGTGTCCAAACCAAGTCTTTAAAAGCAAACCCTCTCAAACTTTGAGGTGTCTGAAAATATGAGAAATCAATTTCACTGTCAGTGTTTCAAGAAAGCAAGAGAAATATGTGTCACTGCTTGATGATAACAAAAAGGCAGATGAATTGACAGGATCCTTCCAGGACACTAACCATGGATGTAAAGCCTGAGCCCCATGATTCCTCAAATTTATACTAAGTATGATGTTCAATGGCATTGAATACTTCATTTGGTCAACTTTGGTCACCTGTCTGGGTCTCTCAGCCCAAGAGAAGGGTCAAAGGTGTAACCCCTTTACTCCTTTCTTTTTTTTTTTTTTCCATGTCATAAGATGCTTTTTAGAATGAAGCAGTGGCCTGCTTCTGCATTCCATTCTCTAGCAGTAACTGCAAACACTGAGCATTTTCAGTCCTAGAAGGTACTGAGAAACATGCCATTAATATCAGCAAGTGCAGATACTTAGAAGAGAATTAACTGCAAAGTAAAATAGTAAAATTGCTAGAAAGAAAATTGGTTCTATCCTTGCTTGGATCAGGACAGTATAGCTGAGAACATTTTTCTTTAAATACTCTAAGCATTCTTCTATGCTCTTTTCATAACTATTTCTACCCCTTGTAGGTTTCACTATTCCACTCCACAAGACAGAATTTAATCACTGCTGCTTGTATCAGTACTGAACAATGAGCAAAACCATTGATTTGCTAATGTTTTTATGTATGTATTATTCTTTTTCTGGTTTTAACTTCAAGAATGTGAGCCAGACCAGAAATGTAAATTAATACTAATTTTGTAATAAATACTTACCAAAATGATGCTCATATAGTATTCATAAATTTTTCATTATTTCGTTCAGTTAAACATTTAACAATATTAAGTAGCATGCCCAGTAAATGTCATAAAAATGCTGCTTATGCTTTTAAATGCATTTGGTTTTCTGAAAGATTTATACTGAATCCTCAGTATTTCCCTAACTTTTCATTCATCCTTGCCTTAAAAAAATGATATGTTATCCTTTTCAACTTCCTAAGATTTGTAGGAAAGTTTTTTCTTAAATAAAATAAGAAAAATTGATAGAAAAATGTAACAGTTAATTATGTGTTCAAATAACTTCTCTGCTCAACACTACCGATCTAAAAAACAGTTACTGAAATGGTAAAATTAAAAGGTGTCACTTTTTTTTACTGTCGTATTTCTTTCTCATATCAGGGGTGTGTTTACTGACATTTATAACCTGGTTGAAACCAAACACTTTGACAAGGAGCATAGAGACTCAGGTTTCCTACACAAGTGGGTCTAAGATGGGCAGGAAAAGATCTATGCTCTGAAAGAGCACAAAGTACAGTAAAAAAAAAAAAAAAATTGAGCCTAAGACACTAGGCTCTGGGATTTGTGGTCACTGTCTGGTCTCCAATCATCAAGGTTTTCAGTCTCCTAGGAAAAATGGGGGTCCTGGGTGCTTAGGCCCTTGGAAATATCTCTAAGGATCTGTTAGTCTCCTAACTGCTATGAACTATTTTTCATTTGTGCATAGTGCCTTTTATTCCCTGGTTCTCAGTTTGTATATTCCTTGAACATCTTTTTTGGTTCTTCTATTTTTAGCTGCATAGGGTCTCATCCAGACATCAGACTATTACTGTCTGTGCTTTCAAAATTAATGTTCTGCCTCCAGCACTTCTTGATAATCAGATGTGAAGTACTGAGTAAGGGCTGATGCACTGATATCATCTGCCCGTGAGCTGAAGACACTGATGTTTTTCTGCTTTTTGGAGAGTAGAAAATAGTACTTTTGACCAATACTGTTATTTCTGTTCTGAAGCAACTTCTCTTTTTTTCTCCATTAAATTGTGTGAACTGCATGAAAAAAAACGCACACAAATGCACAAACCAGATCAAGAAGTGTCCCATATTTATTTATTTTTTTAACCTTTGTCAGGCAGTCAGCTTTCCCTGACTTAACTATATATGACAAACAGAATCAGGAAAGTGATAACATTTGCTAATCCAGGGATAGCTATGTTACAAATCAAAGAGTATAACAAATCAGACAGCAGAAATATCATAGGTTTTAGACATTTTTGTATTTTTATTGAACCTCCTAACTCTGTAATGCCATCCATAATCTCCCTCCCACCCCTGCCCTGCCTGTTCATCTGCCTGTCATCCAAGACCTTAGCCCTCATATGGAACAGCCTGATCACCTTGACTCAGACTTCTGAGGAGATTGTGAAGTTGTGAGAAATCTTCTGAAAAGGTTTAGAAGGCTGAACTTTACAAAATGAGAAAGGGTGAAGTGCAGATAGAAGTACAAATGTACAGACAGGATTGTTAGTTTCTCTTGGGTTCAAGGAGAGCACCAACATGGAAAGGCATAAGACTATGGGGCAAAAAAGTCTGGAATACTGGGTGGCCCTCCTTCACAACCTCACTGAAGGCTGGTCAAAAAAAGATTCTGTGCTTGGGGGGCAGGGGGCCATATGAAGACTTAGTCTAGTATCCTTTGTGTATTCTACATTAAATAATTTTATTGTATGCTTATGTTGTCTCCATTTTGCTCACACTGTCTCTGCACTCAGTAGAACTCCCTGAACAAAAAATCCCTGTTAACATGCAGCTTGGATAGTGTGCTGCTAAAAATAAAAATCTAAGGTAAAATTTAGACAAAAAATCACAGTATGTAGCAACACATTATCCTAGCTCACTCCTCTGACCAAGTTATTTCAGATACTCCATAAATGGAGGGTACAATCTCTAGCATCAAGGTTACTTATTTGAAAATAGTGTATGTTACACCAAGACACCAAGCTATTGGAGAGCATCCAAAGGAGAGCCAGGAGGATGGTGAGAGGTCTGGAAGGGATGACTTAAGAGGAGTGGCTGAGGTCACTTGTATTGTTCAGCTTGGAGAAAAGGAGGCTGAGGGGTGACCTCACTGCAATCTACAGCTTCCTCACAAGAGGAAGAGATGGGGCTGGTACTGATTTCTTCACACCTGTGACCAAAGATAGAACTTGGGAAAATGGTAGAAAGTTGGAACAGGGGAGGTTTAAGAGGAAAAGATTTTTCACCCAGTGAAGTTTAGCACTGGAACAAGCTTGCCAGGGAAGTGGTCACAGCATCAAGCCTGCCTGAGTTCAAGAAATGTTTGGATGATGCTCCCAGGCACATCATGGTGTGATTCTTGGGGTGCCCTACACAGGGGAAGGAATTGGACTCAGAAATCCTGATGGGTCCCTTCCAACACAGAATATTCAATGATTCTATGCTTCTGTGAATTACCAGAGAGAACATGTTAAGACACATGACTCCTACAAACTAAAATTATAATGAACTGTGGACTTGCAGAAATTATGTGGTGGGGCTTTTTCTTGTTTTGTTTTGTTGTTTTTATTAGGGGGTTTTTGTGGGTTTTTAGGTTTGTGGTTTGGTTTTTTTTTTTGGGGGTTTGTTTTTGGTTGGTTGGTTGTTTTTTTTAGATTATTGTTGGTACTAAATAAATACCAGCTCTGGGTACATTTGCTGGGAAGCTAAACAAATTAAATCACTTGTGAATTAGCTATGAGCACAAAAGTGAAAATAGCTATAAATTGTAACTTAAGAGACTAACATATCTTATTTACATTTAATGCAAACTAATATTCCAGTTATCTAAAGCAAGTTTAAGAAAAACAATTGAGTACTTTTCTATATTTCTATGATTCACTTAGTTTTTAAAGCTTTTTTGTAAATCCCTTAAGGTAGATCTACATGGAAACTTTAAGGAAACTTAAGACTACATGGCTCAAGTTGAGACAGTAAGTACATTAGTGTCCCTTTATGGATATGCCATTCAGAAATAAAATGACCTTAGTTTGTTCTAACTCAATGATATTTCTAAAAGGATCAACCTGTGTTGAATCATGACCACTTTACTTGAATGCCAGCGCACACAGAATGGTGTAATGTGCTTTAGTTTTACAATTCTAATGATTCACCTCAGTTTTCTAGTTCCTGCATTGTCAAGGAAATGCAGGAAGTCAAAGTGTTCCTGCATTGTCAAGGTCTTATTGCCTATCATTAGATAAAATTATGCTTTATGTAGCATTTTTAAGAAGCAAAACATTACAGGTACTTTTAAAAAAGTAGGAATTTAATTTTGAGATAATTGACAGTGAAGAATCTTATACAGTTAAACACGGTTTTTCTTCACTTTTTTCCTCAAATATGAAAACTCACTATAGGAATTAGTCTGAATGAATAAAAATAGCAGGATATAATCCTTCATTATGACTAATATTGCTTCCTTTTCTGGTGCTAATGCTGAGAAGCCCTAAGCAAGGCAGAATCCTCTTATACTAATACGGTGAAAATATAAGAACAGTAATATTTACAACAATTATCCAAGTAGGAGTAGGCATTAAGTGTTGGAGCATTAACTTTCAAATTAGAGGCTCAAATATGAATTCTAAATAACACTTATTATTTAGCATGAATAGTCTCTGAAATATCTTGCATGTTATTCAGCGTAGTTAGTCTTGATTTTTGCCTCTGTTGTTAAGAGGTTTTCAATATTTTGGTACATTGAATTTGATGTTAATTATTTCTCATGCAACTCACACTCAAGTATGAGACCTGTGTGTGGAAAATTATTTATGCATATATGCAATTTCACAAAGAAGTAAAAAATATTTTAAGGATTTTGTTTCCTTATGGAATAACACCTGCAAAATAAATGGTTTGAAAAATGTCGTAGAATCAAAGAAGAAAAATTTTCTGTTACTATATACATGGAAATGTAAAGTCATTCTGGCTTCTTTGTATCAACTTCAGATCCAGTAAAATCTAGTGAGTGCATATACCAATGTTAACTATTAATTTTCTTACTGATTCAACTTCTCTTCTGAACTTTTGAAAAAATAAAAGGTCTGGTTTCAAAGAGAAATTTAACCATAGTCATTTTTGTACAGTTCAAATACTTCATAATCCACCCTAAATTGGAGATTAGGTCACAGAGAATTTACTCAATTTTTTGAGCTGGATGTATCAACAATATTTTAGTAAACAGATCCATTTAGTAAGATATATTTTTGTGGTTATCACTCTATTAAATTAATTGTGTAGCAAAAAAAAAAAAAATTTCCTAAAGTTTCAAAAATTGTCAGAATTTTAGCCTTCTCTACTCATCAGTCTAACAAGATAATAAAGAAACTGAGAAAAGTAGGGTAATGTTTACCTCTCGGATCATTCACTATTTATTTTATTAAAACTTCATATAACCTGTTAAAAATTTCCAGTCCCTCACATTCAGTCAAGTTGACAGAGGGGTACATTTTCATGACATAGAATCTAAGTTGTATTTCATAAGCATTCAAATTCAGTGCATACTACAGTAGTTTTTACAAGAACTTGTCACACTGACTACGTATAACTATGGTTCCTTGCACTGTAGGCAATTGATTCATACCACCCTTCATTTATGTCTGATGGGATTGTTTCAGTCAGAGTATGCTCAAAGTTTTCTAAGATTTTATTCTTTATCCTGAATCTGTTGTGTTGTTTGAGGTGGTGAGTTTTATTTCATTATTATAAATAATTATTATAAATAATT
Organism: Phaethornis superciliosus; assembly: GCA_023637945.1. Classification (NCBI taxonomy): domain Eukaryota; kingdom Metazoa; phylum Chordata; class Aves; order Apodiformes; family Trochilidae; genus Phaethornis; species Phaethornis superciliosus. The sequence continues at coordinate 152,626,720 of JAJQWJ010000001.1, read as the reverse complement.
CCATCTATACCTGAACAGAGTATTCCTAGCTTCTTTTTCTGTTTCATAATTCACACTTTTTTCAACATTTGCACACAGAACTGTAGAACTCAGAGACACTTTGGTGTGTTCAAAGCTGCTGCAATAACAAAAAAAAAAAAAAGAAAAAAAAAAAAGATTTGTGGTGTAAAGAGTTCTAGTTTAGTTTGCAGTAGGGAAGGTATATTATCAGTTGTATTGTTCTGCTGTACACTACTAAAATCCTTATGGCTCATGATTCCTCCTTAAAAAGTACCTCTCAGTATGTTATCACTAGGTACAGTATCGTTATGTGGTTTCTCATAATCAAGTCGACTGGATCATTCCTTTTTTTTTTTTTTATGAGAGTCCACTAATCTGACTGATTGGAATTTGCCTCAAAAGGACAATTTTAAAGTGAATAGCCCTGGCTAGGGTGGAGGAAGGTGCTAATGTACCTGGCCTGGCCAGAGCTGAGCAGGGGTGACACCCAGAAAAAGATAAGAACTAAGAACTAACTGCTGGGTGGAGACTGCTCCCCTTTTCTGAGGGCCAGCCTGCAATGCTGGGACGTCCCTCCAGGCACCATTGCCCTGGCCAGGGTGGAGGAAGCCACCTTGATTGTACTGATGCTGATGGACCTGGCTGAGGGGGCTGGAACGGAGCGGGGAGTGGAGCCTGGAAAGAGATAAGAGCTGTGTGCTGGAACCCCCCCTCCAGGCAGCCTGTCTGCAATGGCTCTGATGCCAATGCCCCTGGCTTCTGTGGCAGCTGACTGACAGCTGCCCCTTTGGAACAAAAGGAACTCAGGGGTATATATGGCTGTCCATGCTGTGGCTCTTTGGTCGTCTCTTGACCCACCGCCATCTCGCATCGGGCCCTGTCCAGGATCAGCGACATCTTGAAGGAACTCGCTGGGCAGCTGGGCCCTGGGGGTGACTCTCTCTCTCCTCTCTCTCTCCTTCTCTCTCTCTCTCTCTCTCTCTCTCATTCTTTCTTCCCACTTTCCTACCCTTTTTCTCTCTCACTTCTCTCTCTCTCTCTTATATCTTCTTTTCCTCTCTCCCTCTTTTGCCTGGCTCTATTGTTTTGCTTGTGTCAATTGTCAAATAAAATCTGCTTGCATTCGACCCTTCTATGGTTGGACTTTGTCTCATGGATTCAAAATAAAATAAATGTTAATGTTACCCCAGACCTTTGTCTCACGGATTCAAAATAAAATAAATTTTAATGTTACCCCAGAGCTCATAACATAAGAGCTCACCTATAATTTTTTTCATATTTCAAGAATTTACACAGCCTCCAAATACTTCTATTTGGATGAAGGGGACATCCCTTCCAGTGTGAAATGCCGACTGTAAAGAACTTCTGTGAAGTCAAATCCTGCCTTATTCCACAAGACAATAATCACACATTCAGCTGGAAGTAGCATTTGTATACCCAAGTGTTCAATGTGCATAAACTCTCTCGGAGGTCTGTTTATGCCTTCTGCTTTTCAAGCAGTAGTCTTTTATCTGATAGTTTAGATTTGCTTTGGGACCAGAGTTATCCTACTCAATTTAGAGTATTTTGATACTGAAATATAAATAATCAGAAACATAACAGTGACACCTGGTATCTCTGAAGTTGAATTTATTTATGAAATGTAGGGTGGTGCTTGTTAGATTTGGATGTGTGATGTAAAGTCTACAAAAGATGTGCATATCATCTTGTATATATTACGAATATACACTAAAATTCAGTAATAGTTCCAGTCCAGGCCCAATCCTTTTCCTTCATTGTCTGTCTCTGCTTTGATGCATCATTAGTAACAAGCTAGCAATTTAGTAGTAGGGATAATAAGAATAATATTTTTAATTTCATATAATATTCAAATGCCATTTGACCAATGCATAACTCATCACAGATGAAAAGTAGTTGTCTCATTTTAGCTTCTAACCTACATTCTTGATAATATAAAAATAACTGTATTTGACTATGTATTAAAAATATACTAATTTAATTAATTGTGTTTTTTTCTATAAAAATGAGAAAGTATAGTTTGTGACTTTATGTACTTCATCATTTCAAAGAAACTGTTCAATGTTATGGTACTTACTTTTGGTCTCCCTGGACTTTTAAAAATGCTGAAACTTTAGATATTTTCTTCCTTATCTATTTATTTTGAATTGAATTATACATCTCCAGTTTTATATTTTGGATAATTTATATATTGTAGTATAGAGAGCAAAATCAACAAGCCAACAACAGCAGTACCTGTTCCTAAGGCTTCAGGAATATTCACATTAAATGGTTATGTCATCTAAAAAAATTGCAGGAATATATAAAAAAAATATTATAAAACATTACTGTTTTCTGAATTTATTTCTTAAAGATAGATTTTTAATTTAACAAAATAAGCATAACTACAAATGTTATCAGATAATGCAAGTGAAACATATTTCAGGACTCTCATACAAAAGACAACACTGCAAGAGAAAAAGTCTTCTATTAGTATGTGTCTGAGAAAAAAGAATTGTTAAAAATAGATGCATTCAAAACCTGTTTTGTAAGTTTTTATATCCTGATAATTCAGAGAAATATCAAAACATAATTCCTTCTAACTTCTTTCTTGCAAAGTTCTCTCACGGATCTAATGCTGTGTCCCTGTGTACCTAATTCAGACACTTCAAACTCATTCTTTTCTGGAAGTTATTTAACAAAAGAAAACTAGTCAAAATGAAAATTAGAAGCTATAATCCCCTCTATATATTTATAATATGAACAATAGTGCCTTTAAGGATTAAAGCAAAAATAATTGTTACTAGTTTTGTATTTCTCACAAAATACAAAACTGATCTTGACTAACTAATATTACCATGTTTTCTTTGTAAAGTGTATTTGTATCTTTTCCTTTTCCCCCCAGGCTACTTAAAAAGCATCATGATAATGTTATATGTAAATGCTGCAGAGAATTTTTTGCTTAAAATATTAAACTAATTTAAAAATCTGATGATAACTGAAAGATAAATGGACCGAAACCATTTTTTAAAAAATAGGAAAATTACAGTACTGTGCAGTTTTCAAAGCAATGTCATGTAACATCATTTTGAGTCAGTCAGCATCATTAGAATCAATTACTTTGCACTTTCATCAAATGGTTTGATGTATCAGAAAAATAATTTCCTCCCAGTGCAGAATATAGGCTCCACTTCATCATCTTCTTGGCACTATTCATTTCCATCCCACCCTTCTTTGCCAGTGGATTTATTATATTTGTGCAATAAAAACTTGATTATTTCCTGAAAGTTAGAAAGTGATCATCAGCTTTACTGTATCCGCATTGACTTCTTAATTGTGCTACCTTTCATGCAAATCCTATCTTCTGTGTAGAATATTCATACCAGTTGCAAATTTCAGGCTATTGAAAATGTAGTTTACATGTGTAATATTTACTTTTATCATTTTTATTATGTTTATGATGCTCAAAATTCTTATATAAATACATTTCTTGTAATCTTTCATTAACACTCCTTAGAAACTTCAAGAGATTTTCAGAAGCCTGAGTGGAAAAAACAAAAAATTGTTAGTTAGCAGGCAGTAAAAGTTTTCAGCCTCTGCTCAAGGTCTAAAGGAATGAGGAATGTCAGAGGACATTTTTTTACCCTGAAAATCAATGGAGTTCCACCATAGTTTTCTTCAGAGAACTTTCAGTTTATTACAAGTATTGGAGAACAAAATCATAATGTATTAGTGTAAGAGGTCAACACTTTGAGAGCTACTTGAATTTGTTTTTTTTTTCAGAACTGATACAAGATTAAAACAAAAACATGGATTGTTAGAGCATTTCCTTTTAAAACTGTTAATGAGCAAAAATTTCTATTTTTATGTCAGTGTCATTTATTGTGAAATATATTGCTCTGCAACCCAAATGGAAGCTTACAGTTAGAGAGATGTATTCAGTTGATCAAGCAATGAAGTATTTCTTGAGGATTTAATTAAGCAGATCTTGAGTGTGTGTGGGCATGTGTAACATTTGGAAAAAAAAATCTCTATGACTGCATCATCTAGGAGATTAAAACTAGAAGACTATTTACAGTCACAAAGAGATGTATTGAGATGATTAAGCCTATCAGATCAAGTTAATATATTTGGCAATCTATTTTGATAAGTTTCCTTTAAGAAATGCAATTGATAAAATGTACAGTCTATCACAGCTGTTGCACAGAATCAGTAACTTAAACCAGGTTTTCTCCATCAAACAGTTAATGGAGTATGGTTTAATTTGAAACTTTCAGTAAATACTTTTAATTTGATTTTTTACATACTTCCAAAGGAAACCATCTGTCTAATATATTTTTGTATTTTGGTCGTTAACTGTCATCTAGTTCCAATCTCTGTCCTTTCATAACCAGTTATAAAACAGCATCAAAATTAGTCTGTACTTTGGTTTTGACTTCACCATGCATTCATATTACATCTTCTTCTAAGATTTTTACAGAATCATAAAATGGCTTAGGTTGGAAGGGACCTTAGAAATCATCTACTCCAACCTCCTTGCCATAGGCAGGAACACCTCTCAACTAGACAAGGTTGCTCAAAGCCTCACCTAACCTGACCCTGAACACCTCCAGGGAGGGGACATCAACATCAACAGCATCTCTGGGCAGTCTTTTCCAGAGTCTCACCACCCTCATAATGAAGAACATTTTCATAAGATTTTCTAAAGGTTTTTTCTAAACCTATTCTCCTTCAGTTTAAAACTATTTCCCCTTGTCCCCTTGTCACTGGATGCTTGTGTAGCAAGTCTCCAGCCTTCCTGTAGATTCCCTTCAGGTACTGAAAGGCAGCTATGACGTTTCCTCAGAGTTTTCTCTTCTTCAGGCTGAACAATCGCAGCTCCCTCAGCCTCTCCTCATGGCAGAGGTGCTCCAGCCTAAGGATCACCTTTGTAGCCCTCCTCTGGACTTGTTCCAACCTATCTGTGCCCTCCTTATGGTGGGGACACCAGAACTGGATGCAGTATTTGAGGTGTGGTCTTGCAAGAGCAGAGTAGAGGGGGAGAATCACCTCTCTCCATCTGCTGGCTACAGTCCTCTTGATGAACCATAGGATACGGTGCCAGTACACTAGTGTACAGAATTGTACACTGCCAGCTCATGTTGAGCTTCTCATCAATCAGTTTCCCAACCCATTTTGTACCCAGCTTGTATTTGTGCCTGGGATTGGCCCAACCCAGATGCAGGACCTTGCACTTGGGGTTGTTGAGCCTCATGGAGTTTGCATAGGCCCATTTCTCAAGCCTCTAAGGTCCCTCTGGATAGCATCTCTTCCCTCAAGTGAACTTTTATTTCATATTTAGAAAAACAATTATCAAACAAAAACACAATAAACAACATATTTTAAGTGCAAAATATATTTCTGAGCAACACAAGAAATTCACTCTGCCTCAGAAAATGGCAGCCTTCCTTGTATCGAGTGGATTCCAAGAAATTAATAGGTATAAAATTCAAATCACAAAAATCACAAAAGTTCACACTGCCTAAGTTGCATGATGAAACTAGAGGACTAAAAGAAACTAGAGAACTAGTTTCTCTAGAGAACTAGAGGTTCAAAGGACAGCAACAAAAATATAAAAGATAATACTCAATCAAAACTCTTCATATGTCTTTGACAGATTGTTCCACAACTGTGTGGTTTTTTATATATAGGTGTTTGAGGTTTCCCTAGACATTCATACTTATCAATTCTGTTTGTTGTCAAGAGGCATTTGCTTCCGTGATTTATTGTTCTGTTAATCTGCATGGCTTTCAGCAAAACCAACAATGATAAAGTTGGAACAAGAAAGTGGCTTTGGTCATTAGCTTCCTAGGAACAGATAGCTATCAGACTTTACTTCCTGCAGAGCAAGATAAATCCAATGAAGCAAACATTGGTAATCTCCAGGTGGCAGAATATATTAAAGAAACCTTTTTTTAGCATTATCCACTCACACAAAGCAGCAGAAGTAAGAAGAATCATATCTTGTCATGTATTTTACCCTTTACAGCTGTGAGAAGAGCTTAAGAAAACATCCAAACGTAGTTTCATCAAGACTGGTCCAGAAAGACATTTTGTACATTACAGGTGATGTGAGCTATATTCATGAGTACCCAATAACAAGTATTAATCATTATAAAGTTTGATTAAAGAATTTCTCATATGTGCATTATCAGGATATTCTTAGCATATCTTATGCACATTCTTAGCATATCATTAGTTGTTCTGACCGGCACAGTTTCTCATTTTTTATTTATTTGTAGGTTGTTGGGGTTTTTTTACATGCTGTGTTCAGTTCACCATTTGATTTACCAGAATGCATATGTAAGGCAGGCACAGCCTACTTGTTTATTGCTTTTTCTTCTTTTGTGGGTTTTGAGTCATATTTTTGCTTTGTTTGATTTCTGGGGGAGGAGTAGTGGTGGTGTTGCATTTTTCTCCCTAGAAGAATATATCTTGAATGAACTCAGTTCTTTAATAAAATTATTATAATACACCAAAATGGTTCAACAAATCCCCAAAAGTCAAGAATTTGTTTACTGGCAGAGATGGTTTGTGAGCAATACAAATAAGCCAGATTGTTATGTTACCACCACACTGTGTATGGATAGAATTCATTGAGAGACAATGTCAGTGAAAAAACATTTTCTGAGATATTTTAAATGTCTTTTGGTGAACAGTGTAACAAATTTCCATAGCTCAAAATTATTTTTTTCTTGCTGATGTGTGAAAAACTAATTTAAGGCTATTTAAAGACTCCAAAGAAGAAGCTGACCAAGCTGTTTCTAATACAAGTCAGGATGCTGTTGGCCTCCTTGTTCACCTGGGCACACTTCTGGCTCATATTCAGCCATTATGGACAGCACCTCCAGGTCCTTTTCCCCCAGGAAGCATTCCAGCCACTCTTACCCAAACCTGTACTATTGCCTGGGGTTGTTATGACTCAAGTGAAGTGCCCAATGCTTGGCCTTGTTGAATTTCATATAACTGTCCTTACAGACCCCTTTTACCCTCAGGCAGATTGACATTACTGCCCATCTTGGTGTCCTCTGTAAACTTACTTAGGGTGCACTTGATACCCTCATCCAGATCACTGACAAAAGATAATAAAGAGAAATGGATGGAGAGAAAATTAGAATAGTAAAAGTGAGAACATTTGTGGGGTGAGATGAAGACAGAGTATTAGGTAAAGCAAAAGTCAGGCACATAAGCAAAGAAACATAAGGAATTTATTCACTGCTTCCCATCAACAGATGGGTGTCCAGCCATATCCAGGAAAGCAGGGCTCCATAATTCCTGACATTTACTTGAGAAGACAAACGACATCTCTTTGACTGGTCTGCCTTCCTTCTTCGTCCTCCAGCCTTATATATTGAGCAGGATGTCCTGCTGTAATGGAACACCCCTTTGGTCACTGTGGGTCAGCTGTCCTAGCTATGCTTTCTCCCAGCTTCTTGTGCACCCCTAGACTACTTGCTGGTGGGGTGGTGTGAGAAACAGAAAAGGCCTTGGCGCTGTTCAGTTACTTCTCAGAATTAATAAAACCAGCTCTGTAGTAACACTGTTTTCATCACAAATACAAAACAGCACCATAATAGCTACTATGAAGACAATAAACTGTATCCCAGACAAAATGAACACACGTACATTCATTATTATGCAGGGTTTGTACAGAATAGGCTTTTTAAATAAAAGAACCCCCCAGGAACTGCATTTTCAAGAACACTTTAACACAGTGGTTTCCTTGGTAATTTAATTTCCTGACTTTTTATTTTTTTATTTTTTTTTTACAACATATACTTAATGCAAATAATAAAAAATTGCCTTCAAAAGACAGTGTCACTGTTTTTGCACTGTGCTATATGTATGTTAGACTTATGGCATATTGGAGTCTCAGCTTCAGTGAAAAATTTACAAGAAATTAATGTTTCAGATGATATTGACATGGTTAATGGCTTAATTGGGAGATACATATTCCACAAGACTGTGAAAATAAATTTAATTCTATATAAGCACAAGCTTCACTTACTATTATTTACTACCTCTTGCTGACCATAGTGATTGAAACTTTAATTCCTGTAATCACCTATCATGCTGCAGTAATGTCCCTTATAAAAATCTTTCATTTAATTGGTTTTAGAACTGTAGAGCATATTCTACATACATCTTAGAAGATTTCAGCTCATATTCTTCCACTTTGTCAGGAGAATATGACACACAGATATAATATTCCTGTCAAGAAAATCTTTGATTAGGTAGTAGAAGCATGACAAAATTTTATAGACTAATAGTGGAGAGTATTCACACGTGAAAAATACCAGGTCTTTCTTTCTATGTACATCTGT